>CM023450.1:165806207-165956025 GCA_013339765.2 Haemaphysalis longicornis
CTCGTCATGCTCTGGCGACAACGAATTTATTCCATTGTTGCTGCCCAGTAGTCTTGTTAGGTGCGCTATGATGGACGCCGAATTTCGGACAAACCGGCGATAATAAGAGCAGAGGCCAATGAAGCTGCGCAGGGCCTTGAGTAACGTCGGCTTGGGAAACTCCGCGACTGCCTGCATCTTGTTCGGGTCAGGTAGAAGATTGGCCTAAGATTGTCAATTTGCGGGCCCCGAAGCGACACTTTTTCAAGTTTAGCTATAGTCCAGCGGCTGTCAGGAAGGTCAGAATTCGTTTGAGCCGAATGAGGTGGGTCTCGAAATCTTGAGAAAACACGACATCATCATCTAAATGCAGAGACACGTGTTCTACTTGAGACCTCTTAGGAAGTTGTCCATCATCCCTTCACATGTTGCGGGGGCGTTGCAAAGGCCAAGTGGCATTACATTACACTAATATAGGCTGTCGGGAATAACAAAGACTGTTTTCGCTCGGTCAGATTCGGCCACCGGAACCTGCCAATAGCCGGATCGCAAATCTAATGAAGAGAAAAATTTCGCAACCTGCAAGCAGTCAAGGTCACCGTCAATGCGGCGCAATGGGTCGACATCTTTGCGGGTCACCTTATTAAGCCTCCGATAATCAAAGCAAAAACGTAAGGAGCCGTCTTTTTTAGTGGCGAGCACTACCGGGGATGACCGCGCGGGCTTTGCAACGGTCGGCTAACAGCTCGCCGAAGCATGTCTTTCACTTACTCACCAATGACGCGGCGTTCAGATTGTGATACTCGATATGAACGCTCGCGCAAAGGTAGCTGTGCGCCAGTGTTGATGTGAAGGGCGACAGTTGACGTACGGCTAAGGCAGTTTGGTTCGAGTCAAAGGATTAATGGAAGGCGCTTAGCAGTGCGAGCCATTGTGTACGCTGCGTCAAGGTCAATTTGCTGTCCAATGAAGAGGCGAAAGCGTCGGCTGGTAGCGGATGGGCATTGATGTCTAGGGCAGATGTACTTTCGTCATCATCGAAGTAGAGAATGGAGGCTATGGGTTCAATGTTACCGAGGGATTCGCCGCGCAACAGACTAAAAGGGCAGGGGGTCGGATTCGTACTCCACATTGACGTGCAGCCAGACTGGAGCTCCAAAACGGCGAAAGGAAGGGGTAGGTTTTTCCGGCGGAAGAATACTTCGGAAGGAGTAAACAGGACCGTGTCATCGTAGGTAGAGTAGCAAGACAGAGGTACAAGAATAGAGCTGTACGGCGGGGTATGAGCGTCTTCGAAGATGATGATTTTGTCGCTGGGAGAGAACGAACCGGAACATCGGCCATAATCTCATAATATTGAGCAGATAACCTGACCTGAGCACGGGCACAATCGTTGATCGCGTGATGGCGAGGCAAAAAATTCCAGCCCAGGATAATGTAGTGGGAACATGAGGCCAGGACGACGAGCTGAATGTGGGTAAATGGCATCTTGAAAAACTACACGCACTGTACACGTCACAAAAGGTTCGGCTTGTTCAGCGCTTGCGGTACGAAGCGAAAGGCCTGTGAGGGGTGTGGTAACTTTTTCAATGAGCGAGAAAGTTTTTCACTGATCACAGAAATAGCGGCTCCTGTATCTACGAGGGCAACTCTACGTATACCGTCATTGTTACGTCGATGATATTTCTTGGGGGCAATCGAGGTCTTGTGCATTTCGATGGGTGTGCATATCGTGCCTCGTGAACTGCGCACGTTAGTTTTCCTCTTGGACATCTCCGGGGTGGTGACGCATGGGCGACAGTGAGCGGCGGCGTAGTGACTGTGAACGGCGGCTGGCGTCAATGTCACCAGTGGGCGGAAACTGATCAGGAGTTGGACCAGGATGTGCGCCAGGACCAAGCGGTGGTGACTCATAGATCGTCTTGGGATGGGGTGAGTAGGAAGCGGCACGAAGTGCGTCGGGACAAGATAGTGGCATAATGCGGCAATAACGTGCAACATGACACGGTATGCGGACGGCGAAGCAGATAGGCCGGTTGTAAGGTATTCGCCAATGAGTGGCGACGGGCCGCGTCATCTGAGACGGGAGCGGTGATAATGTTGGCCCCACACGACGAATTTTGGGGAGCTGGCGTGGAGTTCGGGCCGCTAATTGATCGTAAGTGAGCTGTGCGGCGTCTCGAGCAGAAAGGTCAGCTGTAGAAAGCGCTTCAGCGATTTGCTCCTTAATAACAGTTTGAAGAGCAGGAGCTAGAGATGAAGACGTCTCCTGAACGTTCAGCACACAACAAATTTGGCGCACCACCTCTTCAGGCACAAAACTTGTATTTTTACCCAAAGAGACGGGCTTTCCGAAGGGAGAGCGAGGCCCGACATGGTAATCACTCTTCCCAAAGATTGACGGGCCACGACCCGGCGCCTGCACAGTTCTTCGTAGCTCTGGTAGAGATTTATAACTTGACTCACCGTAGTAAAATCTTTCGCAATGAGCATCTGAAAAGCACCATCGTCGATGCCTTTCAAAATGTGCCGGGTCTTCTCGGCGTCCGTCATTGCGGGGTCGACCCGCCTACACAAGTACACGACGTCCTTGATGTAGCTGGTGAAGTTTTCTCCCACCAGCTAGGCTCGTCCGCGAAGGCGCTGTTCAGCGAGAATTTTTCGCACGGCAGGGCGATCAAAAGCTTCTAAAAAGCGCGTTTTCAAGTCCGTCCAGGTAGAAATGACGGTGTTGTTGTTGTTGTACCACAGCTCTGCGACTTTCTCGAGCAAAAAACGCACGTTGTTGAGTATTATTGGGTCGTCCCATCTGTTGTAGTTGCTTACGCGCTGGTATGACGAAAGCCAATCATTAGCGTCACAGTCACCAGTGACAGTGAGCTTGTCAGGATCCCGCTCCCGGAGCGCGACAGAGCAGATCTCAGGCGGGGGCGTCGGCTGCGGTTAAGTGGTGTTGTCGTTACCGGGCATGGTTGGGGTTGGAAGCCTCCGATTTCGAAGTTTCAAGGTGATGGCAGCTGAGCTCGAACCCGCAAAGTGGGGTTTATTTAAACAGCCAAGGAACCGAAGGGATCAAGCGACGGAGGCCGAAGAAGCCAGACAGGTGAAGAAGCATGGCAGCCAGATGTGAACACGATCACGCTGCGCATGTTGCGCGCTTGATGCGTGGGGATTGTCCGTGGGGATTGTCCTGCTTCAGCTTGGATTTGGGCGAGAGCTTGCATCCCTTCACCCGGACCGCTTTTCTTCGTTAGAATATATGTATCTATCTATATATATTTATTTATTTATAGCGAACCAGAACATGAAATGAGAGGCTCGTTGAAAATACCACAGAAATAAGAGTTGGCAGTCAAGAAAACCTCAGAAAGCAAGGGGGAGGATGTGGTAGGTCACTGAAAGAGACAAAGAATTTGGAAAGAAAGAAAGAAAGTGTAGAAAAAAATGCCCGCCAGGTGGGATCAGAACCCACGACCTCCAGAATACCGGTCTGGTGCCATAACGACTACGCTACCGGAGAGGCGATTTTCCCCTCCACTTTCTGGGGTATTTATGTTCAGGTATTTTTTGTTTCCTGTGCTTGGGGGTGGTAGCCAGCGCCACTCGGACTACTCGGGGTGAAGGGGACCCTCTTTTTAACCCCCTGGCTGTGACGAGTGTCTACGACATGTCGAGAGTGGTCTACCAGCGTTGAACCCTCGTAAGCTTCCTATGGCCCCAAGACTGCCAGAACAGAGGCCCTCACTATGCATGTAGCGAATCAGAATAGGAAATGAGGGGCTCGTTGAAAATAACACAGAAATAAGTGTTGGCAGTCAGGAAAACCTCAGAAAGCAAAGGGAAGGATGTGGTAGGTCACTGAAACAGACAAAGAATTTGGAAAGAAAGAAAGAAAGTGGAGAAAAAATGCCCGCGAGGTGGGATCTTAACACACGACCTCCAGAATTCTGGCTTTTATAATCTAGGTACAGCTGCCTGTCTGGAGGTTTTAAAAAGCATGGCTTTAAATTTACGGCTGTCTAGAATGACGGTAGCAGCTAGGAAGTTCACTTCTTTTTTAGAATACTGCCAGGAGAATTCTGAAAAAGAAGTGAACAAGTATTCTGACAAAAGAAGTATTCTGAAAAAGAAGTGAACTTTTTAGATGCTACCATCATTCTAGACAGCCGTAAACTTCAAACCACGCTTCTTAGAAAACCTACAGACAGGCACCAGTAGCTAGATTATAAAAGCCATCACCCGAGACACTTCAAGCAAGGCATCTTTGTAGGACAAGCCACCAGGCTTAAAAGAGTATGCAGTGATGACAGTGACTACCTAGAGCACCTAGACGAACTCAAGTCCACCCTTATGAACAGGAACCACCCCAAAAGCTCGCTCGATCAGGCGTACCAACGTGCGTTTAATCTCAAAAGGCATGACGTGCTCAACAAACAGCGACAAAATGAAAGCGCCAGGCCGCCTGCCGTAATAACTAAATTTTCAAACGCACTCCCAAACGTAAACAATATACCGCGGAAGTACTACCCAATTTTAGCCAGTAACGACCGACTTAAAAAGACTTTCCCGGAAGCACCAAGGGTTGCCTACCGGAGAAACATGAATCTAACAGATATTTTAGTGCATGCTAAAATAGGGCCTTCAAAGTAACCAGTTATAGCCAGCTGCTTCCGCCCCAGATGCAAGACTTGCAGGCACCTGCAGACAGACTACATTGTAAAAAGCACAGCTAGTAATTATGTCCACAAGATTAACTCAAGTTTCACGTGCACTTCATCCGACATTGTGTAAATGTTGTAATGCTCAATGTGCCACAAACCCTATATAGGCGAAATGAGTCAACCTATGAGCCTACGTCTTAACCGTCACCGGGCAGATACTCGTAGCAAATCCTCCATAGCGGTTGTGCAGCATTTCAACCAACCAGGCCACAATTTTGATGACCTTAAGTTGTATATACTTCACTCAAACTTTAAGTCTACGAGGGACAGGAAATACCGAGAATCTTATCTAATTCACAAATTCAACTCCATGAAACCTACTGGAATGAATGCGTCTAGGGGAAACTTGGAATCCTTGCGATATTCACCGGGAAAACACAATTAGGCACTGTCTTGCATATACCTCATCCAAAGACTATGACCCTACCCCCTTTTCTTTACCTGGTCAGCTAATTTCTTTTATTTTCATTCCTTAGCTTCCAGCTTAATACTCGCCCGCATCACTCCAAACTTTGCTTTTGGAATTCCACTTTATTTATTTTATATTTCTTTTTTTACTCGCTTTGACTTGTGCCCCGTACGTCACTTTACCTTAACCTTTTCGTTTTTGATTTTCAGTATAGGCTTGCTCCAGGAATGTTGCCGTGTGTGACACGCGCCATTTTACTTGCCGGGTCATGGCTTTTTCTTCTGTGTATGGGTTCGTGTGGTTACCCTCTAGGTTTTTTTTCTCTTTTTTTTCTTTTTTCTTTGACCTAGTTCTTTCCCCCCTCTCTACCATCTGGTTTGACCTGAGGCTTGTAGATAGTTTCTGATAAGGATCCCACTTTCTTCGCCACGGTCTGCTTCCAGCTGTTTTGAGAACCTTTCGGTACGCGCCGCGGTGGCTTTAGCAAAAAAAAAACAACTGATGAACACCCTTAGGAACAAGATAATGCCAAGCGCTCACGAGCGCGTGCCTCGAGGCGCCAACTGAGCGTCCTAGGCTCATGCAGTGGCCTTAAGAAAAAAGAGAGAACTGGCGCAACCCAAAGAAGCGGTTTACTTTGCCTTGCAACCAGAAACGCCAGAGCTGGTGCAACAGCAGCTGCACAGAACCTCGGCGCGACTGAAGGAGCTCCGCGCATGCGTTGTGACTATTTGTGACTATAACTTGTGACTGCGTTGTGACTATTTGTGACTATACAACTTTGTCACTATAACTATTTATGACCAGACTCACTGGTCATAAATAGTTACCTTTTGAGCCAACGCAAGGCCGTTCATGGCACAATAAAACTGTACCACGCCTGCAAGTGTGCTAAAACTCGCCAGGCATAGCGCTACCATGCATCTCTCAGTGGCGTAGCCGATGCATTAAGTAGATGCTGTTATCCTCCTCGGGCAGTGGAGAGCATTACATCAGGAGAGGACATCGACCCTGCAGAGATGTCTGACCAGAGATGGCCACAGTTCGCCGGAAAACACTGGCCTGAAGGGCATCCGAGAGAGCCGCCGCCATAAACATAGACGAGGGTAAACTCGTGCGTGCATAGGCGCAGCTGTTGACCTGCAGTATGTTTCAGCCTCTGTTTTATGTCTGCATGTGTTAAAACAAGCGGTATTTCAAGTTTCTGACAAAAACAGAGCGTTTTCAAGGAGAGTGCCATATGTTTATTTTTAAATCGCGGTGTTTTAAGGTCAGCTCAACAACTTTTGTGGCCAAGATCTCATCAAAAGAGCCCCTTTTTGAACGTCATTTTATCAAACGGCGATGGCAGGATACAAAAACATTTTCTGGTGTGTTAATTGCCGTAGCAACAACAAGAGTTACACGCAGCCCATACCGCTGCTAGAATTAGGTATGGCCACTGGGACGCTTCAAGGACCAAGAGCGGCTAGTGAAGTTTTCGAGGAGGGTGCGAGAAATGCCATGTTGCAAATTATAGCTGGAAAAGGGTGTGTTTATGGGGCCGAGCCTCAGGATTACATGGTTTGCATGCCGCGAGTTGTTAGGCTTATGTGTGCAAGCACAAACCAGCAAGATATTCAATATTTGTTATTTGCTTCGTAAAGCAAAGTGTGCTGTAAGCATACTACCGTTGATATGTTTCTGGTTTAAGACGAAGTACTAAAGGCCGGTCTTACACCGTGCTTTGCGTGAACACAAAGTTGGATAGAACGACAGGCACCGGAAGCAGAGTATCATTCGAGACACATCTAGATCTTGTTTCACTAAGTACAACATTAGGGGCAAAAGGTTTTTTATTTTTATTTTTGCTCTCTGAAGTGGTGGGCTCATAACTCATAAAATGAACGTTAAGTATCCCTAAAATGCACGTACTCGTTCATTTTACCAGAATTAACACTGCGCATGCTCCTCAGAAAGATTGAGCGAGTATAGAATTTGTCTTTCGAGCAAGATGAACAAAAACTAGGAATCCTTCTTGTGTGAAGAAAATTACATAAATGGTCCTTGGCGTTGTATGGTGTACCAATATCATTTAACTGGGCAGGCGGCAGGCACCTTGCGTACAAATAGTTGCATTTGTCAGGCCATCCAAGAGTAAAGAAGATACTCCTAAAATGGTTAAAAGTGGCACATTTATATGTGTGAAACTCAACCTTATAATGTTACCGCCCCTCTCTTTAATATTTTTACAGCTTGGCGGCACACGAGATATCGAGACCTAGGTAAGATACATATTACAGCGATAGCAGTGAAATGAATATGTTGTGCATTCGACAGCAAAGAGGGACAGCCTTTATAGGGACCACAAAAATTAATTTTGCTGTCAACTGAGTATCCGGGCAGGGCTGTGCAGCTGCCGGGGTCGAGCGGGCTCACTTTGTTATCCGTTCAGTGGCACCAATATTCTGGGCAATGTGCCGTGCCACAGTGCAGCTGCGTAGTCTGGCTGCAGCGAGCGGGGTTCGTCGACCGGCCTCAATACAATGACCATACGCTGGCTGAACTCCAGTTAACGTATCCTGGCAAAACCCTCTGGGCTTTTGTTAGTCGTCTCCCCATCGCGGTAGCCCGGCTTGAGTCCGACAACCATATCTCGGCTGACCTCCGATGGCCGTCGTCACCTCACACACTGGGCTTTCGAATGGCTGGAGTCTGTGGCTGGAGACTGGCCGTATGACCATAAGCCCGTCCACTGGGTTACAGAAACTGGCCCATGTATAGCTACGGTCGTACTGGTCGGATATAAGCAAGGCCCACATTTCGGCATGCCAAATTGCTTTTGCCGCAAAATAGCCGGGCAGAAATTACCTGACCAAAGTATTTGCGCTTCATTTCAGCTGAACAGACCTGTGCTTCCCGGAAAGAATTTCAGCTGAACAGATCTGTGCTTCCCGGAAAGGGGGTGGACACAAAGAAGGAACAGAAAGACGTCCCTCCGTCCACCCGGTGTGACTGGTTTTTGCCTTTTTCGCGGAGTTTTCTCTCTACCCCTCATGTATATTCCCACACCTTAAAACGTCACTAGCGAAGCAATTGCGAAAAAGACAATGAAAGTCTCCGCTGTTTTTATTACACATATTTGCGCGTAGTTTTCGCGTATATTTTATATCGAGAATTCTTAAGCTTAAGACGTCACGCCACTTCTCAGCAGTATATCAGACTCTTTTGGAAAACCATAGCAACTGATGGAATAGGCTGTTATAGTCGGCTGAAGCTTACAGATGACGCTGCACTTTGGGCACCAACCTCAGACCAGTACAAGAAGCCATTGGGTGCGAAGTGGCATAGCGTCATAGTGTACAAGAGGGTGCCAAGTTAAGAACAGTTTTGGCCCCCTTTTAGGCAATAGTGGCATACTCCTTGTGGCCACAACCATCTACATCTCGACACAAAGATCTCAGGGACCCTTTAAATCATTCCAGAAAAAATGACTTACAGGCACTCACAGATATGACAAAAATGACGAAAAGCGTAACGTGTAAGGCTTCGGCCGATACAAAGCAGCATTTATCTGATCCGAGAGAATGTGTTCAGAATGCTTGCAGTTGGTTGTGTTTGTTTTGCACGGACCACACTGGCCGCATTTTTCAATGGCCCATTTCAAAAGTTGTAGCTTCTGAAGTGGCCCTGCATGCTTCTGTGAAAATATGAAATTTTTATCGTGCCTCATAATACGTGAACAATCATCATACTCATCACCAGCCAATCTACTCCAGTGCAGGGCAAAAGCATCTCCCATTAATCTCGAATTATCATGGTGTTGTGTTAACGGCGACCAATTTATCCCCGCATCCTTCTTGATTTCATCTGCCCATCTAACATTCTCTCGCACCCGGCCACGCTTGCCTTCTCTAAAAATCCACTCTGTTACCTATTAATGACCAACGGCTATGTTGTCTTCGCCCTAAATTCCTTACCACGTCCACTTGTAATTTCTATTATGTCCTTAACATGCGTTTCTTCCCAGACCCACTCCGCTCTCTTCTTATTCCTTAGTTTTACACCTATCATCTTCTGTTCCATTCCTCTCTGAGTCGACCTCAATTTAAGCTGAAACCCCCTGTGAGCCTCCCAATTCCCGCCGCGTATGTGTGTACCGGTAAGATGCAGCTGTCCTAAACTTTATTCCAAAGGACAAAGGTGGGCTGCCGATCATTATCTCAGAATGCCTGCTAAATGCACTACACTCTATTGTTATCCTTGATAATGTTATCCTAACCTCATGGTTGGGATCGGGGGTAAGAACTTGGTCTAAGTAGATATATTCGCTGACCACTTCCTGTGCCTGGCCATCTATATCAAATCGCTGGGCTGTCCCGAGGTTAATGATCGTCACTTATGTTTTGCCATGTTAATTTTCAGGCCCATGGTTCTACTGTGCTCGTCCGGTGCGGTAAGTATGCGTTGCAATTTCTCCCCCGAGTTATTTAGAAAGGCAACATCAGCCGCAAATCTGGCGTTACTGAGGTACTCTCCATTATTGATTACGCCCACATGTTCGCAATCTGTTCCTGCAGCTTTATATCGGCTTGGCATGTATGCCACGTTGTCAGACGCCCTCTCACGTTTGAGGGTCAGTATGGTCCAGAAGCACTGTTGTTGTAGGAACGAGGGTGTCGTTTCAGAATCAAATTAGGATGTCTTGGGTCGACAGGTCTCCTCTTAATGCAAACACATGGTTAGCAATTATATTGGTGTCTTCAAGGTATTGCTGTAGTCGTTAGAAAGACTACCCTCTTCATGAATTTTCCCACGGAGAAGGCTAACCAAATAGTCCCAGGATTATCTATGGGTGGGGATTTGGCAAGTTCAATGATAGGGAGCACGTCGGCTGTCTTCCAGGAAATGAAAAGTATGCCTGTGCACCACAAGGCGTTGAAACGATCCTTGACATCATCCGCAGCCCTGTCGTCCACCTGGGAAACACCTTCCTGGTGATTAGGTATTGCCCTGCTAAGCTGGAACGCGTGCTTGCTGGAATGGTGGCTCGGGTTCAATGTATCTGTGTAACTCTAGATTAGGGGAGCCATCATCCCCTCTTCCCGGGCGTATGTATTTACTCCTCGAATATAGAATGAGGTCATCCGCGGTTCCCTGGTAGAAGCGCATTGTGTGCCTTAAGCTTCGAATGATCGCTCCTTGTTTTTCAGGAGGTCTATTAGGTGTCAAAGCCGGTTTCACGTTTTGCGAGTAGATAGAATTATCTTGAAGTAGGCGCAGAATGAAGGCAAATTCTCTGTCACAGGTGCGTGGCGAATTCCGCCGCCTGCTTATGAGTTTTGCTATACAAAGTTTCAGTCGGCAGTTATAGCTATAATTATTCCCGCGACTGTCGAGGTGTGCAGTAGTTCGGAATTCACGTGCGGTTCCTTGCAAGTAATGGGACTTGTTTTCATGTTCTGTTTTACATCTCTTAAGACACCCTCTGCGCACTCGCCATAAGACTGCCCCTCGAAGGGTCCGCACCTTTGCATTTGTTACTGAACTGATTCCGATCAGTTAATTTAGCTGCACTGATTTATGACCGACAGCTCTATCCTTAACTTAGGACTTGTATGATGTCACATTCAGATTCTGATTTCTGCATGGTTTTGTTACAAGTTATGTAGAGGGAGCCTCCGAGAAGGAATATGTCCTTGCACATGTTCTAAAAAACATTGTTTCGGTGTAGGTTGGGTTCTGCGATTCATTTAGAATACTAAGGAGTTGTAATTCTATGAGATTCAGTAGATCTTTCCAATCTTGCTGCTGTATATTTCTCTTGAAGGTTTGTGAGCTGCAATAAAGGGACACTGCAGTCAATTTGTCAAGCTCCCGTTGTGACTTGCACTACATAAACTGGTTCAAATTACCACACTTGTTATTGTTTATCTGGTTGACAAGTCGGTAATTATTTTGTAAAGGTCAAAACAAGAAAAAATACCATGCGCCGTCTGCGGCGGTCGCACCAACTAAACGCTGTGACGCCGGCAGGAGATGCCCCGTGATCTGACGACGCCCACGATTAGTTTTCAAACAAGTTTCAGTTTCGGTTCCTTAAAAAAACATGCTTAACATCCGACGTTATATGATGGGCATTCTCGATATCTCAGCAATCATCCTACCACGCTTCTGCCATGTTATCGGCTGTAAAATGCCTAAGATAAGCCCCCTGGACGGCTTGGAATCGTAGCAATCACTAGCCGAGGCCTACGCAGTGGATGAACGCCCTCCACGTCATTGCAGGGGCTGAAATGCCATGCGCTTTTCTCCAATATTTGGAGTTTGCCTCACCCATGCCTGCATCGTAAAAAGTATGTCCGCACCAGGCCCAGGATGTGCTGATTCTGGCATGTATGTGAGCACCGGTATGATGGCGCTGTCAAAAACGGTCTTATTATGGTACAATCAGCAGTGGCCATTAATTATCTAAGAATGCCTGCCCAATGCACTCCCCCCATTCTTAACCTTTTAATTATCCCTGTATCATGGTTGCGATCCGAGGTCACCATTTGGCCAAATTAAATATATTCGCTTATCACTTTCACTGCCTCGCCACCAATCTCAAGCCGCTGTGCTCTCTCTAGGTTATTAAGCATTGCTTTATTTTAGGCATAATATTTTCAGGCCTACGAGTCAAATCTGGTTCTGCAATGGGGTAATCACACTTTGCAAGTCGTCCCCCGAGTTATTTAGCCAGGCGACATCATCAGCTAATCCGAGGTTACTCAGGTACTCGCATGTAACCCTCACGCCCACCTGATCACAATCCAATATTTTGATTCTGGCAGAAGTGCTGTAAATAACATCGGTGAGATTGGGCCTGCTCGTCTGACTTGCTTTCTTAAGCGTATTGTCACGAAGCCAAGGACGACGCAGTTGTCTTGCAGGAGAAACAAGTTTATTGGAGCGAACTTGTGCTCCCCTAACAACTCAAAAGAATACAGAGGCTGCGAAGCAGCGGTCAACAAAGTGACTTGCGTCAGCGAGCGTCGCAGAATCGAATGCCCCGGCGTCTGCTCTGCAGGCTTTTTATCTTTCGGCGCGCGTGGTTCTGGAACCGTCGATTCGCATCGAGAACATTGTAGATGCAAGAAGATTATTCCAGGATGTTCACGTTAGATCGGAATTCTCTCCCTATCAGAACAGATAACACATGCGGCACAGAAAGAAAGAATGGAACACGCGCTTCCCTTGGCAAACACAGACTGGCGCAGCCGGGCGGTAAAAGCAAAACACAAATATACAAACCTAATGCATGGTTCGCGGCATTGCCCCCCCCCCCTCTAAGAGTGCATCGACCCGATGCTAACATAAGCGACAGTCCGAAAATGAAAAAAAAGTTCGTCATCGGTCGTAGAAAGGTTTTAAGCGACCCACGTGGACGACTTCAGGCCGCGTACGTCGTCGTGATGTGCCGGAGTCACCATCGGGGATCACTTCGTAGGTAAGTTGGCCAACACGTCGCAGAATCTGGTAGGGTCCGAAATACCGTCGCAGAAGTTTCTCGCTCAGTCCGCGTCGTCGGATGGGAGTCCAAACCCACACACGATCCCCTGGTTGGTACTCGGCGTTCGGCGTCGGAGGTTGTAGCGGCCGGCATCCACAAGCTGCTGGTCCCTTATACGAACTCGAGCGAGCTGGCGGGCCTCCTCCGCACGTGAAAGGTATCCTTGGACGTCGGCGTTGAGGTCGTCGTCTTCTACATGCGGAAGCATGGCGTCGAGCATCGTAGTCGGTCGTCTTCCGTAGACAAGCTCGAACGGTGTCATCTGCGTAGTTTCCTGCGTCGCTGTATTGTACGCAAACGTGACATACGGGAGGACTTCGTCCCAAGTCTTATGTTCAACGTCGACGTACATGGACAGCATATCCGCAATTGTCTTGTTCAGACGTTCTGTTAGTCCGTTCGTTTGGGGGTGGTACGCCGTCGTTCTTCGGTGATCCGTGTTGCTCTAGCGTAAGATTCCTTGCATCAGCTCCGCGGTAAAGGCCGTTCCGCGGTCCGTGATTAGGACTTCAGGGGCTCCATGTCGCAGCACAACTTGGTTTATAAAGAACTTGCCGACTTCTTGTGCAGTCCCCCGCGGAAGAGCGGTGGTCTCTGCGTAGCGCTTCATGTGGTCTGTCGCTACGACAATCCACTTGTTCTCCGATCGTGACGTCGGGAACGGGCCTAGAAGGTCCATTCCAATCTGTTGAAAGGGCCCCCGACGGGACGGTGATCGGTTGTATAAGTCCGGCGGGTCTTGTCGGCAGCGTTTTCGTCGCTGGCAGTCCCGGCAACTCCGAACGTAGTGGGTGACGTCGGATGTAAGGCGGGGCCAGAAGTACTTCGCCTTAATTTTTGCAATTGTGCTAGCAGTGCCGAGATGTCCGGAAGACGGGTCGTCGTGGGACGCTTCCAAAATTTCGTCACGAAGGTCTGCGGGGATGACAAGTAGATAATTCGTTCTTGTTCCGGGGCTGAAATTCTAATTCACGAGGACGGAGTTTTTGAGGCTGAATGCTGGTAAGTTACGCTTGAACGCTCTAGGCATGGCGACGTTTCGTCCTTCGAGGTAGTCGATCATTACTCGCAAGTCGGGGTCGGCACGCTGCTGGGCGGCTAGGTCGCTCTCCGTAACAACCCCGAAGAACGCACTGTCTTCATCGGAGTCTTGTGTGGTGGGTCGACAGGGGCGCGCGGGACAGGCAGTCGGCGTCGGAGTGTGTTTCCTGCCGGATTTGTAGACGATTGTAACGTCGAACTCTTGCAGTGGCCGCAAACTCCACCGCCCAAGACGGCTAGAGGGGTGCTTCAAATTGGCTTGCCAACATAGCGCATGGTGGTCTGTTACAACCTTGAACGGTCTGCCACACACGTATGGGCGAAATGTTGAAATGGCCCATATAATAGCCAGGCACTCTTTTTCGAGGGCAGAGTAGTTTTTCTCTCCTTCGACAGACCACGGCTGGCATACGCGATTACGTTTTCGCAACCGCTTTGGTTTTGGACGAGGACGGCACCCAAGCCTATATCACTGGCGTCCGTGTGTATTAAGTCGAATGCACTTTATAAGCGACCCCAAACCATCACCGCCGGCGGGCGGCGGCGTCCGCAGTGCTCCTCTATATTTAAAAAGAAACAGATCCGGCGCCAGGTTTCGATCCGAGGACTTTGCGGCCGCAGCGCGACGCTCTACCGACCAAGCCACGGACGCGACGCTGTATCAGTGTTAGTGACGCGCCTTATATCTTTAACGCATTCAAACTACGTCGTCAGCGGCGTGCGTTGGCGACTCAGCGGCGTTATCTTGATAACTGCGTGGTGTACACCGTGATACTACAAACCAGGGGAAGAGAAGGCGGCGAGCGGTGGGCTGCGGGGGCCGAGCGCAAGCGCCGCAAGCGGGACGACAACGTACATTCGCACTTTCACATTCTCCCCCTCGGGGAAATGCGGGGAATTTTTTTCCGTTTCGGCGTTTTCATCGAAATGAGCGAGCCGGGCGGGCTTTGCAGGTGTTTTTGCAGCTCGCAGAATGCCTTTTCTTGGTCGTCTTCCCAGCTGAAAGCGGTGCTATCTTTCGTCAAGCGTGTGAGCGGCTCTGCAATGCGTGCGAAGTTTGCGACGAAGCGCCGGTATGATGCGCACACTCCAAGATATCTGCGCACGCCCTTCTTATCGTTCGGCCTTGGGAAGTTCGCTATGGCTGAAGTTTTCGCCGGGTCAGGCAGGACTCCCGCGGGTTGACGACATGGCCAAAAACTTCAGTTCCTCGTACGCGAAGCGGCACTTTTCAGGCTTCAGCGTTAACCCCGACGTACGGATGGCCTCGAGTACAGACTGCAACCTTGCGAGGTGTTCGTCGAAAGTCCGGGAGAATGCCACAACGTCGTCGAGGTATACGAGGCAGGTGTGCCACTTCAGGCCAGCTAGCACAGTGTCCATGACTCTTTGAAACGTTGCTTGTGCCATGCATAGCCCAAACGGCATTACCTTGAACTCGTATAGGCCGTCCGGGGTTATGAATGCAGTCTTCTCTCGATCTCTCTCGTCCACTTCAATTTGCCAGTAGCCGGTCTTCAGGTCCATCGATGAGAAGTATCTCGCATGGCAGAGGTGGTCGAGGGCGTCGTCGATTCGTGGCAGGGGTACACGTCCTTTTTGGTGATCTTGTTCAATCGCCGGTAGTAAAACGCAGAACTCAGTGTGCCGTCTTTTTCCTTCACGAGTACGACCGGCGCAGCCCACGGAGTTTTCGATGGCTGTATAATGTCGTCGTTGAGCATGTCGTCGACTTGAGTCCGGATGGCTTCCGCTCGTGGAAGAGACGCGGTACGGTGACTGTCGGGTAGGTCGGGCTCCATCCTCGGTTATTATCCGGTGCTTCGCCAGAGGTGTTTGACGTAACTTTGAGTTCGACGAAAAACACTCGCTGTAGTGACGCAGCAAAGCCAATAACTTGTTCCTTTCTTCTTGCGGTAGCGCCGGATTCACGTCGAAGGGGGTGCGGAAGCTTGAAGGTATCGTCTGGTGCGCGTTCAAAGTCGCGCGACTGCTATCACGTCACTTGCTTGTTGCGTTTCTTCGACGAACGCAATTGCAGCGCCCTTGTTTAAATGCTGGTACTCCTCGGTGAAATTGGTGACCAAAACGTGGGATTTGCTCTGCTTAAACCGCGCAATGCCTCTTGCGACAGACACACCGCGGTCAAGAAGCAACCTTGGGTCACTCTCCACGATAGCGTCGACGTCGGGAGCAGCACCTTCACAGTACACGGTGATCATCAAGCTTGCGCGAGGTGGCAGGGTGACGTGATCATCGGCGATCCTTACAGCTGCACGGTGTGTTCGGGGTTCGATTCCGGCGTCACGGAGTGTCGGAGGAAAAAGTATCGACTTCGTCTGCAGATCGATTATTGCGCCGTTGTCCGTCAAAAAGTCCATTCCAAGAATTACGTCGCGGGAGCAGTTGGGCAAAACGACGAACAGTGCCGTCTATGGTGACGCGCGATGTGCACGCTCCACTTGGCGTCACGATGTGGCCTCCTGCTGTGCGTATGTGCGGACCGTCCCATCTGGTCATAACCTTCTTCAGCTTAGACGCAAATGGTCCGCTCATTGCGGAGTAGTCGGCTCCCGTGTCTACGAGGGCGACTACATCAAATCCGTCGATGGACACCTTGACGTCGGATGCCGCCTTCCTCGAGTTCCGGGTGCGTCGGGGCGTCGCATCTCGGCTTGTGCGTGTTGACGGTCGGGCACTGTGCGTCGTCGTTGTCATCGTCTTCTCAGCGGACGTCTCGGTCCGGTCGGGTACGCGTCGCGGCGTAGAGCTGTCGTCGTGTACGGGAGTCTCGTCAGGTCTGGGTCGGGTCGTCGGGATGAGGGCATGTTGTGAGTCACTGTCTTCCGCGAGTCGTTGTGTCGTTGGAGGGTATTCATTTTTCCGCGATCGTGCACTTACCTCCAGAAGTTGCTGCTTTTAGTTTCCCCCGCGTGGGCTGGGGGACCTTCCACGGGCGAAGTCAGCATTGCTACGGCGGTTCGGCGATTGGTACGGGTAGGGCGATGGCGAGCGGTTGAAACGGGATGGGCCACGGCTGGTTTCAGATAGATACTCGTCGATCTCACGTGGTCCTTGGCCAGGGAGGGGGCGAGGTGCGTCGAAGGCGAAACGACGCAGTCCGAGTCTCTTGTATGGGCAGGGACGGTAGATGTGGTCGGCCTCTCCGCAGTGGTAGCACAGAGGACAATTATCGGGAGTTCGCCATACGTCCGTCTTCCTCGGCGTCTGGTTTCGGGCTACCGGGGGTCGGGCGGGTGACAGTGGGCGGCGGTACGGCGGGGCCTCTTGACGGCGTGTTGGGGCAGGGCGGGGTCGACGAACAGCCGCAGAGTAGGTCATAGCCTCGGGCTCGCGGGGTGCTTCGGACGGCACAGAAGTTCCCAAAGCCTGCTGTACTTCTTCCCGGATCACGTCGGTCAGTGAAGTGACTTGAGGTTGTGGTGTCGTCATCGGAAAAAGTTTCCGCAGCTCCTCCCTTACCACTGCGCGGATAGTGTCGCGTAGTGAGTCGGAGTTAATAGCGCCGGCACCAATCGTCTCCGAAACCAGCGCATTGGGGCGGTCGTACTGCCTCGTTCGGATTTCGAGCGTCTTCTCCATCGCGGCGGCCTCAGACGCGAATTCGGACACGGTCTTGGGGGGTTGCGAACAAGGCACGCGAAGAGCTCTTGCTTCAGACCTCGCATCAGAAACTGTAGTTTCTTTTCCTCCGTCATTCCTGGGTCCGCACGGCGGAAAAGTCGCTTCATTTCCTCGACGAAGATTACGACTCCTTCGTTCGAGTGTTGCTTTCGAGTTTCCAGGAAAATCGCAGTTCGTTCTTTTCTCACCACGGTCGTGAAGGTCTTAAGACACTCGCTTTTGAATTGCGTCCAGTCGGTCAAGGCGCTCTCGTGGTTTTCAAACCAAGTTCGAGCTGCATCTTCCAAGTAAACGAAAACATGCCGGAAGGTTTCTTCATCGTCCCACCTGTTGAAGATTCGCACGCGCTCCAGTTTCTCCAACCATTCCTCTGGGCCTTCAGCGGGGGCTCCACGGAACGATGGCGGTTCCCGGGGCTGCTGCAGCATGATTGGCGACGTTATTTCTTGTACCATGGTGTTGGTTGCAGCGTTCCTTCTCTTGGGCCCTTCTGGCATCAAACCGAACTCGGCTGTTAAATCTTGCAGGCGGAGGCTGGCTCTTGTTGGACTGGCTTGGCGGCTTCCCGAGGTTGTAGTGGGCATGAAGGGTGCGTACCCCGCACCTCCACCAGATGTCACGAAGCCAAGGACGACGCAGTTGTCTTGCAGGAGAAACAAGTTTATTGGAGCGACCTTGTGCTCCCCTAACAACTCAAAAGAATACAGAGGCGGCGAAGCAGCGGCCAACAAAGTGACTTGCGTCAGCGAGCGTCGCAGAATCGAATGCCCCGGCGTCTGCTCTGCAGGCTTTTTATCTTTCGGCGCGCGTGGTTCTGGAACCGTCGATTCGCATCGAGGACATTGTAGATGCAAGAAGATTATTCCGGGATGTTCACGTTAGATCGGAATGCTCTCCCTATCAGAACAGATAACACATGCGGCACAGAAAGAAAGTATGGAACACGCTCTTCCCTTGGCACGGAGATAACACAGACCGGCGAAGCCGGGCGGTAAAAGCAAAACACAAATAAACAAACCCAATGCATGGTTCGCGGCAGTATTTTACAGCTCCCGCTATGTAGGGCGATTTTAGCAGTGGACCCATTGTGGATATGCTTTAATATTCTTACGTAATGCTCGTCTACAACCTGATTCCCAAATGCCTGAATGATTGCTCAGTCTTCAAGAGTCAAATGCTTTCTCATAATCTTTAGGGGTTGAGTATAGTCCGCGCATGTCTGTATCACCTGATTGATCGCGAGAATATGGATCCTTGCTTGTTCTGTTTGTTCACTAGGGTGAGTGAAATCGAACGTGGAAAAAATCCTGCTAGCGATTACCTTGGAAAGAACCTTTTACAACTGACAGTAAGATAATCGCTTTGTATTTTTCAGGTCTTTCAAGTCACCTTTCTTATGGATTAGTATGATGTTTGCGTTCTTCCAAGAACCCTGTCAATAGCCATTGTGTACTCACTTTTCTAGTATGATTTGCCCGCCATCCTTCAAGACGTCTGCTGTTATCTGATCCTCACCTGGTGCTTTGCCCCCTTGCATTTATTTCACATCTTTTATTGCTGTTTCTGTCGTTACTGGTGAAATTTCTATCCCCTCTTAGCTACTTCCTCGTGAGGTATTATCTGAAATGACGCGGCTACTGTACAGATCTTTATGGACCTCCTCGGCTGCTCTAATTTTCAACCCTATTTGTGATGGCATACCCTTGCTTCTCTTTAGGTGCATACATCTACATTTTCCCACAATTAGACTCCTCTTTGCTGCTTTGAGGCTGCCTCAGTTCTTAAGAGCATCCTCAATCTTCTCCACATTTGCTTGCGAATGTCAGCTCACTTGCGGTTATTGACCAACTTCGAAAGCTCCGTTTCTTCCATTCTCCCAGCTGCGGTGAATATTGTCATGCTTTACCGTTTCCTAATTAAACCTTTGGACTCCTGGAAAGATTGCTAGTATCTGGTCAAGCGATCCTACCTTCGACTTCTGCGGCACACTCCGTGATGAATGCGTTTAAGATCGTCGTTTGCTGCCTGTGTCGTAAAGTCTGCTTCCTAGGTTAAAGCTGAATATCGGTTCTACGGCGACATCCTCAATTCTTCAACTTCATGTCTTACGGTTAGCTCAGTTGTCGCGGTCCCTCCTCAAATCTAGCCTAATTCTAGACATTACCATATGGTGGTCACTACGCCTCGCCCTGCCGAGCAATTCCACATCCTGCACGATGCCAGGTTTATTCCATAGTATGAAGTCTATTTCATTTTGATTTCATTTTATGCCCATTCGGACTCCTCCATTTCTGCTACAGGATCTGCCGTTTGCAGAAGCAGGTATTCATTACATGTGGATTATAGAGTTCTGCTCATTCTACTAATGAGTCCCCTCAGTTTTTATAGGACGTAGGCCCTAGTTCCTAACTGGCTTGCATTCACCCTGCTTAATGTCTAGTTCTGAATTGAAGTCCATAACTACAGTATACTGTTTTCTATATATTCTACTAGCTGGTCATCTTCTGTGGATGCAGGCGCGTAGTATTGTACCACCTTCATTTTGTAACTCTTAGTAAGCCTAATTACAAGACCGGCTACTCTTTCGTAAATGCTACAGTATTCGTCTATGTTTCCAGCCATGCTTTTATTGACTAGAAATCCCACTCCCATTTCTCTTCTTTCCGCTAGACTGCGGTGACATAGGACGTGTCCGTTTTTGAGCACTAAAGACTTCACCTGTCCTGCTAACATCCCACTTAGTGACCTTTACTTTTTCGAACAAATCCAGAGTGGCCTCACTAGATAAAGTTCTTGTGTTAACGCTTGCCATGTTCAGGTTTCAATGCCGGCCTATCCGGATCCAGGGAGTCCTAGAGTACACACATGTGTAGAGAAAAAATATCAGCGTTAGCATCCGGGCGACTTGTTTGACAATTTTTCTAAATTCCTTTTCCAAAAAGCGAGTCGTCTGTCTTGATATACAGAACAAGACTAACAGTAGGACATCACCAGTTCTGTAGTCTTATGTTATGGTTTAAAATGCTCGAACAGTGGGTTGGAGTCAAGATTCTCGTGTCTCGGAAGCTGTTTTTTATCTATTTTAAAATTTTGTGTTTGTTACTAATAATGAAAAGAATCTTAGTTCCAGGATCGTACCGAGTATTTGTTAAAAGACACCGCCCGGTGGCGTTGTTTCAAATACACTCTGGGCGCTTTGCACCTTTTGCATTCTTAGTCAAGCCTATTGTAGAGAAACTGTACCAATAAATGACGTTCAAACAGGGCTTTATACTGTTACCTTTGAGTTTATGCCCCACAAAACCCAAATGCAGCAAATTAGACTTTAGAAACGCCTTACATGTTTTAACTTACTTTTCGGAGGGAATTCAGCAGCGCTAAATTTTGTACGTCCCCTAATGCCAAAGGACTGCTTAACACATAATTTGTAAAACAGTTGAGAAGTGAATGACTAATACCTCAAATTCAGAAGCCTTCATCAGAAAGCACTCTGCTTTTTTTATGTCTTAGGAACTTTGGAAATATTGTTAAGTCTTTTCTGGGAAGAGCAGTTTGGCCCACAAATTTATTCTCAAATACTTGACGCTTTTGCCGAATAATAAAGAGAATGATTACTTCGCAGCTTTCGACGAATAAACAATTTCTTTTTGATGTGCGAAAATTCCACATTTTTACAGCCAGAAGTAGAGTATAAAATGTCTTACCACCGGCCTTGCACATAGAGCCAAAAGCATCACCGACTTCAGCAGCATACTGTATGTATGAGTTCATGGCTGAAATTATTGTGTTAATGTTGTCAGCCTAAATTGTCCCTGAACGCATGACGAATTTTTTCAGACCTATCGAGTGAACCCTTTATGTCAGTTAAAAAATATCTCCGCAAACACCCTTTGGAAATTTTCGTGAACGTTCACGTTCAGCTTAGGTAAAAATTAGCTTCAACCAAGCATCTTTTGGTTTATCCAGACCCCTCGTATTCAGCAAATTTTTCCACGAGATTAAATTAGGCTTATGATTGTTAATACCGCTTGTTTTGTTAGTGCAGTAGACGCAATTTTTTCCTGCGGTAAGTAAATACCGTCTCTGATTGGGTCCACTTCCTTTCTGACTGCACCAACGTGGTCGATATTAAAAGCTTAACTGGCAAGTAAACTCAGCAGTCGTTGGTGGAGGCCCAACAACTTGAACGTTATTTCATACTGCTTAAAGAGTAGTAAAGAGTAAGGCCGGCTATTCGTGAAATGTTCGGGATGTCGGGTGAGTAAGAGGTACCGTGGTAAAGAGAAGCATAGGCAATGAGAAAAAAACACTGTCCTGGGGCCTATCTTGTTTCCCACTTTGTTTGTTTTAGATGCTAGAAATTATCGTGTGATTCTTGTGTTAGCCCCATGTGCTCTTACATTTTCTATTCAAAGACAACGTTTAACGCACCAATCTACACTTTGGCTAATATGATATAATTGTTGGTTATTTTTTCTAATTGCCAGCATGGTAATGCAAGCAGAGAGCCGATGTTTGTGCAAGCTCGGGTCTCGACTTCTTTGGCCACCAAAATCATAAAAATACACGCTATCACAAACGCCCTCTCTTATTAAAACCACTTTTCCTCTTCCATTCAGGGGAATCCTTTGACCTCAGGAAGTACAATTCCTTTGAGATCCCCGGAAATATTCTTTGCGTAGTTATCGGTGCTACATTTCGGCTAGCTTCAATGAAAATTTCACAAAGCAAATTTAGGAAAAAATAGGAATGTGCGCAGTTGTCTGCGTACCGCATGCCGATATGCAACATAGGCACAGGGGATCAGCCCCGTGTTCAGAGGGGCGACATCGAGGCGAAGCTCAAGCCCCCTCGCCGCAGGGCCACCGGATCAGCCGTTGTTGCACGAGAAGGTTTGGTTGCGCTGCTTCGCCACATTTGTACCTCGATGCAAAAATGTAGTGTAAAACATTAGGGCCCTTTTACTCTGTGACGAATGATGACCTGCGAAGCTGGAAGAGCGTCCATGGAGGCAAGAAAAACACGTTTGTTCGTAATTTGAGATAGAGCCTACTTTCTAGCAATTACCTGAATGAAACCTGCAAGGACCCGAGCCTAAGTCTCGCCGAAAAACGTAGAGATATCAGCTTTACTATAGCTTAGTAGACCACTTACTGTTAGTGTAACACACCAACTCAATCCGCTCAACCTTAGAGATGCCACCGGACCAGTCGCATTGCGATGTTTGATGCCCACGTTTATACCTTCCACCAGAACAACCAACATGTCATCACCAAGGGCATGAAACCTATAGCTTTGCATGCACGCCACGGCCCCCCTCCCAACCCGTACACACTTGCAACCAATTGTATGGGCAGGCTTAGAAGTGAAAGCAACCATCCAAACTGCGCTCTGAAAGCTCCTCAAGCTGATCAAGTAGTATTGCCTCACGTCGACGCTCCAAGCGCGCAAGTTGCTGTTCATCTGGAAGGAATCTAAGTAGCTCTTGATGAGGATAATGCGTGGTCTTCCACGTGCGAAGATTGATTTCTTCCTACGGTTGCAATTTCGTCACAAAATTGAGGATAGACCAGACCACTTCCCACTTTTCCATGGTAATGGTGGTAACAAATCATTGAACGTTTTTTCATTCACGGTTCGTTTCCCGTCTATAAATCTCATACTACTGCCAGTCGTGAGTTTATATACTTTGATTTATTCAGTTTGCCTTCTTATGTTAAAAATGTTTTATTGTGACTAGCTTTCGGGGTTTTTTGAAGTGCGTAATAGAATAATAAGTTTTGCTACCTCCAATGCGTTAGCTTTTACGGTTACATCTACATCGCAATACTTTAGTATCAGTTGTGGGATGTAGTGAGGATAGTTGAAATAATTGGTAAAAATACGAAGAAACTGGGGGGGGGGGGGCGTGCAAAGTGAACAAAATGGTGTGGAGTTTTTTGCGCGAAGAGATGGCCAACTCCTGGGCAATACATGAAGAGGGCGTGAGGTAGTGTAGCACGTCAGATCACTTGTCGAGCTCAGGATGTGGCAGCTGTATTGTCTTGTCATTTAGGCCCGCTCAAGCTGCCGATGTCCAGAGGATGACGTTACGTAAAGTTAAATAAATACTGCGAGCGGGAGCAAGACAGCAGCAACGTTTGGTTTTTGGGTGGAGTGGTGCATGAACTGATGGAATGGTATGGAACGGAGCTTGCCCGTATTGCGTAGGGGTAGAGTCAGCACGTGGGAGTAACAATATGAGCTTTGAAATGCAAAGGACGCGATTGATTGTTGTGCATATTCCTAACATCCAATCAAAGCGAAGCTGAAGCCTCAAAATACCGCGAATAAATTTCTACCATGTCGTTTACTTTCCTTAATTATCTTAAGCGAATATTTTCATCTTAGGGTAAAGGTTGCGTGAGTGTCATTTAAATATTGGACATACTCAGGCATTGGATGTACACTTAACAATTTGGGTATTTTGTCAAAAATTACCAACTTACGGTTCATCTCCATTTATCTAAAATTCACAAATGAGGTTCGTTCGTTTTTTCCCGCAGGTGTTCAGAAAAAACACGCGCACTGGTTTATGACACCACAATCACTGTGCACGTGAGCGGCTGTACAAACACTTCAAAGCAATCTTTGAAAATTCTTCGAGAAAACTTGTAATCAAATAAGCCTAGGTCCATGCCAGAACAAATAAAAACGAATGGGTTCTTCAAAATATTTCTATCAGCTCGACATTCAACACTAACTGTATAGCGGGTCACTTTTCACATCCATGTAGAAGCCCACGTCACGCATATATATTTGTGCGCAAACGTATTCTATAGAAGAACTTAAAAGCAGCTGCGATGAATTTTTATTGTTCCCGCGGTTCCAGTTTTCTAATTAATCATTTTCGTGAATTTTCTGCCTTCAGTTGGTACAGAGAGCTGCTTCATCCTGAAGGCATTGTTAATACCCTTAGTTCAATACGAAGGTTTGCGACTTTAAAGTAACTTTAGAAAATTCCTCACTGTTTATTCGAAATATTTTTTATTCAAGACAGTGCTTCTTTCCGCTTACGGCCAAAACGTTCAAAGATCCCGGGAAGTGTGCAAAGCCTATTCAAAGAAAGTAATAGAAATAAACTTGAGTATCTTGTAAATTCAAATGGGTTGATGTTAAGGCAATTAGGCACATTTACCGCTGTTTTTACATGGGTTTTTTTAAGCTGTTCTCTTATTAGCTTGATAAGGATGCTGGGTCACTTGTATCTGTTTCAGCCAGAGAAATCTAGCTGTAATTGCAAAAAGTGAAAAACTCACTCTAAAACAATTACAGTCATTTCTCCGTTGTTCCCAAATGAAAAACGTCAATGGTCGTTATGCAAGGGGAAACGACTTTCTTCAAAATTTACCTGCGGCCATGAAAAGTGATCCTAAGCCGTGCACAGGGAAGAAAGAGTGCGGAATTTTAAATCAACAGTGCATACCTGTCCAGATCACTGCTGCTTGTATGGGCTTCTCGGCACTCCTGGCATCATCCTTAGTGTTCATGTAGGTGGTAAATGAAAAAGCTCCAAAATCTTCTGCGACCACCAGTTATCCACTTGCATATTCGCAACGGTACACGTTGTCGTTGGTATACACCCAAGCTTGATCTAACGAAGTCCGATCTTACAAGCATCTTGAACTAGCGACCAAATTGGGCTTCACCCTAGGTGCCTATACTGCTTAGTGCTTTAAGAACTCAAACTAACGCAACCGATTTAGTGCCATTCCCGATTCACTGAAAGAATCCTAGAAACAGGCATATTTTTAAAAAGGAGCAAATAGGAATATGTTTCGTCAGAATGCCCCGAAGATAATGGCAGCCTGTCATCGTCAACTGCTTCAAGCCACCCTGCTCCGTAACGTCTCTTGTCGAGGCTGCAGTATGGAGTTCCGCAAACCCTCAACACAATCAAAAAGAACAAAACGCAAAGTTCGTAGGAACAGCTTTGTCCGCTTAACGAGGTGGAAACGGATATGAGATTTCACAACTAAGGGCCGACACGATGGAGGTTTTGAACGATGAAAATACTGCAGAGTTAGTTTCCGGCTCAGATGAGGTGTACGACGACGTTTGCGACCCAGTAACGCCTGAAGCTCCTGTTTCCTCTACAGAGCTGGTGATGGGCGCTATTGAGTACCTCAGCCGCTTTGTCGGGGCTCCTCCCGAATGAACCAAGGATGCGTTGAAGGCGTTTGCGTTCAACCAAAGGTCTATCTGCCCTGTGCTAACAAAAAACACGCACGCGAACATAACAGGCCGTGTGGCCCACAAGTCAGTTTCTTTCCGTCAGAACCCCTAGCGTGGTATATAAATTGCTTTCACGGCGGTCATTTACCGCATTCGTAAATCATGGCAGGCAGACGTCACCGCATCTACTACGTCATGTAGCTGGGAGATGCGCCCCCCTTAAAACATCAAAACCAAGCAATGGCAATCATCATTTTACACTGTTATCAATTTACCGAAATGATTCGGAATTTCTGCTGAATGGTTATATTGGCTTTTACCTCGAGAAATCTGCGTTGATCTGCTAGCTGAAATTGGCAGGCTGTAATGAGAAACTGTTTTTATATACACACATCTCTTTTTCCATGCATATCTGCAACTCTTCTCAATGATTTTCTTGTCGGGGGATCAGAAAACGGCGAGCCACTGATAATGATCCCGAATGTGGGTGCAATTGAACAATTTTGTTATCGTGATGATGGGTATGATGGACTCAAGCTGTTCTCTTTTTTATGAGGCCTCCTTGTATGCCTGTGGTTTCTAAGAGTAGAAAAAAAAATAAATGATGTGTCTGCTAAGACACCTATCTACGAAACTGCTTCCATCCTGGCGTACCGATTGTTACCCAAAGATGCGAAACCATGCTTTGAAAACGTACTCTCTCTTGACCACGAAAAGGAGATTTAGCCACGTCTGTGTAGACATTGTTTAGGAGATATGCCCAGCCAACAGGACAGAGAAGTTTTAGGGACTGAATCTTTCACACATCACCGACGCCAACGTGTACTTGCTGACTTACGCATAGCCAAATATGAAAGGCAGTTCAGGTGTCCTAAGCAGATTGATGAGTGGAGTATCTTCTTACTTAGTAGAAGCAAACGAGTACGACTAAGCCGGTGTTGCTGGTGATTTTGCATACACCCACACACTATAATTGTGGCACCTGAAGATTTAATTGGGACCTATTTATTGTGAAATTTCCAAAAGGAGAATGTATACTAGTGTATATTGTTACGTGGTGGTAACAAAGGGAAAGAGACGAACCATGGAGGATGTCGAAGCGATCTATTTATACTACGAGATAACCTAAGTACATCATTTACAAGGCTCCTACTGCAGAGCGTTCACCCAGGCTGCATGCCCCACACACACAGCTCTTCTCTGTCGTTCTTCATCGGGTACACAGCGTCCCATACCCTACTACTGCGCCCTTGTTTCTCTCCTCGCGACAATATATATATATATATATATATATATTTTTATATATATATATATATATATGATATATATATATATCTCTATATATATATGTATGTTATTATATATCTATACTTTCTCTTCTCTCTCCTCTCTTCTCTCTCTAGTCTCTCTTCTATCTTCCCTCTATCTCTATCCTCTCTCTCTCTCTATATCTCTCTATATTTCCCGGTGAGCAGAACAAAAGACCAGCGGAATCAAGAAAATATCGCAACGTTCTTCTCAACCCCAAGCCAAACCACTCAGGATCGAATGAGTACATTTTACCTCACCACCTGCTCAGGGCCATTCTAAAAGCATGTCATCCTAGCCCGACTCGGAACATACATAATCGACACAAAACACTTCCCACACATGTTTGGATTCAGGACAAGTCTCTCAACTGAGTATGCATGTATACAATTATAAGAACAAAAATTGAAATTGTCCAGCTGCCTAGACACGGATTACATACTGGCCCTGGAACTGACTACACCCTTTGACAACGTTACGCAGGACCCCATAATGTCAGAAGTATGGTTGTTGAATCCGGGCGAAAGAACCCGCAATTACATTAAGTACTTCCTGTGAAACCGGACAGCCAGCGTACATCTAGACCAGCTATGTTTCCGAAGCTGTACCGGTAGACAGTTTAAGCACTCTACATGGAACCGCCCTATCACCACTACAATTTATTTAGCAATCACAGGCATCTCAGCGAAATCATCGTGGATGTTGGACCTCAACTACAAAGTCTGAGCAGACAATATCACGCCTTGGTTTAAACGGGGCAGTGATGGCCACGTCGAAGAAACGAGGCAAAAAGACATAAAAGTGGAGGTGAAACACACGAAGAAAGAGGGCGCAGCCTTCTCCCCGGCAAAAGTATTATCGGTTCGTGAAATCACTGAACCCAAAAAAAACACTCCGATCCAACACTCTCCCCCTCCGTATCGAGTAGAGATATCACAAAGGTCACGACTCGCAAATTCCTGGGGCTACCGATGCAATCTTACAGCCTGAATCAAAACTTTCTCTAGACGTTAGAACACCTGTAAAACAAACGAATAATATGCTTTATAGAATCGCTAGTAAGCTTCCATCCTGACCGAGCAGTACAAGGCCTGCCGGCTACATGCAGTCGTCATGAGATGATTAGTCTTGGTCATCCTTTACTTCTAAGTGACAACGCCAGAAACCAGAAAACAAGCCCCCCTAAATCCGTGCACAACGGGGTGCTACGTCTTCCCCCTAGCACTTCCACTGTCGGATTAGAATGGTCAGGACTTCACAGCAAGGCAAGCGCACTTCTCGAAGCCAACCTAATCGGATAATACCAATGCCTTAACCCAACCCCCACAGGACGAAACTTCCTCAAAAACCCATGAATATGATTTCACACTCTATATGAGGACCTTTCAACTAATCGCCATATTTTCAAGACAGAATTCATAGCTAAACATCTCCCCCGCCACATGAATCTCACGTATTACACCGCTCCGAGGGAAACCAAGCCCGCGTCGGTCACAAGCAGTACAAAAAGACCCAGTAGCAGTGCACGTGGAAACAGGGTAATGGAGAAAGCACGAGGCCTTAACGACAATCGCCGTTTGCAATTACGACACCCAACATGTTCGATTCCTCCCAAGTCCGGACGCTCCTTCCAGAACAGGCGGAAGAAGCGGTGTTAGGGCTGGCCCTTTCACTCAAATATGCCACATGACATCCAATAAAGATCCTAATACCACTCTCCGAAATTTATATGGTAGACGCGTATAACCAATGACACTAAGATGTTTGCGCGGGAACCTCCCACAATCGTGCCCCCTGCCGTGCATTCCCGGCTCCAGCGAAATTAGGTGGCTTATTTCCTGAGGCCGACGATTTACTATCCGGGAAGGGACTATAACGCCTCCATACCACGCGTCCTCATATCCTCTGGATCGTCTTATCGGTTACCACGACACAACTTATCAGGTTTTTGTATGTCACCCTTGCGTATTGAGGGAGTGTCTATAAACACACTAATGAAATGGTTTATATCTGGAGTTTATGTCCATTCTTAAGAAAATGTAATAATATTCATGTACTTTTTAAATCAGCCTAGCAGAAAAACATCTCCGTACACCATGTGTCAACAATGAACGTATAAAAATAATAGAAAGAAAGAGTAAATTATATAAGCAGTTGATATCCTGTAAGGACACGGAAGCATTTCGAAAATACAGAAAGACTTATAATCGACTAAACAAAGACGTTAAGAAGGCTGGACTTTACTATTATGCAATCATCATAGTAAACAGCGCAGGGAAGGAGACAAGTAGCAGAAAGCCACGGTACGAGCGCTGATCTTGATGTCATCTTCTCGGCCAGGAATCAGCTGCGAAACCTTTGTGCTAGAATGCACAACGGGACAGGAGGGTCGGGTTTGCACATGAGGAATGTGTGCACTGTAAAACACCCGAACCAGTTCGTTCCGTGTAAAAGCATTGTGGTGTACTCTATTCCGCAGTCATGCGGCAAAGTGTATGTGGGGTAGACGGGCGCTTTCTCAATGTTAGTCTACGCGAGCATAAAAGCTTGTTAAAAGGACTGCGTTGCTCACATTGGTCGGCCCATTGCTGCACGTGTGAGTGCAGTCCGGAATTTGGTCACACCACCGTCAATTTTGTGCACCGTGATTCTGGCACAACTGAAATTGTCGAAGCTTTTGCAATCCGTAAGCATCTTGAAGCATGCATAAGTGCGTTGTCACTTGCCCTGCTTCATTGTGAGGTCAATTATTTGGATAAAACATGATAATGGCCACTTTACAGTCCAGTGTATTGGTTTTATTTTTATTTTTGTCAATGTGCGTATGATGCGGGCGCATTCGTGTGTTGGTCTCTTTTTTTTTCTGTCCTATAACTTCTCTGGCGCTCTTTGCCCTCGTCGGCCTTGCGCCATTAAACAAAAAACCATCATCAATCTCTTTTTCTGTCCTAAAAACATTCAGTTGTCAGTCAGCGCTCGTCCCGTGTCTTTCTGCGCCTTGTCTCGTTCCCGGCACTGTTTACCATGATTCCAAACTAACTGGCGCAAATTTCTCTTTAGCTGCTGCTATTATGCAAACATGTTTATCGCAGCTACAGGACATCCTGATGTCACCTGGAGTAGAAGAAACTGCATATTGAAACTTCTTCCTCGGGAAGAAACCAACATTCTTAAAATATAGAATTACGACCAATCACGGGAAGAGCTTGCTGAGTCTTTCAAGCCTCACTTTATTGCCATCACTAGTAATGCATTTACAGTGAACGATTTATCAAGCTTGAAATATAATCATAGCAGCATATTTCGGAAAACTCTAAATAAATACCAAGAAAACTGCATTACAAAAACCCGCAACAATAGTACCGCTAAATACATTAATAGAATGCAAATTTAAGCCACATAAGTCTGTTTCACATCTTCTTGCGCCAATCCTAGCCTACATTTTTCACCTTTGTCTACACCAAGCAACCTTTTAAAGCTAAATGCAAGTCACTCTTGTCACTTTACTTCACATGAAAGGAGATACAAATGCCCTGAATAAATGCTTCCTGGTCTCTATATGCCGGTTTTGTAGCATGTTTTGGAAAAGGTTGCTCTGATCAAATTTACAAAATTTCAGCAAAAGCACAAAGCCCTAGCTTCATTTCAGTTTGGCTTCCTAAAAGTGTGTGGAACATAATTTGCTTTATTGGCGCCAAAAGAACTTATCCCTTCAGTACAAGAAGGGGGTAAGCTAATTATAGGGGTGTTTGCTGATTTTTCAAAGGCAATCGAGCATAACAACCACAAACTCTTCATACGAAACATCAAAGCTATGACGTTCGAGGGAAATAATATAATAAATGACATTATATACGGGCTATGCAAATAATACCAGTATATTTGTAACAGGGTAAACAGAAAATGAGCTCGTTCACACAGGAAACCTCACGATGGATAAATTAAATCTGCGGTCTCCTAATTATGCCCGAGAAATAAACACCCCCAAAACTAAAGAAATGTTATTCCAAAGCACGAATAAAACCAGTATAGTTTATCAGCACATCCTATAAACATCAATTCCAATTGAACTCATACCTACATTTAAGGCTATAGGTGTTGTGTTTCAAGAAAATATTTCCCAGGACGCGCACGTAGACAGGGTTGTCGCAAAGTTATACCTGATAACAGGACTCGTTTATCGTCCCCGATACATACTTTCGCAAAAGGTCATACTGCTGACATTTAATAGTATATCCTCCTCTCGAATTCGTTATGGTTAATCAGGTTGGGGGTCCACAACTCAAGCAAACCTGCAGAAAAGTTTGCTGCAACAAAAAAAGGTGTATAAAAATTGTAAAAAACGTGCCAGCCACCCTACACGCTCGAGAACTGTTCATTAAATATGATGTAATGCCAGTACACAACCTATGTAAATACCGTATATGTAGACCACCGTAACAGAATTTTAATACTGCTGAGAACTATTCATTGGGTTTGTTTGTTGATGTTTTTTTACTGCCCGGCTATGCTCGGCTGTGTTGTCTGTGGCACAAGCGAAGCGCGTGTTCATTCTTTGTTTTATGCCGCACAAGTTATCTCATCTTCATATGGAGGACGTTTCACCCTTACGTCACTAGCGTAGAATACTCTTGGCAGATCTGCAAGCTTCTGGATGTAAATAGACGGAACACTCGGGCCGAAAGGTAAGCGCCTACAGAGCAGACGCCGTGGTTTTCGACTCGCCTACGCGCGCTTACGCACGTTACTTTACTGAGTGCCGCTCCGCTGCTTGTATATTCTTTGAGTTTTTAGGGAGCACAAGTTCGCTCTAATAAACTTATTTATCTTGATGACAATTGCGTTGTTGTTGGCTTCGTCGCGTTTGGTGAAGGTGCTAGGTAGGCACCCTTTATTCTCCAAACGACCTCTGAAAGCAGTGAAGACAGTCTAACTACAGCCAGCCGCCGACCGCAAGGTCTGCCGCACTAGTTTGGTTTCCTCCCAGACGGACCGAAGTGAACGACCGCTGCAACCACCAACAGGGCGCATAAAGACACTCCCCCCATCGTCCTGCAATAGCCACGGGAACCACCCTCGTTCCGCGCATCTCCCGATGAAGACCCCGATGACTGGTTAGAGAAAGTGGAGCGCGTCCGCAACTTTAACAGGTGGGATGACAAAGAAACTTTCCGCCATGATCTCTTCTATTTGGAAGATACAGTCCGAACCTGGTTGGACAACCATGAAACAATGAAAACGCGAGTTCCTTAAGACATTGGCTACCGTCGTGCGGAAAGAACCAGCCGCAGTTTTGGGGGAAATTCGCACCAAGCACCCAACTGAAGGGGTCGTGATCTTTGTTCAGGAGATGAAGCAACTATTTCGCCGCGCGGACCTCAAAATGACTGAAGAAAATAAGCTCAGGTTTTTATTTCGCTGAGTGAAGCAATAACGCTTGGCTGCCTTGTCCGCAAAACTATTATTACGGTGGCCCAATTCACGTCTGAAGCTGTCGCATTGGAAAAGACGCTGTAAATATCTACGGGACATGACCACAGCCCCATGAATGCGCTGGCTGCGGATACGATCGGTGCCGGGACCATTAGCTCCTATACACTACGCGAGGCAATCCACGCGATCGTCAGGAAGGAGCTTGGGAATTTTTTTCCAAAGTACGCCGCAGCCTCATGTCACTCTGTGACTGACATCATCCGAGAAGAGGTCCAACAGGCACTTTGGATATCTATGCCGTCCGAAACACTCCGCGTGCCACAGGCTATGACCTACTCCGCGGCGGTTTGCCGACCCCGTCCTGCTCCAAGCCCTCGTCAAGGAGTCCCGCCGTACCGCCGTCCACTGTCACCCGCCCGACCTGTGCAGCCAAATCCAGAAGGCGAGGAAGACGGACGTATGACGAACCGCCGATAATCGCCCTCTGTGCTACCACTGCGGAGCGGCAGAGCACAACTACCGTTGCTGACCCTACAAGAGGCTCGGTTTGCGAAGTTACTCCGTCGACGCACCACGCCCCTGACCCGGCCACCCCCAGTCCGAGATGGAAGAATACCTGTCCAACACCAAGCGTTGACCAGACCGTTCCAACCGTTCACAGTCGCCCTACCCATACCGGTCCGCGAACCGCCGTAGCAATGCTGACTTCGCACATTTAATGTCTCCGAGCCCGCGCAGGGGAAACTAAAAGCAGCAACTTCGGGAGGTTAAGTTGCAGAACGGCGGAAAAATGAAAACCCTTCAACGACGCACCGACTCGCTGAAGATCATCATTCACGACATGGCTTGAGACCGACGACCCAATCCAACCCTGAAGGGACTCCCGAACACGACGAGAGGAAAACGGCACGACGCGCACCCGACATGACCGAACCGGCCGATGAGAATACGACAAAGACGACAACGCAAAGTGCCCGACCGTCAGCATGCACAAGCCGAGATACGATGCCACGACGCACCCGGAACTCGAAGAAGGCGGCGTCCGACGTTCAGCTGTCCATATACGGCTTTGATGTAGTCGCCCTCATAGACAAGGGAGCCGACTACTGAGTCATGAGCGGACCATTTGCGTCTAAAATGAAGAACGTTATGACCAGATGGGACGGTCCGCACATGCGCACCATAGGAGGCCACCTCATTACGTCAAGTGGAATGTGCACATCGCGCGTCACAATAGATGGCACAGCACAACCAGACGGCGTTAGTCATTTTGCCTAACTGCTCCTGCGACGTAATTCTTGCAATGGACATATTGACGGACAATGCTGCATTAATTGATCTACAGAAAAGTGTATGACTTTTTTCTCCGGTTCCTCTAAGACGCCGTAACAATGCCGCGAACCATGCATTCAGATGTCACGATGTCAAAGACGACGCAATTGTCTTCAAGGAAAGCAAGTTTATTGGAGCGAAGTTACGCTCCCCTAACAACTCAAAGAATACACAGGCAGCGAAGCAGCAGTCAGAACAGTGACGTGCCTAAGCGAGCGTAGGGGAGTGGAAAAGTGCGACGTCTGCTCTGCAGGCTCTTACCTTTCCGTACCAGTGTTTCTTGAACCGCCGATTTACATCCAGAACATTGTAGATAAAACAAGATTATTCTAGGCTAGTGACGTTAGGGCGAAACGCTCTCCGTATCAGAATGATATAACCCGTGCGGCATAAACATAAAGAATGGAACACCGCATCTCTTGGGACATATTTAACACAGCCGGGCGCTGCCGGGTAATAAAAACAAAACATCAACAAACAAACCCAATGCAGGGTTCGCGGCAATATTGAGTACGGTTTTTGGGCAACCTTGCCCCACCTGCAACTATCTGCCCCTATTTACAGAACTCGACATAACGAACCTTGGCGAGTTAGAACGTACAAAACTACATATGGACGGCAAATGATTGAAAACAGTCTGCCAGGGTTAGTTAGCTGGGTTTATAGTAAAACATCCACTTTAACACGGTCAGCGTCACGTAAACGAGTGTCGTTTTACACAACTCCAGTGACAGTGAAATTTAAGACCTTATGCTGCATTCTTCCTTGTAATGTTCTGCGCCCTGTTCGGTGCATTTTCTATAAACGTTTTGGTGTATTTTTAGGTATCAGACCTGGTTTTCTTTATTATTCCCTTTGACTGCTATGCGCTATTGGCTGACCTGTACTTTTGGGAATTTATTACTGCGGTGTGAATTGTATTTAGCACTTTTGCATTGATTACTGTTGTTATTGTATAGGCTGTTTCGGTTTCCGCTGAGGTAGTCTGCCGCTGCTGCACGATGCCAACTGTGGTAGCGCGGGGTTTTGTTAATTTGTTCAATAACACAACTTTTTCCTCACGCTTATAGTGTCATATGAACTTTGTGTGTAATATGACGCAAATAAATAAGCTTCAAAGCTCAATTACTACGTATTACATTCTCTCCTGTCAGATCTACTCGCCTGAAGATAAATCTGTCCAGTTGAAAAAAGTGCAACATTAAAATTAGAGCAAATGACGCCCTCTTGGCGGGTAGCCTCTCCAGGACAACGCGCGACTACTCATTGTTCTAACATTACAGCAACAACCACAAAGCGCAATTCTTCGTATAGAGCGCTCGTCTGAATCCTCTCTTAGACGCGCGATGTCCAATTTTCCTACTCCTCCCCTCCACTGTTTTACTCCGCCCACCGTCGATCCGGGCGTGCTCTTATCGCACCCTGTCTTCCACCACCAGCGCTTGGAACAAACTCCCTCTCCCCCCACCATGTTTCTGGTGTGCTTGCAGGTTGTTAGCCCTCACTAAAGTACGCTAATCGTGTGCTTCGTGATTGCTCTCCCCTTGCTAGGCTTTGCCCCCTTGAAATCTCTGCGGCCACATTACCACGCCGCAATGTGTGAAAGACCCGATCAAGAACAGCCTCGGAATTTAAATATTTATTGTTTCAAATGCTACTTAAGATAAAGTCGTAATTTTTGTGGTGGAGAAAGTATTATCAAAAACACAGCAGTACAGAATAATTGAAAACAATATAGAGAGGACGAATTGCATCAAGCTGCAGAAGTAATAAATCTTTATAAAAAGAGTAAACATAATTTTTCGTTTTTGTACGCACAACATTTCTGAATTGTTCTAGTTTTTGCCTATCAGTAAAACTACAGTTTACATAAAAGAATAATAGTTAGCGAAATAATTCATTGAAAGGTTTATCACTCAGAGTTAACAAAAGCAATACATATGCCTGAAATATACATCTTGTGATGACATCAACACAGAAGAATTCAGAAGTAATGGTTCAGGCCTTAACTAAATTACTCAGTTCGGACGATAAGGTTAAAAGTCGGGCCTTTTCACAAAGAAATTGACGAATAATATATGCAGCAGTGGGGACAATTCTGTGGTTATATCACGTGTAAAACGTGTTGTATTCTTCGGTAAGCATCAAAACCGAAAGTATCAAAGAAGTTCATGTATTATTTGGCTGTTACGTTTGTGTTTCTTATAGCCTGAAATAAGTTGCAGCTGTAATACAAAAAATATTCTCTTGTTGTAGGAACTTAAATCATTTATGGAGCTAAAAACACTGTTGTTGGTGGCTGCAGTGGTGAGTACTAAATGTATGCAATCAACTTTCTTCATGTCATAGCTTAGACAGCAATCATCATTTTGTTGTTTTTGAGAAATCTTTGTTGCTGGTATTATTCTAGCTACCAGCCAAGACTTCGTCTTTTCTCCTGCAATAATAAAAAGGAACACACAAAAAAAGAAGTCACGAACAGAGCTTGAGCGTTGCTTTTAATGGTTTCTTTAGAATTTAAAAATGATGGTCAGCAAGGCGTTGGTAACGGCTTTGATAAAACGAGTGTTTTATCAAATCCATCTATGACACGTTCTTTTCAATGTCGCTGGCAGCTTCACAGATGGTGCGTTTTTGGGCAAATGGTCATAGCATAAAAAAGGGGTACAGGAAGCCCTGCTAGTTTAAAATGAATTTCAGAATATAGATTTGAAGATCACAGATTGGCTTCTGTCTGGCGGAGGGCAAACACGCATAGTGTTGAAACGCATTCCTGCGAACATATAGGGGTAAAAATGTTGATGAACTCACACGAGAGAATATTGAACTGTATGTCACTGGCCAACAGCTTAGGTAAATGTATAAATTCTCCTGTCGCGCTGCCTCCAAGAACGTTCCCGTATCTGCACTGCACGGGAGGTCTGCTTTCTCATGTTTAGCGCAATGTTCTGTAATCAGGTTTTCTTTCCTGTTAAAGTGATTATCTTTGAAGGCAATCAATGACATGTACCCAAAATGCCGCCCAACGGCTACCAATCGATAGTGAAGCTTTGTTAAAAATTTCACAATTGAAAAATTTGTGGGTGACCGGGATTTAAACCCCGTAGTACCACCTATATAGGAAAGTCGCCTTACGACTCAGCTATACACAAGGCTGCCCGCTTGTAGCACGAAAGAGATTTGTCAAAGAATCGATATGAGGACAAGTGTTATTCCACCAGTTTAGGGGAAATCCCCCTAGGGAAGTAGGTTTCTATGTACAGAAACTTTGAAAACTCTGCAATGTAACCCTACGGCACTTATCCTGTACATGTCAAATTATATTTTTGAGAAACATACAATACCTGGGGTTCCTCTAAAATGGTTCGCTTCGACCTATTTTTGTTACGTAAGCAAACGCGGCTTTTTTTTTAATATGATTAGGTTGGGGGTGAACGCCGCTTTTGTGTTTTTCTGTCTTCTCCTTTGTTTACGCTGTTGTCCACGGGAAAACAATTTCCCTCAGCCACCTTGGCTAGAATGCACTGACCCAACCCAATGCCCTCCATAACTGAAATATTGCGCTGAAGCAGGTACCACACGTAACATTGTTTAGGCTTGCGACATCATTCTCGCCCTCCAAACTGCATCACCCCGTGACCCTAATATACGACCACCGGCGACTTTGCCGCCCTACGAGGCTTGGTCGCTAGGACGGAGTCGGAGCGATAGCAACATTCTTTCAAGGGCCACATTAAAACGTCACAACACTTTTTGACAACTGAATTCAGCTATGATTTTCTCTGATAAATCAATGTTATGGAGTGTGTGAGAAGCGTGGATGGGTTTGCGTAGGAACTAAACAAAATGATGGAAGCTTACACTAACGCGTAAAACCTCAAGGTAGCGAAGCTGTAAGCAACCTTGGCATCATACCCACGGTTGAAATCTACGATTGCAGCTGATTTGCTTCTTCTAAGCTGTCGCCAAGACCTCTACTGTTTCGGTGTTGCTATCAGACTCAGCCTACTTCATTTTTTTAAGTAATAATCACTTGACATCCCCTTGTAGAGACGTATGCAACGGCGTGTACTAGTTTTTCAGAAAGAGTATTACCCTACGACAGATAACGCTGGAGTCGGTCGCCTTCCCAGCAAATGTTGCCACGATCAACGCAGAACGCGGTATTTTTGTAGGTATTTTTGTTAAACATCCGCCGGGAACGGCGGTTGCAAACGCGCACATAGGCCGTCGCGGCGACGAACGCACACAAGAGGGCTCGGAATTTTTTTGTTTTTATAATTTCGGGTCGGTCGCCGGAATCCCTGCCAATCTCCTGAACTTGGTATGCTTCGTATTAAAAACGTGCAAACGTGCGCCGGAGACCAAGGAGGGTATTCGCGAGGATCGCACACACACACCAGCGCTCACAATGTGCTTGCTTTTCGTTACTACGGCAGGAAAGCACGCGCGCATGTCCGCGTGCTCGGCGTTTTTTTGGTATTTGTAACTGCAGACAGAGAGGGAGAGAGGGAGAGAGAAAGGGAGAGGCAGATTAAACCTTTCTGTCATCTTTGCTGAGCGTAAGCACCCGAGAAGGGAGTTCCGGGTGGGCGCTTCTTCATAGGACTGCCAGTAGCCCATGGCCCTTGGCCGCGTTTTCCGCCAGCTGGACGGCCGCAACTTGTACTTCCGGAATGCAGCTGAGCAGTGCGGACTGGCACTGCTCATGTGGAATTTAGAGTTGACAGACTGGGGTTTGAGATGGCAAGCCCAACCGAAAGTGTGAGTGAAGCAGCTGACCGTCCGCACCGTTTGCATGTGTCCTGGTACCTTCTTTGAACTGTCGATGGCATAGGGCACGATGACGGAAAGTGTATGTCTGCAGCCTACACCACGACACTGATTGTCCTCTTGTGAGGGTCTGTGAGCTGCGGGAAGTTTAAGACGACTCAGCCTATAGTGCTCCGTAATTTCCTGATATTTCCAGAGCCTATCTTTTTCCCCCTTGTGAGACGCCGCGTCTTCGGACTCAGGATCAGCCTGGTTGCCGGATCCTCGGGCTGCCTCATCTGCAATCTCGTTTCCTGGAAGCGACTAGCGCGGTGGTGTCCAAACCAGATAGCCTTGTCTTGCTGTTCTCTGAGTGCGGGTCCCTAGTATAGGCGCCGCTTCCGTAAAATCTCTCCCTCTAGCGTAGTTGCGCAGGGGGGTCTTAGAATCCGATGTGGTCAAGCTGGCCCGTGTACCCGTGATGGCGAGGGCGATGGCCACTTCTCCCGTATTTGTCCGGGACGTGTCTACTGAATGCAAGGATACCGCATTACAATGGGGGTCAACCACACTGCCGTTACCGCGGTTCGGGCAGGGTAGCTCGTCGTGTTTACGTAGCAGACATCTGGGTCAGAGTTTTACTGCTTCTGTAGCGTCATAACCTTTTCTTATCTCCGCTTCTAAGGGTTTGAGGGATGCATGTTGCGGGTATTGATTGCCACACAGATGTGCTCCCGCATTTCTCAATACAAGTTGGTCCTGTGTCCATGCTGATGGGCGTAAGGAGTGCGCAAGTATTTTAGGATATTTTAGGATAGTAGCTTGTAAACGATTGTATTGGGCCGTATGTTGGCCATCAATTAGCTCACCCAAGGTGTTATGAAGGCCCATCTCTAGCAGCCGGTCTGTGGCCGACTGCTGCCTTTGTGATTTTTCTAATAATTCGACTATTTTTTTCTATTTCTGCTCTCTTGAGCGTGAGATATGGGTGACGTACGTACTTCTAGTGATAATAAAGGTCTGTGCAAGTGGAGGAGGTTTGGCTTCTTGGGGCCATTGCGATCCTGGCGTATGACCTGCTAATCGGGGCCGCTGCATTGTGCTATACTTGAATGGTTGCTGTGTAGGTGCCTTTCTCGTGGATCCGCAGAACCAGAATACGAATGCCCGTCAGCTCTGGGGATGACGTTTTCTTGGAGGAGCCTTTGAAAGTTTGGAGTAGATTATGGTCGTCTGCCTGGCCTTGTGAGGCTGTACAGAAGGATCTCTGATTTCTGCGGGGAACAGGCCAAACCTCTATCGCGTACGTACGTATGCACGACATCAGCGGCTGCTTGCAGGCGTTCCTGTATCTGCACATAACTACCACCTGATTCCTGCATCACAATATTATTAGCATACAAGCTAAGGTGAATGTTGGGATCTGGTCGAGCAAGGTGGCAGCCCAAGCATGGCCACGTTGAAAAGGAACGGGGAGAGCACGGAGCCTTGTGGTACCCCTGCTGTCCAGCGTTATGCAGTCAGATTTGAGACGCTAGATGTTGAGTTGAGTGGTCAGTTGCAAAAGGAAGTTGGCAATGTAGTTATCACATGGCCCCAACTTTGGGGTAGTAGATATTATTAAATTTGGCCGTCTGGCTCACGCAATCAAACGCCTTTGTAAGATGAAGCCCGATGATCACCCGCGCGTCGAGCGGAGATGCTTCAGGGTTGTCAATTATCTGACGTTGCAGCTGTAGTATCGCATCCTGAGTACGAAAGCTGGGCCTAAACCCTAGCCTGGTGTAAGGAAATAACTGTCGTTCTTTCGTGTGCTGGTTTAGTGGAGTGAAAACTACATGCTCAAGTAGCTTGCTAAGGCATGCTGGTAGTGAGATGGGCTTGATATTCTCCAAATTGAGCTGCTTGCCCGTCTTCGGGATGATGGCGACCAAGGCCTGTTTCTATGCAGAAGGGAGCTTACCTCAATCCCACAGCCTATTCATGTAGTCGGTAAGCACGGCTATGGAGGAGTCATTCAGCTTTGTGATAACCTTAATATTGATGCCATCGGGCCAGGTCGTGGATCCTGTGTTGAGCTTGGTGATGGCCGCATACACCTCAGCTTTACTTATAGGGCTGTCCAGCTCCGAGTTTGGTTCCCCCGTGTAGGGTAGTATAGGTTCTTGTAAATTTGGGGTAAGTATAGATGCATGCTGTAGTTTTTCTAGGAGTGTTTGCGGAACAGCTTTTTGGGAATGCAGCAAGGGTAGCTTATTGTTGCGTGAATGATGTGCTTCTTCAGTATATAGGAGGCTGCAATTTGTGTGCCACGTGCGTGGTGTGCCCATTTCAATCTCCATGAGATCACACATGGCATTGCAGTGCTGATTACCTAAATACGTGTCATGCTTTTCTGCTTTTCTATATTCTTGTTTAGTCGGGCAAGCCTTCCCCGCGCGGGTGGGTGTATCTGTTTCTGTGAAGTCGGTTGTGTATGCTTTCCTTGGCCTCCCACATGTGAACCAGACGCTAGACTACTTGCCCGAGATTTTCTTCTTTAAGAACGGTTTTATTGGACAAGTCGATGTGCTCATGCACAATTTTCACCAACTCCTCAAGATGTTCAATATTAGGACACTCTTACGCAAGAGTATCCTAATCCTGGAAGAGGTCCCAGTCAACTGCACTGTGCTTGAGCGAAACTGATTTGGTCGGCCCACCCTCGCGGAGTGTTTGCACGATATAAAGATCGCTGCCGATCTTGATAAGCGTGTTTCTTCATTGTGTGCTGTTGCCGTTATTTACTATACTTATATCCTACGTGGTATTGCATTGGACGCTGTTTCCCTGTCTCGTTGTGTTTGCCCGATCTTTTATTACGCTGAGGATCAGCTCTTGCATGATATCAATTACCTGCTGACCCTTTTTTGTGGGTGGGAGGTAACCCCAAGCTCGGTGGGGCGAAATAAAATGCCCAACTACAACGAAAGAATGGCAATGCGACATTTGGCGAAACCTAAGGAGCTAGGGCCCGGCATTAGGGTATTGTCTTTGGGCGCTGTGTAAATTGAGTTCGTACAACTTTTCCTTGTTCTTGGCGGTAGTGGGCAGCATTTCACGAAAGACATATCCCGGCCCTTGGCATTTAGGCGATATTTGCTTTGAATTGAATTGAATTGAATTTTATTCATCAAGCGTGAACATGAAACGCGAATGGGTACAGATGCACTGGGAGGTCCCAAGGTAAGAACCGCAGGCGGGACCTCCCATGATGATTGTAAAAAAAAGAGCAATCAACAAGCAACACCAGAATACACTGTCACCAAATAAACACTCAGCATAAAACAGAGAAAGATGAATACAAAAGCCAAAGAAAACCAAAGAAAAAATATTACACTAAGAAGCAGGAACACTAAAAAACAAAGAACACAACTCCAATCTATTCGAAAATGGGGATATGAATACCGCATCAACAACAAGACATGATACTACAGTTACAATTCAATCAAACAGAAGGGCCTAACAAGAAAGTCTTTAATTTGGATTTAAAAACGCAAAGTGAATTAGAAGATTTAATATCAGAGGTTGGTGAATTCCAGAGCGAAATGGCAGAGAATTGAATCATATGTCTGCCGTAGTTAGTGTGTATACACGGAAGTAACAGGTTCTGCGTGAAGCAAAGCGCGTTTAATTGAGCTTATAAGTGATGCGTTGAGGGAGAATATCTAAAGCAAGGTGATCGTGCAAAATGTTAAATAAGAAAATACTAATGCTGTACTTGTACAGATGATGAAGGGGAAAAACACGGAGCTGATAGAACAGAGGGGGAACATTATGCTTGTCGATGGGAAAATGTAATGATGAGTAACGCTTGTTTCTGCAATGTTATTAATGCTGCGATGTGGGTTGCTGGAATATTTCGATACAGGAGGGTAGTGCTCCTCTTGGCGAGGGTCGAACGGCAGCGTTCGGTACGTAGTGGTAACCCATGTGTCGCGAGAGTTTATATGGGATCTCTGTCACTTGTAATGCTATTATATGTGGTGTAGTGTGGGGGTTCTGCATTTGGGATTATATGCTGTTACAAGAGCCGCTGTTTGGACTTGTAGCCTCTACAGTTCCACTGCCAAGTGCAGTAAAAGTAGTTGTCATTGTGTTTGAGTTAGTGCCATGCTGATCCGAGGATGGTTGGACAGTAGTCAATTGTATGGCTTTAGCGTAGGGGAGTGTGCCGTGCCACTTTGGGAAAACAGATAAACAATTGGGCCCGACATGCGGGGCCGGTGTTGGCGACGATGTACACGCCGAAGATAATTGAGCTTGCTTAACTTCAAGAGCGGTGACCTTGAGGTCTCCCTGAAATTCGCCAACGCACTGGGTAGAGAATTCACTGCGAATTCAACCGCCTCAAACCCCTACTTGAAGCGCTGCTCCAGTTGCTTCATTTGATGGCTTTCTTCCGCGGGGCGATCAGCCTCCTTCCCACCCCGCCTCTTGCTGCGTTGAGGGTTTTTTTGAAAAGGTCTTGATGCTGGTATTACGATTTACGAGTTTCCGGGGTACAGCTACGTTTGATCTGCGGAAGCTCGCTTTGAGTTGTCTATTCTCTCATGGAACCTGGTTGGTACAGTATAACACTAATGCTCTGTAACGCTTCCTGTTTGTTATCCTATTCTAGTGCGCAACTGGATACTTTGTGTTTGTGTCCCTGCTCTGCCAGTTTAGGAGGCCTTTCCTGTACAGCTCACCGGCGCTCTGTAGTCTGGTGTTCCGGGGCTGCAGAGCTGTCGTAGTGGGGCTGTCTTGACTGGATGCGGGTACATGTTATTGAACTTGAAGTTAAAGTGTCGTTGAGACTTGGGGGGAAACTTGTTGCGTTTCTTCTAACACGACGAACCCACCAGAGGTAGCCGTGGAAATGAAACCGAACGGTTTCTCCGCTGTCTGCAAGAGTCTCGTTTCTGGCTTTTGGATTGTTGGCGGCGCCAGTATCACTGCTTCATGACGAAGGGGTGTAATAGTGCTTTTTGCACTGCTTTTCTCGGGTAGGCTAGTCCTTTACGCAGTGGGCGCCTTTCACCGCGCATTCGCTCTTCTTCCACGCGGTTATTGAAGCCACACACGCTGCAAAATGCGGGGTCTGGCGAAGGGTACACGTCCTTTCGATGCCCGTACTTACCGCAGGCCGAGCACACCTCATGCGTTTTCTTATGCATGTATCCGCGGTACTACTCTTCGCGGTAGTATGCGAAGTTTGCCACCTTGCTGCCAGAGAAGGCTATAATGGCCAAATTTGTTTGACCTATTCTTTTGGCGAGGAGGGCTGTGGTTTTTCGGGAATGCGCAACACTTCTTGATATGTCTTCCGCTGAGCCTTAAGGAAAAATATATCGGATGACCATCCCTTACGGAATTTTCTGGATGAGCCACGTTGGCTCGGTTAGCGTAAGTTGTTTTGCTTTCTTGACTTTCGATAAGCGCTGCACTGATAACCACAATGTTTTGTGTCTGGGTTGCTGGGAAAATGTCCGTTGAGTCCAGTTCTTGCTTTAAGTTGGCAGCCCTTCGGATGCTGTCTCAGAAAAGGCCTTCTCTGATGCGTGCAACATTGAGTCCGTCCCAAGGCCGAATCGCGTCTTTGATGTCGCCTTTGGTTAGGCGTGGGCATCGCGGACGTTGAATGGGGCGAATCTGGTGCGGCGTCGTTGCCTCGTGGGTTGGTTGCATCGCGGCGTGTGCGCTTCTTTGATCGGCAGACGGTGCGTCAGATGCCTGCATGGGATGACGCGGTCAGGTGCGGCCATGTTGCGCCCATAGCATTGGGGCCAGCCGGTGGTGTCTTCATATTGTTCTTGCGAGAGATTCACCGGTCATCGTGGTTACCAGCCTTAGAGCTAGGCTGATGACTTCCTGTGACGTAGAAGTTTCGCCCGGCACGCTGGCCACGACTGCTGATGTGCCTTCCGCGCCGCCATGGCCCCCTGCTGGAGCTGCTGGCGCACGTGCTTGCTCCAGCGTGCTGAAGCCGGCATCGACAACGCCTCACTATGGTAAGCGAAGCGGCGGTATGGGAACCGACTTTAAGGGCCGGTAACGAGGTTTACATCTGTCAAGATTCCTTTTACTGGGCACACCGAGATCCCAATCACGTAGGGGAGGTAATTTCTTGATTGAAGATGTCGGGTTTGCTAAACAGTGCGCTGTAAATAGAAAATGGAATGGCTGTTTTCGTGTGAAGGCAGTAGTCATTTGCCTGGGAATATACATTTAAGGTGGCAATTATGTCTTCATGCAGCTTTAACATCTGATTATGTTGATTTTTCTCTGCCGAACTGTTAAACAGTCCAGCTCATTCTTAGTGTCCGGAGTATACCGGTGGTAGCGCTTCTCTGAGTGAAAGTTCACAACGCATGTACAAGGCTTATCTTCCGCAAGCAACAACAAGGGTTGCGAAAATTGGTAACATGGTTCACTTCTATTCTAGAGGCCAGGCTTCCGTCCCCATCCCGAGAGTATAATATTTTTCCTATGGGATCTATTTTTGTATTTTTTGTCTTATCTACAAGGACCATTCGAACAGCCGTTTAGCTGCTACTTGGAACTTGGTATTTCATGCATAAATATTATATATAAAGAATCTCGTGACATCAGCAAATAAAAGATTTTTGTAACAAAGATGCCAAGGAAAATAGCTAACCTCGTTGTCTTATCGCACTACATTGCATGAACGGTAAAAGTCTATAATTAGCATATTCTCAAACATTTAGATAGTATACTCCAGAAGAGCTTACAGCGGGGCCTCTCAGTGACGCCGAAGATCATGACAATTTGCTTAAAAAAACGATGTGCGGAAAATAGGAGACGGGAGCAGCGCAGTTTCGTGTCACGTTCTTTGGAGGTCATTGTTTTGCTCTAATTGTAATAGTTTTAATTAGGAATGTCAATAAACATACTTTAGGAAGAAAGGTTAACTAGGACTAGTTTACTACAGGATATTTGGGAAAGTAGTTCATAACAGTTCATAAAAAGCGAAAACGACTCTTAACTTGTTACTACAATACTTTGGAAACAACAAGAAGAAAATAACTTGATTTTGAAAAGGATCCCCTAGTCCGGAGCTCCTCGGATAACGGACAGGGCCTTCTATGCGCGTTCAATGAGTGTTGGAAACCAGAAAGCAGACGCGGGTTAGAGGACACGGCTTTTTTGGCGACTTTCGAGTGGCTAGCGTTTTTCAATTGATGAAGAAGACGTCTCGAGCCTCGCTATTCGTGAGGTGGCTGCTCGTTCATTGTTCTGTGTCTTCGTCTTCCAACAATCCAGATGACATTTTGTAACAGGCCCCGGGCCCGCGCAACAATATGGTTCCGGTTGGCTTCACATGGCTAATATTTTGAACCTGGCAATGGATTGGCGATCGTTGCGTGTTTCCGTAGTCGAGAACTAGACGTTTCCTTGAAGTCGTGTGCGCAGGGTGCAACGCGTGCAGGTACTTGTTTCGCCACCATAATTTCTATGGTATCTCTAGGAGCAGCTCTCCGTGCTTCCAACGTTCATAAAGTGTCTCGGGCGACGAAGCTTCAGGCGCTGACGTCCAGAATAAACATTCGGAGGTTTCTTTAGTATCAGGTATTGCTCCGATTCTAACGAGGACTTTTAAACCCGTGAAGTTTCTTCAAAATCTTGTTTCTTGTCGGTAGCTCATGGATGGTCCACCCCCAAGGAGGTCTTTTCCTGCTCAAACACTCGCCCTTTAGTTGGTACCAGCGAGCTTGGCACTGCTTGTCATTCTATGATTGGTGAGATACGTTTTGTGTCCGCAGGCACTGTCCCCCTAAAAACCTTTTTCTGGGGCGTCTCTGATTCGGCCATCTATGTGGACACAGTCGTCAGTTTTTCTAGTGTTGGTCATTTTCTTGTGGGATCGCACAAGGGAGTGAGGCGGAATTCTTAGCAACTCCGACATGAGAGGTTTGTTGGCTTCTTGCCATCCTTGGCGCGGTGAAATGGCCTGGCGCAGCGAAAACAAGCCTATTTTTACAATATCGCTTTCCTTTTGTTTATTTAGGTTGGGCCCGGCAGTCTTCTGTGAGGTGGCCATTCGATTCCCAGAGAGGACATCTATGCGGTATTTTTTACCCTTAGCGTTGAAGACGAATAGTACATATTGTCCTTGACTTGGTTCTGGTGTGGTTCTGTTGTGGTAGGCCTGTCTGATTCAGTGTTTATTGAAGTAATCACCCGACTTCGCACTTCCACGTTTAATTGTTCGAGTAACATCCATACTTTATCTGGCCGGTTTCCACCTTGTCCTTGTGACGTTGTTACCCTTACCTGGTTAAACTTGAGCACCTGCTCATACGGCAACATCTGCAATAGCGCAGTCTTTAACAAGAGTCTGTAGGACTCGACGTGTACTCCGAGACTCTTAAGTGATCTAACATGAGTGTGTAGACTGTCATGAAGCGTCTGAGCACCGTTCAAGTTGTTGCAGTAGGTTACTTTTGGGAGGTTTAGCAGTTTGCTTATGTGGTCCGTGATTGCCAGGGTTTTGTCTCCAAAACGTTGCTGCAACAGCTTGATGGCTATGGGGTAGCTGTCATTAGTTGGTGGTAATCCGCTGATGACGCCTTCTGCTTTCACCTTCGGATAACTATGCAGGTAATTGAATTTGTCACCGTCTCTCAGTCACAGGTTCTTATGTATCGTTGATTGTAACTGCTCCCAAAATGCAGGCCACCCTCTGAATTCTCCATCAAAACGGTGGATCTCAAGTTTGGGCAGTTTAATTTGAACTCGTCCGTGAGGGGAGTATGCGGAAGCGGATGCGGTTAGGATGCGCATGCCGTACCACTCTGGTGGTCATTAAAGCGCATGCTTTTGGAAGATGTGTTGCGACGCGGAAGGCCATGCGTGCGATGGTCACCTGGTAATATTCTGCAGTTCTCAGTTTGTCGTCTAGTTCTTCATTGGGGACGAGGTGCTCTATCTCTTTGTCTATTTCGGTTAAGGCAACCTCTTCCCGCTTAAGCATATTAAGCTGCTCAGCCAGCTCACCGATCGCTAGTGGCGTCACCTCCATCATAGCCTTCACCTCGCCGATTATCTTTGTAGTCGGGGCGTGGAGGTAACCACGTTTCTGTTTCAGACGGTCCGTGATGGGGCTCGGTAAGAAGAGATGCAGTTCTGGTAGGAAATGATGCGATGCGTCGTTATTGGGGGTACGTCCTCCTAAATGGACTTGCTTCATCGGTATGGGTCTTCAACGATGAAATCCTTGGATACGGCACCAAATTGTTGGAAACCTGAAATCAGGCGCGGGTTACAGGAGTCCGCTTTATTGACGACTTTCGAGTGGCTAGCGTTTTTCGATTGATGAAGGAGACGTCTCGATCCTCGCTGCTCGTTCGGTGGCCGCTCGTCCAATCTTCGGTGTCGTCGTCTTCCAACCAGCCAGATCACATTTTGTACCAATGAGTGCCCTTTGCACTTGCGCGGTAGAGTCGGCAGCCTCCTTTCCCATGAAGTGGGGGTAGGATTGGTTATGAGGGGAAGGGTAGGGTTCGGTGTTCATGTACAGAATGTATGATAGATGCTAGGGTAGTACCCGTAATTAGGACACTTGGGGGTACCCGGTAAAAGTTGGAATCGGTGCGTGAGGTGTACAGTAGGTAGCGTGTTCGTTTGAATTTGCCTTAACACAGCGGATTCACGGTCGGTGAGTGTTTTGTGTGGGGTTGGGCGCTTTTGTCGTTTTTTTACGGGCTGTCCTTAGGAGATATCTGGTTGCAATAGGTTCTTCATTTCCCGCCTCCGTTCTACGTTCTCTTGATTATGGAAGTGCATGCTCAGGCACCAGGTGGATTAGAGCTCGGGCGAGTGCATGTGCGCTCTCATTTTTCGGCATGCCTACGTGCCCAGGTACTTAGATTACCTTGTAGCACTCCTGAAGTGATGCGAGGACATTGGTGAGTTTGTTAGCGGTGTTTTTGTGCATTCGGTTGCAAAAGAAGTTGTCGGCTTTCAGCCTGGGAGTTGTAGATGTACACTGTACTGGTGACTGGCACAGAATGGCAAGAGTGATCTATATTGGCGGTTACGTTGAGGTGAATTTTTGTGCTGCTGCGATGAGCGCTTGAATCAAGGAGGTAGTCATGCAGTTCAAGTTGTGACTCTCTTGTTCATCGGCTTTAGGATGGCCTTAGCACGAAGGTTCGTCTTTGTTTCTTTCTGTGCGGATGCGTATTGCTTCCGCCACTCGAGATACCACCACCTGGCACTGGAAGAGCTCTTCGCATCAGCACCGCGCTCCCGGGGATTCGCAGCAAGCGGTCAACACCAACTCAGGCTATCCATGAGAAGGTTGGTACCCTGCTGTAGGACGAGACGCCCGGCCTCATGCAGATCTCCACAGACGGCTCCGCGCCACCGGCCGTGGCGAGAACTGGAGCCGCATGCAAGGCAATGCAACTTGGCACCATATGTGTGTTCTGCTTGCCCTTCCTGTCCTCCTCCACCCATGCGGAGCTGGCCGGGCTGCACCTTGCTGCAGACTTGCTCCTAGAGAGGGCCAACCAGATTCAGGAGGCTGTCATATTCACCGACTCCCGGCCCGCTCCCTTGCGTCTGCCAGCGGAAGACTAGCCATCGAGCTTCAGCGGCTACGTGGAGCGGTCGCTGGTGGCGATGCTTCACCTGGTGGAGACTCGCGGTTGTGACCTGTGGCTCCGCTGGGTAATATCTTATGTCGGAATCAGCGGCACTGAGGTCGCTGACATCCTGGCCAGCGGTACTGCTAACCAGGACTGGGTTACTGCCTTTAGCGACCTGAGGCCCTTCGCACCCGCAGAACCCATGCTTGCAAAATTTATGGTGAAAAACAGCAAACGAAACACAGGTACAAAAAGGAGAGGGGACGACGCACAGCGCTGAACTCACAACTGCAAGTTTCTTAGTAAGAAAACACGTATTTATACACAAAAAACCTCTTCTTCGCGCCCGACAAATTAGGAAAGATATGTAGCGCGGTAGATAAGAGGTAGTCAGGTACAGCTACAAGCGGAAGCTGTGGAGTAAAACATTTGTCTAGTTTTGTACCCAGACGTGTTGGTGTGGTGTATGCGATTCTTTTTGTCTGTGGTCAAGTCTATAACGGCCAAACGGGCCGAGCCTTAACATTCGACTAAAGAAGCAAAGACGTTCTTTGAGAAGTGAAGACTATTCATATGTCGCACAACACAGCAAAAAGTGTAAGGTTGTTTCCCTTTTTTTAAGGACACAAAAGTAGCACCCAAACATAAAAACCAGCACATCCGAGATATAATAGAGTCTTTCTATATTAGAAGGAACGAGGGCAAGTGCGTTCGTGCTCCCTATGTGTCATTACTTGACCAGCAATTTCAATTTCTTATCCGCTAGCACATTGTGTAAATTCTTAGATGTCGAACGTTGTCGCGTGCCACCCTGTTTAAAGTTGTCAAGCTGATATCACTCACATTCTTTGTCCGTGTTATCTATTCACGCGATAGTATGGTTTTTGTGTACAAATACGGGTTTTCTTTCTAATGAACTTTCAGTAACGAGCTCAGCGCTGTGCGTCGTACCCTCTTCTTTTTGTCCCGAGTTTCTTGCGCGGTTTTTCACCATGAATCTCAATCTGCACCAACTAGCCGAACTTGCCATCTTACTTCCATACTGGAGCGGGAGGTGGAGATGATGCGCCTGGACCACATATTCCTCAGACTCCACAAGCTCCACAGGTCCTGCCGGGCCCCATCAGCAGGGAATCCCACTCTATACTTCTCCGTATGCGGCTCGATTGCTGCAACGTGGTAGTCCGCTTGCACCGACAAAGCCGCAGCTCGTCGTCCACTTGTGCTTACTGCTCAGAACGTGAGAACCTGGAGCACCTGTTTTGCTCGTGCCACCAGCACGACGCCCCGAGAGCAGAGCTTCGGGCTGCACTCCAGCGTATCGAACTGCCCAGCCACACGGTCATGAACCTACTTTTTCCGACGGGGCCGAACTCCATCCGGCGGGAAGCCTTCCGACTTCTCCTGGCCTTCCTCGAGGAGGCAAACCTCATATAATGACTGTAGCAAATGCCTGTCGGCCAGCCCTAAACACTCCCTACATCTTTCTTTGTCTCTTTCCCTCTTTCTCTTTCCCCATTTGTTCTCACATATCCTCTTCATTCCCCTTCTCCCGTTAATTCGGACTGGGTTGTATGCTGGTGAAGCCCAAATGAGTTCCAAATATCTCTAGTCCACTTCTTTTCCACTTCTTTTATAAAGCACTCACTCACTCAAATTGCAAAGTAAAGGAGCAGTGCAGATTTTCTTGGTTTCTGAGGCTCCAGTGGCCCGAACGCTCTTCCCTCATATTGGCTGCTGTCGTATCATAGGCTTTGAAGGATACCTTTGCCCTGTGCCGTGTTTTGCAGTCGTTGTAGCTGTCTGATTTTTTGCGCATTAAGCAGTTCAGCCGAATAATGTGTTGTCCCGGGGTCTTCCTGTACCTTTTTTGATGTATATGTGGGCACCCGGAGGGCGATCTTATGCTTATGGGCCTTTCTTAAACGCACCTCTTTATATGTGTTGAGGTTTTGGCTTGGCGAATGGTAAAGTATCCTGGAAGTCATGAGGGTTTCGTTAAAACTAAAGACATCAGCTTCTCTAGGACCCTGGTGCATGTTCATGATTCTTCAGAGCATGTGTGTCACCTGATTTCCCTGATCTAAGAGTTTCCTGTCTGTACGGTTTGATTTTCCGTTGGTTTGTAGTGTTAATTCGATTACTCCGATGTGCGAGCGCAGGGGCATGGCTCTGACTTCCAGCTGCAACTTCAGTTGGACTTGTTTTGCTCTACGTTACTACGAGAAACAGTGATTTTTAGCAGAACAGGCGAGGCCGCCGCTACTGGCGTAGCGCTCCACCTCTTCGGCCGATTATTAGGGTCCTTCTTCGACTTGTGCTGGGGAGCCTTTTGTTGTCTATATGGTGATACCATTGGCATGTACTGCATGCTTGATATTACCGCTGCGGTTAAGTTGCGTTAGTAAGTTCTTCATAGCCATTTTAAAAAGGAGGACTGATAGAATGAAAAACCGAAGTGTGCCAATGTGGAGGCTTACTTTGCACTGGCCTCTATTGGTGACGGTGTGACTGGGGTCATCCGGTCAGGTAGAAAGCTCCGCGCATAGTTGTAAGTTTATGAGCCGCAGTTCGTTTCGTGCACGTTGGCCAGTACTAGGTCATGTGAGACATTATCAACTGCCTTCGTATGGTTTTAAGCGAGGACCGCTCGGATTTGAGCAGTGCCGGAATATTGCAACATATTCTCCTAGAGTTAGATAAGGCAGACGTCACGCACATTCAGAAAAAGGCAATGAGAAAGCTCGGATACCTAAGGAGAATGTTACCGAACGCTTCTCAGGATACCAAACTGCTAGCTTACAAAACTTACATCAGACCACTATTAGAATGTGCTTCAATAATATGGAACCCATACACTCTAGTTAATACCAATGAGCTTGAGAGCATACAACAAAACGTTGCGCGAATTGTTTATAGTTCATACAGCTGGAAACCGTCTCCTACGAGTCTTCTCCACAGTGCCGGTTTGGAAAGCCTTGCGGTACGACGTTTTCATGATCGGCTAGAATTTTTTTACTTGCTGTATAACGATAGACTTCATATTGACAAGGAAGCATACATCCAGCCAAGCATTTGCCGCCCAACACGACCCAATTCCCCGATGAAAGTCGCGGAATTTTCGTGTACAACAACCGTCTTTAGAAATTCCTTTTTTTCCCGAACGTGCCATAAGTGGAATCTGTTACCTGCTGATGTTGTGCAATGTCCTGATGCCTCATCATTTCTTTGTGCCCTGTTTAATTCGGCATCATTTAGTCTTCTTGTGTAGTTGTTCTCCTACGGATTGCACTTGCACAGTTTTTTTTCGGTTCGGAGTGTTGTACCCTTAGAAGTGCATTTAATGCTTGCATGTTATTCCGTTTTTTTTCTCTCTTGTACCGCCCACACCTGTTCAAAGCCTGGCATCCAGACTAGCAGTAACCTGTAAATAAATAAATAATACATAAATAAATCTGTACCAAGATTAAGGCAGATTTCTGGGCAAGCTGGTATTCCATTGCAAGACCGTTCAAAGCGCAAAACGTAAAACGAGGGACGACGAGAAGCACAGGGACACGCGCTACTTCCAACTAAGATTTATTAGGAAAAAAAAGGCAAATATATACACAGAAATCGTGCGCACACCGGTACATTTTTGAGGTCACGCCACGCACACCAAAGACACGCATGATAAAATCGGAATACGGTAAAACAACGATAAAACAAAATCACGAAAAACGAACAAACGATAAAAAATATTTGTTCGACAGCAGCTTGTGCGACACGTGCATTCAGATTCGTATGTTCAGATACGAAAGATCCTTTTGTGATAGAGTCACAGATGGCTTGCTCACGCATGCATCCCCTCCGAGGCGGGCCATTTCAGAAGCTTCGATAAGTTTCCTTGTTAACTGGTTGTGATGTCTTGCTATTGTTATAGTCTGATTGAAGTCAGGTTTACTTTCTTTACAGTTCATACAATCTCGGCAGTGCGCACTAAGGTGCCCCGTGTTTCCACGCCCCTACATTCCATTTGTGCTTCCGCAGTCGACCATTTAAACACCGGGATGTCTGGCCCACGTATTTGCGACCACAGGAGAGGGGAATCACATACACCACATTTTCGGTACACGCAACGAACTTGTTCTTGTGTTTGACCTTGCAGGTCCTTTTCCGCTTCTGTCCTGGGGAAGTTTCTTTACAAATCTTTGAAAGCTTTTCAGGAGCGGAAAAAAACTACCTTCACATTGCGGCGGGCACCGATCTGCTTGAGCCTATGGGAAAGGTGGTGTAGTACGGGACAACTGCGGTTTTCCCCTTGGCCTGGTCCCTCACGTCAGCCTCGAGCAGTTCGTTTCTGAGGGAACGTTTGACGTCTCCCAGCAGCTTATTTGCCACAGAGGTAACAAGCGCCAGTGGGTACCCCGCCTTGCCTATACGACTCACTGCGCCAACCGACTGTGCTCGCACTTATGAAAGCAAGATTTGTTAAGCGCGTTTTTCAGGCAAAGGTTAGCGATGCCACGTTTAACGAGTTTTGAGTGGCCCGAAGAGTGGGGAAGCAGCGGCTTCATTGATCGTGGCTCGTATTCCCAGCACACATGGTTGTAATAAAACCGAAGCCGGAGATCCAAAAACCTAATACTCTCACGTTCAGGAATCTCGTGGGTGATTACAAGCAGCTTTAAGGAATTCGTGAACACTTGAAGCGTTGTTGACACTGCTGTGTCAAGATCGCCGTTCGCGTCAATAAAAACAAGAAAGTCGTCCACGTAACGAAAGACGCGAGTGACTTTGACCCTTCTAGCAGCGAGGCGACATTTCGGTTCTTCGCTGCCAAATATAGGTCGCTGATAATGGGGGTGATGCATGACCCGATACGTACACCTTGCTTTTGAAGGAAGATGTTATCGTCCCATTCTGCTTAGGTCGACTTCAGGTAAAACGAAAGCAGCTCCAAGAAACCTTCTACGGTCACACCTGCATTGTTTTGAAACGCCACTGCTCCGAAGGTGTCAATCTGTCTTCAACGCATTTCAAAGTTCGTCATGGTCACTCGCGTCTTTCGTTACGTGGACGACTTTCTTGTTTTCATTGACGCGAACGGCCATCTTGACACAGCAGTGTCTACAACGCTACAAGTGTTCACGAATTCCTTAAAGCCGCTTGTAATCACCCACGAGATTCCTGAACGTGACAGTATTAGGTTTTTGGATCTCCAGCTTCGGTTTTATTACAACCATGTGTGCTGGGAATACGAGCCCCGATCAATGAAGCCGCTGCTTCCCCACTCTTCGGGCCACTCAAAACTCGTAAACGTGGCATCGCTAACCTTTCCTGAAAAACGCGCTTAACAAATCTTGCTTTCAAAGTGCGAGCACAGTCTGTTGGCGCGAGTGAATCGTCTAGGCAAGGCGAAATACCCACTGGCGCTTGTTACCTCTGTGGCAAATAAGCTCCTGGGAGACGTCAAACGTTCCCTCAGAAACGGACCGCTCGAGGCTGACGTGAGGGACCAGGCCAAGGGGAAAACCGCAGTTGTCCCGTACGTACACCACCTTTCCCAAAGGGTCAAGCAGATCGGTGCCCGCAGCAATGTGAAGGTAGTTTTTTCGCTCCTGAAAAGCTTTCAAAGCTTTGTAAAGAAACTTCTCCAGGACAGAAGCAGGAAAGGACCTGCAAAGTCAAACACAAGAACAAGTTCGTTGCGTGTACCAAAAATGTGTATGTGATTCCCCTCTCCTGTGGTCGCAAATACGTGGGCCAGACATCCCGGTGTTTAAATGATCGACTGCGGGAGCACAAATGGAATGTAGAGCGTGGAAACACGGGGCACCTTAGTGCGCACTGCCGAGATTGTATGGGAAAAGTAAAAAAGTAAACCCGACTTCAATCAGACTATAACAATAGCAAGACATCACAACCAGTTAACAAGGGAACTTATCGAAGCTTCTGAAATGGCCCGCCTCGGAGGGGATGCATGCGTGAGCAAGCCATCTTTGACTCTATCACAAAAAGAACTTTCGTATCTGAACATACGAATCTGAATGCACGTGTCGCAGAAGCGGCTGTCGAACAAATATTTTTTATCGTTTTTTTTCGGTTTTCGAGATTTTGTTTTATCGTTATTTTACCGTATTCCGATTTTTCATGCGTGTCTTGGGTGTGGGTGGTGTGACCTCAAGAATGTACCGGTGTGCGCACGATTTCTGTGTATATATTGCCTTCTTTTCCTAATAAATCTTAGCTGGAAGTAGCGCGTGTCCCTGTGCTCCTCGTCGTCCCTCGTTTTACGTTTTGCGCTTTGAACGGTCTTGCAATGTACCAAGATCCTCTATCTGTACCCAATTAGCGTGAGTTGAAGCGTGTTCGTTTCCTCGCGGAATTTGGTGAACCTGATTATTATCATCTTTTTAATGAGCTTGCCCAAAGAGGACGTTAATGATATGGACCTTAAATTTTGGAATCAAGTTTTTTCCTGGTTTAGTTATTGGTATGACCCGATCCGTCTTTCATGCTATCTGGATCTCCCCTTGCCCCAGACTTGATTCACGAAGGCTGCAAGGGGGGCATAGTCCTCATTCGCGAGATTTCTGATTAGCTTGTACGGTATTGGGTCCGGTCCCGGTTTCACGTCGCGTTTAGTAAACTCCAGGGCAGCCTGTATTTCCTCGATCGTGATAGGACCAACATAACATATTCAAGTATTGAAGATCGTTTGGGTCTCCTTTATAGGCTCGATATTCTGGGTGTTCTTTGGGAGGTAGGTATATGCTGGCAAGTTCCTCCAGGTTCTGTCCCAGACCTTTGTTATGTCTGTGTAGCAGGTGAGTTATGTCCTTAGCTTTGACTGTCGTTGGCTGGTTTGGCTGTATGAAGCTGTGTAAAAGTTCCCACGCACGTTTTGTGCTGAGGTTGCCGTTAAGCCTCTCGCACAGGTTATGGAAGTAGGTACGTGCAAGTGCGCCTGCATACTGCTGCGCCCCGTTGGAGAAACAGGCAATCCTGAACTTGAGTTTTATAGTGTTTTTGTTCTTTCCACCTCTAACTAATTCATGTCGTGCTCCCTAGAGATGTAGAAGATAGTTGTCTACATCGGGGTACTGTTCCTTGAATTGAACTTCCACAGAATTGTTGTCCATTCGCACTTGCAGTTGTCCTACCCAATGATCGAGATCTTCACGGGGTGTTTCATGGTCCTCGCTATGCCGGAATTTGTGCCAATTTATCAGACCGATGGACTGTCTGTCTTCCTTGTGTCCGCTAATATATAACTGCAAACCGATAATGATGTGATCGCTCTCTATTATTTCCCGTGTTTTCGTCCAGCTACACTTGTAGGCTCCCTTGAACAGCGTCAAGTCGAACCCGTTCTGCTCTGCAGTTACTCCTCTCAGTTTTAAAAACCAACTTGAACTCCAAGGTGTGTTTTTGCTGAGAGACGTTTGCAGCACAATCAACCGGGTGTGAAACTTCATTCAACAGTGTGCAAACAACAAAAAACTCGCTCACCTAGCTTTACGGATATTTTATGTGCACGTACTTTACTTCTGGAAAGATTTCTCTTGAGGGAGCGCATCAAAGCAGTTTAACACAAATTACGCTTTTCTTAACAAAGGAAACGCTCACTCGGAAACTACAATAAAACAGTTTATCTTTCTTTCATTTCAGGTTGCAGCGAGAGAAGGTGAGACATTTTTTTCTTAAATGGCATAAGTGCAAATTTTTTTCGTCGACATCGTAATTATTGATACCTATTCCACTTATCCTGCACACAGATGTAACACCTGTCATTTATTTACCATTCCTTTTGAAAATACCTTCTCTCATGTTTATTTCTTCTCAGCCGTTGTTCTGCAAAAATGTGTGTTCTTCGGGCGGTACATTCTCTACTGTAGTGCACATAATGTAGACGAGAATTTTTTTTGCCAATAATTTGGGGTAAACTTTTGATGCCGAAACATACAATTTTGGGGCTTTCCAGGTGAATTAGTTTTTAATTCCAACCCGCTGAAGAAAAAAACAATATTGTCAAACTTCCCAAAAAATGTTACGTTCTGGCTAACCTAACGGGTAATCGTAATGTACACCGATTTATTACAGCAAGCAATATAACGACAAAATTTCCTCATCTGGATGCTAAGCAACAACATATGCTTGCCGCCTCCTTGGCACATAAGGTGAAAATTATAAACGACAATAACCTTCAAGAAACAACACCGAATAACCAGGCCCGTATGGTGGCATATATTTAAAAAAAATCGCGCCTATCCACCCAGTGAATGTGGTGGGAAAGCAAAGCTGTAAACGGCACCCATTACGATTACCCATGCGACGCCACTTAAATTCACTCACATCGCTCTACAAATAGTAAAACCAAAGAGAAGTTAAATGCACATAACTGTACCATTTATTACTTCAAAGAGATATTCTTGCTAAGGTTAAATAAATGCATGATGCATGAACGGTGTTTGGTTAAGTTGTATTGGTGTAGCACAAGAGTGGAAACTTTTTTTTTAATTAAAGTAAGCTCCAACCCCGTGTTAGACGATCTGACTTCTCCGTCTCTGCGCCGCGGACGGAGGTGACGACATTTGCGGCAGATAAGGAGAGGCAGGAGGAAGAAATACTTCTGTTCAGATTTCTGAACGGCCCAGAGTGCAGCCCTGGGGAGTGATTCCTTCTTTTGTGGGGCCCATATGCAGTCCTCGCGGCATGTGTTATGTCCACCCGCTAAAGCTGGGTAGGTAGAGAGGGCCTGGACAGCAGCATCTCCTATTGCTCTTGTTGCGTAGTTGACGGAAAGAAAGGAGTATGCTCAGGGCTAAAGTCGCACACCCCGATTACGGGGCGGAATTTTCCTACTTCTTAGCGAAATTTACATTCAGCGTCGTAGTGATTCGGATGCATTAAGTGAACACCCGTATTCTGTGGGAAGGAGGCCGGATCATATGAGCCGTAGGGTAGTTTGTTGTTCTATGGAAAGTTCAGGGTAAGGCGAAGGTACGGTCGGTCTCAGAAGGCGATAATGCTGGGTTATCTCCCTGAGCGTGACAAGCGGGTGACTGTCCTCGCGCAGCTCCATAGCACGGGAGGCAAAATCGCAGGCTTGTTGGTGGTCGTATTTGTTGCCCTCCATTGAAGCGTGAGGAGGTGTCCAGATGAGCTGAATGAAACCGTTTGGAGAGTGATTTTTTAGCACGCGCAGTGCAGGTCGAGACACCCAAACCGACTGGTAATTCCAGTCGGCTTGCTGGGAATCGTTGACTACACTCCTTACGCCTGGTTGAGTGAGAGCCAAGGTGATGGCTGCCTCTTCTGCTGCCATCTTTTCTTGGGTCCTAAGCGAGGTACACGCAAGCAGGTTGGTTCTGGAGGTACCACGATGAAGGCGTATTGCTGCCCTTGATGTTTGGAGGCGTCTGTGTAGATAACTGCATGATCCCCACCGAGGGTGGTGTTTAGCGCTTGAGCCAGTGCTTGTCGGCGAGCCTCGTCGTGTCAGGGGTTCGTATTTCTCATCAAAGGTAGCATCTTTAGTTTTAGTGGCCAAGAGCCTGGGAGTACGTCAAGCGGAGTGACATTCTGGGCTGGTTAAGTGACAATCTGGTGAAGCATGCGGTTACCCACCGCAGTTCTGCGTCGGACCTTCTGGTTAGAAAGGTGGCCTTCTATCAGCTCTTCCACCGTGTTGTGGAACCCCATTTTAAGCAGTCTCTGTGTAGAGTCACTTATGAGAAGACCAATTGCCTGCTCGACCGCATTTCTAATCATTATATAAAGCATCTCTATGTCGTCCTTGTCGAGAAGAAGAAAGGGGGTTGACTTAAGGGACTCTCGAAAGGACAAAAGCTTCAATTAATCGAAAGGTACCGGATTCATTTAGGCCTCGCTTCTTGGTGGCAACTCGCCTGATCATGTGTATCATTTGATTATTGCTGTTGTTGAGGCGCTGCAAGCAGACGTCACTCTTGGTGTTAGCCTCAAGATGTAGGCCCAGGATCTTCACGCTGGGGCTTGTAGTGATGGCCTGGCCATCAAGAAGTATTTGAATGTATTCCTTGATTTGGCGTGAGGGCGGACGACAAGGAGCTGTGATTTTTACGTGAACACTGGAGGCCACAGGGTTTAGCACATTGGCGCACTAAAAGTGCGATGCCATGAATTGGTGTGAGCTTCCTTTAATTTTTGTAACTCTTAGATCATGAGCAAGGTGCGCACAGGGCCGCTAGATGGGCGTGAGGGGTCGCGTGATGCTTTCACGTAGCATTCAGTGAGAACGCAGAGGGTAAACCCGTAGATGTGATTGGTGAGTACACCACCTGTCTTGCCCGTCTCCGCGTGGGCTCGTAGCTAAATCGCTAAGATAACGGGCTCTCGCTTTGTTAGTCTATTAGTTCCAGGTTCGATTCCCGGCAGTGCCAGGAAATTCTTTTATTTGTTCGCTGGAGTTTTCTGGTGACACCAACGGTCGCGAAAGAACCCTTGGGGGGTAGAGGATGAAGCTTTGCTTTAAATATCATTTTTAAGTCTCTGCTATCGCACAGTCGCTAAAAAGTTGTGCAATCAACGTGAAATATAAGAGCTGCCTAAGTGCCAGGTAGGTTGCTTCAGTGATGTGAAAAAAATATACAATCTCCGAAGAGCGAATTACAGGAGACGAAAAATATTTCCAAGTGGGTTATTTATTTCAAAAGCGCTCCGCGATGGGGTTTCTTATAACCCGCACACAACTTTCACTTGTAAAAATTCGAAATTCAATTCCTTTCAGAAAACATTCATGACTGGAGAAGAAATGAAGCTTCCCGAAATATTGAAACGCCGGAAGGGCCCGAGTCAAGGTAAGTAAAAGTTTCATTTTCTTCTTTATTATAAACAAGCAGCAGGTACTGGGCTTTCAGGAGACTAGTGTTGTAGAGCCGTACTTCGTCGGAAGAGTAGAAAATCACGCGGGTATGTAATATATTTCTTAGTAATCTTCAAAATGCCAATGCAAAAAATTCACGCGTACATCAAACAATTTGTTTTGGAACAAAAACACCAATTACCACCTCAATATTTGCTTAAATTACGGTTGTCGTCGGTTGTTTTTTGTTGCAGCCGGCGTGTTTTTTATTCGAATGAGCTTTGTACTGCCTATGTTAACTTTTCTTAACGTGAATCTAAACGCACAGTGTTTTACTTTTCCGATGAGTAAAGCGTCCGACCTTTAACGTTTTACGTGCTCGGTTTCACACTTTGCCTCGGTGGCGATATATTGGCGTTTTAAGTTTAAATTGCGGCTATGTTTCCAAAACAGCAAGAAGGGGACATATACCACGGGGGCGAATCACAAATATGCACATATCTTTCTGGAGGCGGCTTTACATGAAAGGCGTGAGTTGCTTCTTTTACGCCAGCTTGCGGGATTTATTTCAATGCTGCGTGGAAGGAAAATTACCGTTTGTACACAATTCTAGTGCGCGGTATAAGTTAGCTTCTATGCGATTCTGTGGTTTCTGTTGTACCTTTATAGTGGCGGTAGCTTCAGTTAATACCAGAGCCACTATCTTCATCATGAACGGCTGCCTCCCAGCATCATCAGCGGTTCTTATACGGCTGCTTCAGCAGCCATGTAGTGCCCGCATTATAAGCAGCCGTGCGCCACGCGAAAGGATGGAACACGACCCGAGCGCCTGGGTGGTCGCATGCACACGCCGCTCTCCAACTTCCGGCGGGCGTTACGCACCTAAATAAATGCAGGAGAGCCACAGCATCACCGAGTTCACGGCTCCCTTTCCTACATGTGGTGACCCGGACGTGATTCCCGGCCAGAGGCACACTGACATGGCGAAGTGGGGTTACCCGCCGATGCCGGTGTTCGAACCACGCTACCTCAGAGGTTGGTTTTTTAAGCATGAGGCCATCTTCTCACTCACCTACGTCACCTTTTCCGCTGCTCAAGCACACCATCCTCTGGGAGACGGTCCCCCTCGATCTCCGCGGCGTCCGCACCCTACCACCTCCCAGCGAATCACCTACGATGCCCTTCGCGCTACCGTGCTCGTCCACTACGGCTTGGGGGACGACTGCTTTCAGCCTGCAGCAGATAAGGTGCCCGCAAGGTACGCGCACGCTTCACCGCCGCACATTGTACGTTCTGCACCATATGCGTCGATTCCCGCCACGAGTGTCGCCATCGTAGACTCCACCTCCAGCGCTGCAGCCACCCCTATACCAACCATACTCACAGCTCATGATATCACGGGCGCCAACCAGCCGCAGCCCTCCTCCTCTCCTTCACCACCCCATGCAAGGGCTCCGGTGAGCGTTACGTGACCATTCTTTCCTTCCCAAAAGAGCCACCTACAGAAATCGGGACTCTAACCCAAGGGTGGCCTGCCAGGAAAGGCACGTCCTCTGCGATATCGCCTACTCGACGTTGCGAAATTCCTGTCTGTCGGAAGCTGATGACGTTATCCCGTGTCAGTTTCTGTGATCCTGAAACTCGGATATAGGACGATGTCACGGTACACTTGCAGTCCCTGCATCCACGTCGGTACTAAGCACTCTTAGGTCCTTCATGGACACCCCAGTCTCGGCTGTTAACTGGCCGATGACGCAGGAGATCTGGTCCCGGCTTCATGTTGATTTTGCAGGGCCACTGAACGGCATGATGATTTTGGTAGTGGTGGATTCGCACACCAAGTGGATAGAGGCAGTCACCATGCCGCACACCACGGCCGAGGCTACTATCCCGGCGCTGCGCGAGATGTTCAGCCGGTTAGGTATACCTACAACGGTGGTAAGCGACAATGAAACCCAGTTTACATCTGACGCATTTGCCAAGTTTCTGGCTCGAAACAACGTCATACACTTACGTACGGCACCTTACCACCCGCAATCAAATAGTCTAGCTGAAAAGGCCGTTCGGACCATTAAGGACGGTTTAAAGAAGCTTTAGGTGGGCAGTCTACCTACGCGTTTAGCGAAGCTTCTTTTTAACTATCGAAGAACACCTCAGGATGACGGACACTCCCAGTCTCAGCGCCTCTTGGGATACCAATTTCGGTCGCGCCTAGACACCTGCCTTCCCCCGCCTGTGTCTTTTCCGTTCTTTACGCAGGAGGACAGCGAAAGTACGCCTGGCCCCGGTGACTCTGTCTGGGCACGCGATTTCGGCGAAGGAGAACGCTGGCTTCCAGTAACTGTAGAAGGAACCACAGGCTCCCGCATGGTCACAATCTAGACGGATGAAGGTGAGCTGCAGCGACACTTGGATCAAGTTCGCCCACGTCAGAGCCCAGCCAAGGTGACGAAGGCCTCTTCGAAACAAGCACCGTCGGTGCAAGAAACAGCGTTGGTGCCTCCTGAGGAAGAAGCGGCGCTGGCGTATCCCGTTTCCGGTGAAGACAACCTGGTTCCGCAACTACGACGATCTCGCCGTAAGAAGAAACCAATAGACCGTTATTCACCTTAAGGTTGAAAGATTGTTGTATCCTGACGTTGGAAACTTGGAGGCTTGATATCGTGACGTCAGTACCTCACGTGGTTTTTCCTTTCCTTGATCCACCGGTATAAAAATGCGACGCTCACAAAATAAAGCGTTCACTATCACGGCGATCTCCCTGCTGTGTTGTTATCGTCCGGCCACCCTCAGTCCCCTCCGGCCTAGGCTGGATAGCATAAACATTCAAACTGCCAACGACGCATCCATCCCCCTGACATTCGCGAAATTGTCTATGCAAAACTAATATGAATGAGAGGCCGTATGAAAAGCGCGAAGGCTACAGCTTGTCAACAGCTTAAGGCCGTTTTACACAAGCGATGACACCTTGATGATGAAGGGGATACTTATAAGATGCACAGTGACAGCCAGCGTTCTGGAGAGTAGTGCACAAATTTCGGTCTACGCAAGTTTGAACTGATCGATTATTGCAACTCCACAGAGACAGAAGCCCGGAAATAGAAGTACATCTTCGGCACTCTAACCTAAAGCCAAGAAACATTTCTTCGATGTGGCTTTCAAGTCTCTGGACTCGCGGTTCGATTCCCTGCTGCTCTTAGATCAAGTTTAATCAAGTACAGTTGAAGCACCAGATGCCATCGTGTTCCTCGATGCCATTGCTACTCAAACAATGCACATGCAAAAAAAGCAAATCACGCCAGTTTCTCCCTGAAAAAAAAAACTACCGGTGATATGAAGAAGCACCACGGCTCGAACATCGTCTCCTCAAACGTCCAGAAATACCACCAAAATATCGCCCCACGGTAACGGTCACTGAACGCTTAGTCTTTTGCTCTCAAGGAGACACACACATGTCGCCTTTTCAACTGCAAGAAAATCGAGACAACTCCTCACGCGCTTCAGATATAGCTTGGCAGAATGAGTTTTGTCAAACCAAGAAAGCTTAATCAGTGCCACCGCAGAGAAAGATTATGTGAGCCCTCTGGCACTCGCAAGAGGTCACCATGATTCAATCGTGTTGCAAGTCGGACGGAACTGGACAAATAACATCGATGCTTCCACCGAGAGAGAAGGACAGTCACTGCACGCTTGTACCCTGGAGCAAGTAAAAGTGGATTGACCGTACACATGGCTCCGCAGCTTCAGCTAGATACCAAACTATCTGCCCTGCAGTTAAAAGGAGAAAACAACCAGCCACTGTCCAATTTAGGAGCAGTGACAGCATCCATTGTGCTGACAGCTAAACTTTCCGCCAAACGCTTATCGTTCTCTCTCATTTCCCGAGCGAACGACTTCTCCTTAGGAATGACTCCCTTGCGATATCGAAAGCTATTATGGTCTTGCGTACCAACCCTATTCAGGTGCCTAAGCCTTAGCGACTTGCAAAGGTCAGCCTTTTGAAGCCGACTCACATTCTGGACACATCGCCGAGGCGTGTAAAGGTCACGTTTTCTAGCTCACCCCAATTCAAAGAATTCAAAGGTGTTAGCGCAAGGCAGTTTTTGAGCGGTACTCCCTTCTTCGCTAGCCAAAAAAAATAAGGTACAGGGAAGTATTATTATACGCTCTCCGGATGAACTGTTCCGGCAACCTGTTATATCCTCTCCTGGAAATATGGTGGCATTGGTTGGAAGCGTCTCCAACATCAAAGACTTAAATATCAACGCTGACGAAGCAGAAAATATATTCGGTTGCGCTACATTGCCGTCTCTTCAGGATAAGGGGGAATCAGCCTTCGCCCCTCGAATGAAAGGTGAATTGAAGACCGCAAATTTGTATGAAAACTTGTTAAATCTTGTTTTTACATACAACATAGACAGCTCGAACAAGGAAAATAACTTTTTTCAGTAAGACTTTTATACTTCTCCACACGTAGCTTAGATGTTGGGAACTCCTGTGTTAAAGAACAATCGATATCGCTACAGACCTAAAGGGACACTGAAGTGAATTTGTCAAGCTCCCGTTTTTGCTTGCACTTCGTAGACTGGCTCCAATTAACACAATTTTCTTCGTTTATCCAGTTGATAAGTCGGTAATTATTTTACAAAGCGCCAAAGAAGAAAATATGCCATGCGCGGTTTGCGGCCGCCGCACCACCTAAAGGCGGTGGCGACGGGAGGAGACGAACCGTGACTAGACGATGCCCAAGGTTAGCATTCAAACAAGTTTTGGTTTCGGTTGTGTAACACAACATGCCTGACTTCTGGTGGCATCGCTAGATGGGCATCCTCGATATCTCAGTAATCGTCGTACCACGCTTCTGCCATGTTGTCGGCTGTAAAATGCATAATATAAGTCTCGCAGGACGGCTTGGAATTGTAGCAATCACTAGCCCAGGCCTACGCAGTAGATGAACGCCCTCCGCGTTCCCGCAGACGCTCAAATGCCATGCGCTTTTCCTGCATAGCCCGACCTTACCTCATTCATGCCTGTATCGTAAAAAGCGTGTTCACACCACGCCAAGGGTCTGTTGATTCTGGCCTATGCCCCCTGTCAACAAGCAGTTGGTGCTTATGGCAACAGCACGCCAACGAGAACTCGCTAGCGCGTCAGTGTCAGCCTGCTCTCGTTCTGTGAACTAATCAGAGGTCGGCGAACTCACTCATGAGTCCACTCACTCAGACTCATTTGGACTCAAACTCACGCGTGAATTTGAGTTTGAGTGAGCGCGAGGGTAGTGTGGCATGGTGAGTTCGAGCTTGATTGAGTTTGAGCCGAGTGATCCCGACTGAGTTTGAGTCCGATTGAGTTTAAGTACGCCTTGGAACTAGTGAATTCTGAGTCCATTTTGAGTTATGAGTACCTTTTGAGTTTGAGTACATTTTGAGTTGAGTACATTTTGAGTTTGAGTCCATTTTGAGTTCTGAGTACACTTTGAGTTCGAGTCCATTTTGAGTTCTGAGTACATTTTGAGTTTGAGTCCATTTTGAGTTTGAGTCCATTTTGAGTTCTGAGTACAATTTGAGTTTGAGTCCATTTTGAGTTTTGAGTAAATTTTGAGTTTGAGTCCATTTTGAGTTCTGAGTACATTTTGAGTTTGAGTCCGTTTTGAGTTTTGAATACATTTTGAGTTTTGAGTTCACTTTGAGTTTCAGTACATTTTGAGTTTTGAGTACATTTTGAGTTTTGAGTCCATTTTGAGTTTGAGTACATTTTGAGTTTTGAGTCCATTTTGAGTTTCAGTACACTTTGAGTTTGAGTCCATTTTGAGTTCTGAGTACATTTTGAGTTTGAGTCCATTTTGACTTCTGAGTAGACTTTGAGTTCGAGTCCATTTTGAGTTCTGAGTACCTTTTGAGTTTGAGTCCATTTTGAGTTTGAGTCCATTTTGAGTTCTGAGTACAATTTGAGTTCTGAGTACCTTTTGAGTTTGAGTCCATTTTGAGTTTGAGTCCATTTTGAGTTCTGAGTACAATTTGAGTTTGAGTTCATTTTGAGTACTGAGTACATTTTGAGTCTGAGTCCAGTTTGAGTTCTGAGTACATTTTGAATTTGAGTCCATTTTGAGTTCTGAGTACATTTTGAGTTTGAGTCCATTTTGAGTTCTGAGTACACTTTGAGTTTGAGTCCATTTTGAGTTCTGAGTACATTTTGAGTTTGAGTCCATTTTGAGTTTGAGTCCATTTTGAGTTCTGAGTACAATTTGAGTTTGAGTCTATTTTGAGTTCCGAGTACATTTTGAGTTTTAGTCCATTTTAAGTTCTGAGTACATTTTGAGTGCAGTACTAAATTATTTATTATTGGGAATTGCAGTTCTGCATTTCACAACTCCGCAATAATAAAATTTGGGATCACACTTTTACAAATTGTTTGAGTACATTTTGAGTTTGATTGCATATTGAGTTTTGAGTACATTTTTAGTTCTGAGTACATTCGAGTTTTGAGTCCATTTTGAGTCTGAGTACATATCGGTAGCCTAGCAGGCAGCTATGGTTGGCTGTTAAGTTTCATGCGTCACTGTGGGCTCGGAATTGAGGTTACCTGCGGGTACGGCACCAATCGCGATCTGCATGATCGGTTGGGAGGGAGGCGGTGTCTGATTTTTTTTTTACTTTCTTGTTGAATTTTCAGGGCCATAAGCACTTGCTGTATACCTAATTTTCGCGGCTGGGAGCGTGAATCACAATTGACTGGTGAGGTCATAAAAAGGGTTATCTTAACTTTTCCTCCTGACGGATCCACTAATAGCGTGGGAAAGGGTGGTGGGAAAGCACACGGCGGCGCTGGCGTGCTGGTTGTTCGCCTGCTACTGTTAACGGCTTGATATACTAGGCGCCACAAAGGAAGAGGTGAGAGCCGGTGGGATATGGGGCGGGGGCGGTCCTTTCTAGTGTTTCCAATGAATTAGCTGAATTGACTGGGCAGCACCCCTTAGGACAGAATAATGACCACATTATATTAGAAGTGAAACTGATGATGCTAAGGCGTGTAAGGTATCAAATGAACGGTTCGTATTAACGGAATCACGCGGGGTAATTAAACAAAATGCTTCCTGATTGTAGTCATCGGGCAGTCATAATGAGTCATAGATTGGGTTAAAATTCAAAATGACGCTGCGAGGGCATGTGGGGAATCAAATTCAAGGTCTCGATGTGGGGAATCCATCGGGACGAAAATGATTTAAGGATATATCATGACGTAGTCATGGTAAGTCATAGATTCGGTTAAAATTCAAGTTCATCGTTCTAGGGCATGTGGCGTATCAAATTTAAGGTCTCGATTGATTGAAGGGTTTAACGCGCCGACGCAACGCAGGCGATGAGGCGCGCCGTAGTGGAGGGCTCCGGATTAATTTTGACCACCTGGGGATCTTTAACGTGCGGCGAAATCTCGTACACACGAGCGTTTTTGCTTTTCGCCTCCATCAGAAAAGCGGCCGCCGCTGCCGGAAATCGAACCAGCGACCTCGTGCTCAGCAGCGCAACGCCTTAGCCACTGAGCCAAATTAAAGATCTCGATGAGGGTACTCACGTGCTTCCTGATTATTATCATGACATAGTCAAATGAGTCATAATATAGGTTAAAATTTACGATGATGCCACTGGGTGTCTGGGGCATCAAATTGAAGGTTCCGATAAGAGAAATCATGTGGGACAAAAATGTGGTAGGGCTATATCATGAGATAGTAGTGGTTAGTCATTGATTGGTTTAACATTCAAATTTATTCCGCTTGGATGTGATGGGTATCAAACTAATGGTCTTGATGAGCGGAATCACATGGGAGAAATACAAAAATGCTTCATGATTATAACCATGAGATTGTCATGGCGAGTCTTATATTGGGGTAAAATTCGAAGTGACCCCGCTAGGGCGTGTAGGGTATCAAATTTACTGTCTTCACGAGGGGAATCACGTGGAACAAATAAAAAAAAGGCTTCGTAGTTCGAATCATGAGATAGTCATTATGAGTCATAGACTATGTTAAATTCAAGCTGAGGCCGCTGAAGCATGTGGGGTGTCAAATTAAAGGTTCCAGTTAGGGGAATCACGTCGGACACTTCAATAATGCGTCCTGGTTACAGTCATGAGAGTCATGGTTAGTTTGACTGGTAGGAATTCTATATGACCCTGCTAGGGTGTGTGGGGTATCAAATTAAAAAGGTCTTGTCGAGGGGGATCACGTGGGACAAATATGAAAATGCTTTCTGGTTATAATTATGAGGATATAGCAAAAGGTACACACTCTCACTCACACTCTCACTCACTCTCACTCTCACTCTCACACTCGCTCTCACACTCTCACACTCGCTGTCACACTCACATTCAAACTCACACTCGCACACTCACTCGCACACTCACTCTCACACTCACACTCACCCTCACCCTCACTCACACTCACACTCACACTCACACTCTCAATCTCTCTCACACTCACTCTCACTCTCACTCTCACACTCACACTCACTCTCACTCTCACCCTCACTCTCACTCTCACTCTCACTCACACTCACACTCACACTCTCACTCTCACTCTCACTCACACTCATTCTCACTTTCACTCTCACACTCACACTCTCACTCTCCACACTCTCCTTTCACTCACACTCACTCTCACTCTCACACTCTCACTCACACTAACACTCAGACTCACACAACTCACACTCACACTCAACTCACACTCTCACTCTCACTCTCCCACTCTCACTCACACTCTCACTCTCACTCTCACTCACACTCTCACTCACACTCACACTCTCACTCTCAGTCACACTCACACTCACACTCTCACCCACACCCACACTCTCACTCTCACTCTCACTCACACTCACGCTCTCACTCTCACTCACGCTCTCACTCTCACTCACACTCCCTCTCTTTTTCACTCACACTCTCACTCTCATACTCACACACACTCTCACACTCTCACTCGCACACTCTCACTCTCCCACTCTCACTCTCAATCTCTCACTGTCTCAATCTCTGGGAGGCCATTTGAGTTCTGAATTCATTTTGTGTTCTCAGCCCATTTTGAGTTCTGAGTTTATTTTGAGTTTTGAGTACATTTTGAGTTTGAGTTCATTTTGGATTTGAGTACATTTTGAGTTTTGAGTACATTTTGAGTTTTGAGTACATTTTGAGTTTGAGTACCTTTTGAGTTTTGAATACATTTTTAGTTTTGAGTTCACTTTGAGTTTGAGTACATTTTGAGTTTTGAGTACATTTTTAGTTTTGAGTCCATTTTGAGTTTGAGTATATTTTGAGTTTTGAGTCCATTTTGAGTTTCAGTGCACTTTGAGTTTGATACATTTTGAGTTTTGAGTACATTTTGAGTTTTGAGCCCAAATTGAGTTTGAGTACATTTTGAGTTTGAGTACATTTTGAGTTTTGATTACATTTTGAGTTTGAGTACATTTTGAGTTCTGAGTACATTTTGAGTTTGAGTCCGAGTGAGTTCTGAGTTTTTCGCTCAATGTGAGTTTGAGTTTGAGTGAGCGCAGATGGCTGCTCAGCATTGAGTCTGAGTTTGAGTGAGTGGTGATTCGAAAAAAAAATTGTGAGTTTGAGTGAGCCGAGCCAACTTTGCTGAGGTATGGAACTAGTTCGTGCAGCCGTTTACGTTACGGCCCAAAAATGGTGAACTCTGTATGGAAAATATCGGCCGAAAACGAAAAAGTCAACCTATAAAATGGAAAAAGAATGTACCCTCGGACATTCGAACTGGTCACTTGCAAAACATTTGCAATAGCAGACCTTGCGCTCGAAACGACTCGGCCACGGGCGACCGGTGTTTCCCTTGGAAATTTAAGGTATATAATGTATAAACAGTTTACATTTTTCTTTAGATTTAGCATTTCAAACAGATTAGGGGAGTATTTGTGGTATCGCGCTCCTGCAGTAAGCGTCCCCCAATTTTCTACAATACCTCACGTCTAACAATCGCATTTTTACACGGAAAAGCGTTCGCCGATGTGTGGTCGTGTTGCTGATCGCTGTGCTTGTTCATCCTGCGCAAGAAAGTGCTTCCTGCTCCCTAGTTTTGCGCTGTACGGTAAAGGTTTTAGTTGATTTTATTTCCTTAGTAAGTATGTTGACTTCGCTGACTCTTCTCCCGCCTTCAATTGGCCTTCGATTTTCCTACTAGCGTACCAGTCAGCGGAGCGTCGCATGTGCACTTGTGCAGCGCTTGTGTGGAGCGATCCGGCTACGGAGCTTGATACAGTGTACAAACTAACAAACTAAAGAAAGGCACATTCTTCCATTCACAAACGTCTTTTGGCTTAGTTTAAACAGAGCGCACGAATTGTGACGACTTTTCGGCGGCCGGCAGAAACTAAACGCTGGGCCGACTGACTCTGTTGGAAGGTCGGCGAGCCGTGCAGTAGCGCAGCCAATTGCCTAGTCACCTCCTCCTGACGTCACACGAAAACGCCACAGAAAATGGGCGAGGGCGCAGAGAGGAGGACAGCATATCGGAATTGATTTTTCTAACAAACAAATTTGTGTTACCGCGCTCGGAGTGGTCGAAACATGGCCTATGGACTCCTGACTAAAATTTGCGCTGGTAGTCCCGCAATATTTACAAATCACTTCACTGTCCCTCTAAAACCCATTGAACACAGAGCGCACCTACTGTCACCTGTTCAATGCGACATTGTTAAAGTGGACCCATCACCATTGGCGTTGGTTTCAAAAATACATGGCTGTATAGACATTTGTGTGGATTACTGACGTCTCCATGCAGACACTCAAGGCACAGTCAGTCGTATGCCAAGAATTGAAGATACGTTGCAAGCTATCTTCGGGGGCATGTTCTTTTGAGTAATAGACTTCCTTTAAGATTTTTACCAGATGCCAAAGGACCCTACTGGCACCAAGAAATGTGCGTTTGTTACTATTTATCGGAGAGATGTGGGCCAGCTGGTGATACGAATTCGACAACGTAAAAGGAGCGCCAAGACGGGCACACAAGAACAGGACGAGTGCTAGAGCATGACGCTGAAGTTGCTGAAGGGGTGCTACATATATCGTTTAGAACCCTTTTTGCCCAACCCTTTAGTAACTTCGGATTCTTTGGTGTAGCGCTCGTCGCGTGTAATTTTGTCTTGTGTATCCGTCTTGTCGCGCCTTTTACCATGTCGAAGAGGTATTGACAACTAGCCCAAATGTCTGCATTCAACGCTTAATAGTAAGCTTTCTAGAACAATAGACCCGTTTGTTACAACCTATGTGTCACAACCGTTTAGTAACTTCAGTGTCTTTGGGGTCTAGCGCCCGTCCTCCCCTGTGACTGTCTCTTCTTTGGTCCCCGTTTGTTCGCACCTTTTACCACGTCGCAGTATTATACCTAACTAGCCTAAATATTTTGAATAGTCCGCTTTCTAGTACAATGGGCCTTGTCCATCAAAACTATACGTGTAAAAACCTTTCCGCAACTTCAGCGTCTTTGGTCTGGTGCTCGTCCAGTGTAACTCTCTCGTCCTGTGTCCATGCCTTGTTGTGCCTTGTGCAATGTCGAACTGCGTTTTTGGCCCAATTGTTACTCAAAGGATTTGTTTCTATGCCTTTTGGATTTAAAAACCACGTGTGAGCGTGCAGCAGATTCGGTGGTTAGAGACCTGAAGCACGGAAATGCCATTGTATACATGTACGACTGTGTGCGTTATAGCGCATGCTTTGAGGAACATGAAAACAGGTTGCAGAAAGCGTTATACGGACTTCAAGAGGCTAGCCTTATTTCGAACCAAAAAGGTGGCTTGAACTTTCCTTACACACGTTTCAAATACGAGCGAGTTTTTCGAGATTGCAGCAAACTTTCAGCTCAACAGAGCTCCAAGGGGTTCAGTGAAGTGGTCTTTGAAACACGTTCGCCTGTGTTTAATGGGACCGAAGTTACATATTGTGACTGGCCACCAACCGTTATGTTTGGTGATGCGCTATGAGGTGGGTAACAAAAGACTACTAGGTTAGTTTGTTGTACTGCAAGAGTATGATTTAGAAGTTATCTACGAATAAGCAAACTACACGGTACTCTTGATTGCAAGTGCCGAAATCGTCACGTCAAAGAAAACTATGACCCCGTTCTTTAAACTTCTATCGAACAAGTGCGCCAGCCATTGACAAACATTTACAAATCACAATGTAAAGATGTTTTTTCCAAAGGCATCTTCAACTTGTTAGCGGGGAAGTGCGATACCAAGAAACAACAGAAGCGACCACAAATAAGTTCGGGATAGACAACGGCGTCCTATACAAGACAGCTGAGGGCACAATTTGAAAACGCTTTTTGGTGCGCATTTCTGCACGCAAAAGGGATGAAAGTATTAAAAACGTTTATGTAGGAAAGTATGGAGCTCACATTGGCATCGATACGCAGGGTCAAAATCATTCACTTGAAATACTCCGGTCAGACGCTATAACGGAAGATCAAAAGTTTTGCGAAAAATTGAGACCTTTATCAACTAATGAAGGGTTCACAAGTTGCACCGGTAGGTATCTCGCAGCCGAATAAACTCCACTCCCAAATCCACACTGTTGATGCTAACATTCTTGTACCGCGCAAGTCAGCCCGGAGGTGTAAGTACATCATTGCTTAAATTCATTATTTAACAAAGTTTGGAAAGGCCAAGCCAGTACGCAACTTAAAACCCGTTACTGTACAGAACTAATTCAACGTCGCATCTTTCTGCAGCATCCCTCTCGAGCGGTGCCCGTTACCGACCTTGGCTCAGAAGTGATGACAGGCTTCGGTAGCGCACCTTCGGACATAGCATTCGTCGTGCTTCAACTACAGCCTATCACCCAGCTGTGAATGTACTGTGCGACTGGGCCAACGAGACAGCAAAGCAAATGGCCGTCATGCTGACTCCCCAGACGAAAAACGAGCTATATATTCAAACGATGCGTTTGGTTAAAACACGGTTTCAGAGCTACCCTTTCTTCCTGTGTGCTGCAAAGATATATCGTTACCTCTCGAAGTAAGCTTTAGTAGCAAAAAACTGGCCCACTTCCTGAAATCATAAGACTAAGCCCCGCAATTACCTTAGCAAGTGAAGCTAATAAATTGACATCAAAATATCGATTCGGTGCTTGAACCCCAGAACACCTACGTCGAAAAGGGCCGCAAGGATATCACCTCCGAAGAAAAAGACCAGCTGGTGCTCAAGAAGCTACCTCCCGTCAGCATCAAATCTTAGAGGAACTTAGCTGGGTCTCATTATATTTTGTTTTACCTTTCTTCTCTCAACTATGATATTGACCCAAGGAATGGTTCGTGCGACAAGATAGTTCACGTGGAAATGATGAAGCCACACTTTCCGGCCCGTGGCCAAGAGGTTGCAGCCACATTGTGACTCTCAAAACTCAGTGTTTCCGTCTACACCCCAGGATAATTGTATATATAAATGTCGGGGTCACAGTTTTTCAAAACCCTAGAGAGGGGTGTGGTGCACCATCGTTAACTAACGTTCGTGGCACTCAGGGCTCCGCACTCTAGCTTCAGCGGCTGTGGCTCTCTCTTCTCTCATTCTCGGGATCCCTCAGACAACTGACGGCAGGCGTGCGGTCGTTAGATGTGCTCATCCCCGTATGCTTTTTAGAAAGAGGAATAAACTGTTCTTCTCTGCCAGTAGAAGCTTTAAGTAGTGTCTGTGGCTATGGCCAATGTCCTTTTTTCTTCGGTGGCTGATCTGCGTCGTCAACGATTCGTATCGATGGCAGACGCTGTTTGGAGCTACAAACAGGCTTTGCGGCTCATTAACCTCGGAAAACTCTTTACCGGTAGGTTCATGCCCCTATTGTAAGTGTAATTGGAACAAGGCAATCTTCAAAAACAAACATTTGTACATACTTTTTTGCAAGGCCCTCTTTCGCCATGTTGTCGTGACGCCTAAGAGTACGCAGTCGTCTTCAAGGAAAACAAGTTTTAGATGCGACTGCATCTCATTCAGTCGCTTTGTCCATGCAGTGCGGCGTTGTTGTCGTCCGCCCCTCCCCCGTTGTCCTCGCCGCGCGAGCTGCGCTCTCCACCGCTCACCCCGTCTCCTCTGAGATGCCCCTCTCTCGTCCACACCCCTCCCCCTACACTATAAAAAAATAATAGTTAGTGGCGCCCGGTTTCGATCCCACGACCCTGTGGGCGGAACGCGAGGTACATGGTGTTCTTCCCACTGCGCCACAAAACCGAGGCAGAATGAAATGCTACGAACGCGCCTTATATCCTTGAGTCATTCAAACTACGTCAAGAAGCTACTGATACAACGCATGATGGGGCAATTAATAACACTTGCAATAAACGAAAAGAAGCTCCCACTTACAGCAACAATGATGGAGTAAAGGTCGTTGCGATAGCGAAGCCCCAAGCATACCACTCAGAGAGATTGACGAAGATTGGCCGGTAAAACATAATAATAACCATAAAAAATAATAATTATACGCGTTCCCGACACGTTTCACGCGATTTCAGAATCAATCCAACGGAAACAACAAGTGAACCCCACGATGCGTCGCATCTACACAGGGTTCCCCTCGCGGGGAGGTGGGCGCAATTTTTTTGGAGTGAATTTGTGCTCCCCTAACAACTCAAAGAATAGATAGGCGGCGAAGCAGCACTCAACACAGTTAAATGCGCAGGCGAGCGTCAATGAATTGAATACCGCGGCGTCTGCTCTGCACGCTTTTATCTTTTTGCGCAAGTGTTTCTCGAACCGTCCATTTTCATCGGGAACATTGTTGACCAAAGGCGATTATTCTAGGCTGTTAGTGTTCGTTCGAAATGATGTCCCTATCAATTGAGAAAGATAACACGTGCGGCATAGAAAAAAATGAAACAGATAGCGCAGACCAGCGTAGCTGGGCAGTATAAGCAAAACATAAATAAACAAAACCAATGCATGGTTCGCGGCATTACAATCTTGAAAACGTGCACGGATCCAATGCTCAAATAAAGGACAGTCCGAACAAAGAACACAAATGTTCCTCGATCATCTTGCGTGGTAAGGTGTTAGGCGAAACACGTGAACGATTTCGTGCCGCGTGCGTCGTCGAGGTGTTACAGAATCGCCATCGCGGATCACCTCGAACGTAAGTTGGCCAACTCGTCGTAGAATCCGGTAGGGTCCGAAATACCGTCGCCGAAGCTATTCACCGAGTCCCCCTCGTCGTACGTTCCCCTGTGTGCTACTCGGCCTCTCGACGTAGCAGATTGTAGCGTCCGGCATTCACTAGCTGCTGGTTCGTTGTACGAACTCGAGCGAGCTGGGGGGCTCCTTCGCACGCTAAAGGCATCCTTGGATGTCGGCGTTGAGGTTATCTTCTTCCACGTGCGGCAGCATGGTGTCCCACATCATAGTCGGCGTCTTCAGTAGACAGGCTCGAACGGTGTCATCTGCATAGATTCTTCGATACCCGGGTTGTATGCAAACGTGACATACGGGATAACTTCGTCCCAGGTCTTATGCTCAACGTCGACGTACATGGACAGCATATCCGCAATCCTCTTCTTCAAACGTTCCGTTATTCCGTTGATTTGGCGGTGGTACGCCGTCGTTCTTCGGTGATCCGTGTTGCTGCAGCTTACAGTTCCTTGCATCAGCTCCGCAGTAAAGGCCGTTCCGGAGTATGTGATTAGGACTTCAGGGACCCCATGTCGCAGCACAATTCGCCTGGTAAAGATCCTTGGCGACTTCCTGTGCAGTCCCACTCATCAGAGCGGCGGTCTCTGCGTGACGCGTCATGTAGTCTGTCGCGTCAACAATCCCCTTGTTCTCGGATCGTTACGTAGGGAACGGGCCCAAAAGTTCCATTCGAATGTGTTGGAAGGGGCTCAATGGGACGGCGATCGGCTGCAGAAGTCCGGCGGCTGAAGTCACCGGCGTTAATTCTCGCTGGCAGTCACAGCATCTCCGGACGAAGTTGGGCACTTTGGTTGTAAGGCGAGGCCGTAATACTTCGCCTTGATTAATCAAATTGTGCGTGCAGTTCCGAGATGTCCGTAAGACAGGTCGTCATGGCAGGATTCCAAAACTTTTTAACGAAGGTGTTGCAGAGATGGCTGCAAGATAATTCGCTCTCGTTCCGGTGTTGAAATATTTCTTCACGAGGACGGAGTTTTGTATGCTAAATGATGGTAAGTTGCATTTTAAGGCCCTAGGGACGGTGACGTTCCGTCCTTCGAGGTAGTCGATCATTAACTCTGGGTCGCTACGCTGCTGGACGGCTAAGTTGCTTTCCGTCACGACTCGGAAGAACGCGCTGTCTTCATGGGGGTCTTTACGTGATGGGTCGATGGGGGCGCGGGACAGACAGTCGGTGTCGGAGTATTTTCCGCCGGTTTTATAGACGATCGTGACGTCAAATGTTTGTAGGCGCGAGCTGCATCGCCCAAGCCGGCCTGAGGGGTCTTTCAAATTGGCGAGTCAGCACAGCGCATGGTGGTGTGTCACAACTTTGAACGCTCTACCCTACAGGTATGCGCGACATTTTGAAATGGCCCATATAATAGCGAGTCACGGTTTCTCGGAGGCAGAAAAGTTTTTCACTTCCTTTGACAGATAACGCCTGGCATAGGATTACCTTTTTCGCAAGCGCTTTGCTTTTGTACGAGGACGGCACCCAAGCCTATATAACTGGCATCAGTGTGCAGTTCCGTTTAGTCGTTTTTGTCGAAATGAGCGAACACAGGCGGGCTTTGCAGGCACTGTTGCAGCTCTCAGAATGCTTCATCTTGAGCGCTTTCACGGCTGAAAAGTGTGTTATCTTTCGTCAAGCGCGTGACTGGCTCTGCAATGCGTGCGAAGTTTCCCACACAGCGCCGGTAGTACGTACCGAATCCGAGAAATCTTCGCACGCCGTTCTGGTCCTTTGGCCTCTGGAATTTCGCTATGGCTGAAGATGTAGCCGGGTGAGGCAGGTCTCCTGCGGCTTTGACGACGTGACCGAAAAACATGAACTCCTCCTACGTGAAGCACCACTTTTCAGGCTTCCGCGTTAACCCCGACGTACGAATGGGCTCCAGTACAGACTCAATCCTTGCAAGATGTTTATCGAAAGTCCAGGCGATTCCCACACTGTCGTCGAGGTATACGAGGCATATGTGCCACTTCAGGCCAGCAAGCATAGTGTCCATGATTCTTTGGAACGTTGCTGAAGCCGTGCACAGGCCAAACGGCATCACCTCCTACTCGTATAGGCTTCCCGGGGTTATGAATGCAGTCTTCGCTCAGTCTCTCTCGCCCACTTCAAATTGCCAGTCGCCCGTCTTTAAATCAATCGAAGAGAAGTACTATGCATGGCTGAGGTGGTGGAGGGCCCCGTCGATTCCTGGTAGGGGGTACACGTACTTTTTGGTGATTTTGTTCAGTTACCGGTAGTCAACGCAGAACCTCTACGTGCCGTCTTTTTTCTTCACGAGTACGACCGGAGCAGTGCAGAGGCTTTTCGATAGCCGTATAATGTCGTCGCTGAGCATGTGTAGACGCGTGGTACAGTGACTGTCGCGTAGGTCGGGCAGGTTCTAATTCGGCGCTTTTTTAGGGGTGTCTGATGTAATTTTGGCTTCGACGAAAAACAGTAGCTGTAGCGACGCAGCAAACCCAATAATTTGTCCCCGTTTTCTTGCGGCAGCGCCGGGTTCAAATCGAAAGGATGCGGCAGCTTGCAAGCATCTGCGTGTGCGCGGTCAAAGTAGCGACCGCGATCACTTGACTTGTTTCCTGCGTTTCTTCGAGGAACGCAATTGCAGCGCCCTTGTTTAGATGCTTATAATCCTCGGTAAAAATTGTGACCAAAACGTGGGATTTGCACTGTCTAAAGCGCGCAATGCCTCTTGCGACGGAGATACCGCGGTGGAGAAGCAAACTTTGATCACTCTCTACGAAAGCGCCGATGTCAGCAGCAGGATCCTTACAGTAGACAGTAGTCACCAAGCTCGCATGTTGTGGCAGTGTGACTTGATCCTCGGTGATCCTTACAGCGACAGGGTGTTTCGGGTTGGGTACCGGCGTCATGCATTGATCGGAGGCAAAAGTTATCCACCTTGTCTGCAGAACAATCATTGCACCATTGTCCGTCAAAAAGTCCATTCCAAGACTTACATCACGGGAGCAGTTAGGCAAAACGACGAACACCACAGGGTACGTTGGGGCGTCTATGGTGACGCGCGATGTGCACGTTCTAGTTTGCGTCACGAGGTGGCCACCTCCTGTGCGTATGTACTGACCATCCATTCTTGTCGTAACTTTCTTCAGCTTAGACGCGAATGAACCGCTCATTACTGAGTAGGCGGCTCTCTTTTCCATGAGAGCGACTACGTCAAAGCCGTCGATGGACAGCTGGACGTCGGACGCCGCCCATTTACGGGCTCGTCGGGGCGTTGTATGTCGCCTTGTGCGTGTTGGCGGTAGGGCACTATGCGTCGTCATTGTCGTCGTCTTCTTAGCGGCAGGCTCTGTCGTTTTGGGTATGCGTCGCGTCATGCCCTTGGCGTAGTGTTGGGTAGTCATGTCCGGGTTGAATAGGGTCATCGGGCTGAGGGTATGTCATGAATGATGGTCTTCGGCGGTTCGTTGCGTCGTTGGAGTGTTTTCATTTTTCCGCCGTTGTGCAACTTTCCCTCCAGAAGGTGCTGCTTTTATTTTACCCTACGTGGTCTTGGGGAACTCACACGCGTGAAGTCTGCGTAGCTCCGACGGCTTGGCGATAGGTATGGGCAGGGTGACGGCGAACGGTGTAGGCGCGCTGGACCTCGGTTGGTGTTGGACAGGTAGTCTTCCATCTGAGTAGGGTGCTGGCTGGCAGGGGCGTGGTGCGTCAACGAAGAACCTACGCCAACTAAGCATCTTGTAGGGGCAGCGAGGGTAGATGTGGTTGGCCTCACCGCAGTGGTAACACTGAGGACGATTCTCCGGCGTTCGCCAAAGTCGGTCTTCCTCGGGGCGCGAGGTTGCACCGCAGGTGATCGGGCCGGCGACAGGGGACGATGGTATGGGGTCTCGGGAGGATAGGGAGCGGTGAGAGAGGTGGACGGACAGCAGCCGCGTAGGCCATGGATTGTGGCTCGCGGGGTACTTCTGGCGTCATTGAAGTTCCCAGTGCTTGCTGCACTTCTTCGCTAATTACGTCGTAAGGAAAGCGACCTGGGGTTGGGGCGGCATTAGGAGAAGTTTCCGCAGCTCCCGCCTCTCTACTGTGCGGATGGTCTCGCGAAGGCTGTCTGCCGGGATCCGCTTGCTGTCGACGTAGTTCACATTAGCCGGGCAAAAAAGGTCCGGTGAAAGCTCATACTGCTTAGCACGCATTTCTAGGTGCTTCCCATTCTGCTGGCTTCGCTCACAAAGTCGGTTACGGTTTTCGGCATATTGCGGACAAGTCTAGCAAACAGTTGTTCCTTCACACTACGCATCAGTATGCGCAACTTTTTCTTCAGCCATGCAAGGTCAGTCTCTTCATCTCTTAGAAAAATACAACAACGTGTTCGTGAGGGTGCTGTTTTCGCAATTGCAGCAAGACCTCGGCCCGCTCTTTTCGCACAACCATGGTGAATGTCATTAACAATTTTGTGCTTAAATTGTTTCAAGATTCGAGGGAGCTCTCGTGGTTTTGAAGGCATATTCGTGCTGAGTGTTCAAGATATAAAAACTTTTTCCTCGGTGTCTCCACGCCATCAAATCGATTAAACCGCCTAACCTGTTCGATTTACTAAAACCAGTCTTCTGGATCTTTAGAAGGTAACCCATGGAATGATGGGGGCTCTCTGGGTTGCTGGAGTGCGAGAGCAGGATTGGTATCACTGGTCATGGTGCCTGCGTTGAACATGGTGGCTTACCCAACGTCTTCTTTGTTCACTTTATCCGGTAGCAGTCCAAACTCTGGCTGATGACCTTGAGGTCGGTGGCTGACACGAGTTGGGCTTGCTTGTCGGCTTGACGAGGGCTTGCCAGGACCTCCACCAGGTGTCACGAAGCCAGATACGACGCAGTTGTCTTCAAGGAAGACAAGTTTATTGGAGCGAACTTGTGCTCCCCTAACCACTCAAACAATACACAGACGGCGAAGCAGCACTCCACAAAGTGACGTGCACAGGCGAGCGTCGAATAATCGAATACCGCGGCGTCTGCTCTGCATGCTTTTATATTTCGGCACGAGTGTTCTCGAACCATCTATTTACGTCCAGAACACTGTTGATCAAAGCGAATATTTTAGGCTGTTAGCGTTCGTTCTAAATGCTCTACCTAACAAAAGAGAAAGATAACACGTGCGGCATAAAAAAAAATGGAACACGCACTTCCCATTTCACACAGATAACATAGACCAGCATAGCCGGACAGTAAAAGCAAAACCAAAAAAATACACCATCTTCCCACGCGGGAACCCTCACGGGATGCAAAGCCGTGGAGTAGTAGCGTGTTAATTGGTTGTTAGAGTAAAGGCACGTGTAGTAGCGCATTAAAAGTCTTCTTTATTTATCGAGTAGTGGGGAACATTTTGCGGCCTCTCGTTCTCTAAGTGAGGAATCCGCTGTTCGACGCTGGCGTTTCGAAGCGTTGTCACGTTGCCGAACGCCATCTGGATCAGCTACTCGCCGCTGGAGTTTTAAAGCGGCTTCTCGTTCTCGAGGCGAGGAACCCGCTGCTCGACGCTGCCCTTTACGTTCGGCGTCGCGAGCTCTCCTCGGTGCAGTCTTTTCTTCGGAGGTTCTCGCGGTTCTGCATGTGTGCTGGCTGGCGCTAGTGGAAGGTGTGCCAGCCAGCTCGCTGACGAAATCGTTGGCGTCCATTTCCAGTCATCGGACGGCGCAGTACCGAAGAAGCAACTGAGCGGAGCGCGGACCGGGTTTATTTGCAGTGCAGAGGGAGTAGAGGGCAGGACCAGCGCGCATGCGGGTGATTGGACAGCTGGTGTGGAGACGGGAGAGCATGAGCAGAGCGCGTAGCGCACAGGTGGTGTGGAGAGGGGGAGCAGCGTGCGCTAGCGCACAGGTGGTGTGGAGAGAAGGGGACAGAGTGGTGCTATCACATTTGGTGTGCAGAGGAGGAGAGGTGCGGACGCCGGAAGGCGGACGACGGAGGTCGACTAAGATAGGCTTTGCATCTAGTAAACAAACCCATTGCATGGTTCGCGGAAATATGAAACTCAACGAAAAGTTTCGGCACTGACTTAAACATGACGAAACAAAATCTAGCGCTTCGCCTGATCGGTACCCCAAGAAATACACTGAATAAAAGAGGGTTGTATCTGTTTTGTGATACGTGAATATGTCGCCAAACGCCATTGTTACAACATATTGTGGGGATTTGTACTAGAGTTGCATATCATTGTCGCGAAGGGTCATATTCTGCTGATATTGCCAGGCACCAGTAATCTCATCATTGTACAAGTTTATTTACCACGTTTCATATTGGGGCATCAACGGTTTTAACGCATCTCTTGGCGAATGCCCCGAAGTCACTTTGCACTAATTGTTTGGGGCCCCTTCCACAACCAAACTAAAATTTTGCCGAGTGGCTTAATTTTTAGCTTTACTAGTTGGAAATAGAAATAACAAAACGGAAGCTTTTATACTAACAAATAAAAGGCGATTTCCTAGTTTCCCTATTCGTGAATGCAGTACTAAATTATTTATTATTGGGAATTGCAGTTCTGCATTTCACAACTCCGCAATAATAAAATTTGGCATCACACTTTTACAAATGAAGTAAAAACAAAAATGTCTTAATAACGTATTTTGGTTCGACAGCATACCGAGAAAGTTAGACCAAACCTAATTAATAGTCATTACTGGTCAGAAATTATAAATATATTTATCAGTTGAGACTTCAAAGCAGAGAATGGGTTTCCATCAAGAAATTTAGGCAGTGATAAATAAATTGGCTCTGCAGGTGATGCTAGCAACACTTCATTTCTTGAGGACATGAAAATTCCGAAAAGACACTTTAAGGGGAAGTTCAAATATTTAACTGAAAACCTAAATTTGATTGTGATCAGAATAAATATTTAAAGGAGTGTACAATCGGTATATTTTCGTTTCAAATTATGTGCGCTCGTTTTCTGTGTTTTAACATTTATTTTATGGTAACTGAACCCTTTTCACTTGACATATTATTGAATAATCCTCGTGACTCATGGTAATTCTGAAGTATGTGATAATATCAGATATAAAAAAAAAATAGGGCAGCCAACATTTGCAAAAGCCAGACACCCTAGTTCTTCTTTCTTGTTTTGGTAAATGCCCAGAAGTTTGAAGGTTCTAGTAAAAGTACGGTGCTGAAAAATAAAACGAGGCGGACCTCCACTTCATAGAAAAATTCACAGTCCTTAGCATTTGTTAGTTTATGTTTGAGATATAGCTCCTACTTTCAAATATAGCTTTTTATGACCATTCGAACACTGTCATTTGTGACTGCAAAAGTCTACATCTTTCGTCATATTGTTGTAGAATAAAAAAAGTGCGTAGAACACTGCTTTAGAGCCACAATACATTTTTTCATAGTTATTATTAAAAGCATTGTGACGATTAGAAATAAAAGCTGGGTTACGTATTTATGGTAGCCCTTTCACAGAAATTGTAAAGAAAATTACGTGTGTAATCTTCCGAAATCAAAAAACTGAATTCTGAGTCATTTATAAATGCGCAAGCGATACCCTACCCCGAAATAAAATTGCACTAAGAAACTACTTTTAAATTGAGCAATGATAGAACATTCTGGAAAAAGCTAAAGAAGCAATGACCATTGTTGGTAAAGTAACTATACACCACAATTCTTTTCTTATCCGCAGGTCATCAGCCTGGCCAGATTTATTTAAATTAAGATACTCTGGTGGATTTGGGACTAAATTGGAAAGGCCAGTTCATAAAAATGCCTGTGATCTACAAATAATTTGGTATGTGACCCAACCCGCCGACAAAGAGTTTAGAGTGAACGCTTCTGGCCTTCCTGTGCTAAAGGATTTTTTTAAAGACAAAGAAACTCATGAAATAACCTTTAAAGAAAAAAACCCTGTTACGCTTAAAATTTCATACAAATGGAATCCGCCAATGGCTCTCAACTTCTCTTCAAGGGTAGGTATTTCTCGAGCTCCATTTTTCAATGTTTCTAAGACAATGTCATCACAAATGGCGATCAAACTGTTATAGTAGAGGAGTTTTATAGAGATCTGTACAGTAGGCAGGACATCCAGGATAATGCCGAAAGAGAACGTAGTTCAGAGAAGATAGACATCGTACCCGTAACGACAGAAGAAGTAAGGAAGGCTTTGAATGAAATGAAAGAAGGCGAAGCACCCGTTGAAGATAAGATAACAGCAGACCTCTTGAAGGATGGCGGGCAAATTATACTAGTAAAACTGACCCGTACACGGAATGCCTAATAACCACGAGTGTTCCGGAATCTTGAAAAAAGGCGAACATCATGCTAATCCATCAGAAAAGTGACATGAAGGACTTGAAAAATTACAGGCCAATCAGCTTACTACCTGTCGTCTACAAGGTTCTCATAACGGTAATCGCTAACATATTTTTCTGCCACCTTAGCTTTCAGTCAACAAAAGAACAAGCAGGGTTTTGTAAAGGCTATTCAACAATGAACCTTATTCACACGATCAACCAAGAGATACAGAAGTGTGCAGAGTATACTGAACCATTATATATTGCCTTCATAGATTATGAGAAAGCATTTGACTCTCTGGAAACCTCAGCAGTCATTCAGGAACAACAGAAACAGGGTGTAGCTGTGCATTACGTTAAAATACCAGATGATATCTACAGTGGGTCTACAGCAACCATCGTCCTCCATAGGGGGGGCCGTAAAACAATTATAAGGAAGTAGTCAGAAAAGGAGACACAATCTCTTCCATGTTATTCACAGCATGTTTACAAGAGGCATTCAGAACATTGGATTGGAAACTGGTTGGCGTGAGGATAAATAAAAAATACCTCAGGAACTTCAGATTTTCTGATGACGTTGCATTGCTCAGTAACACGGGGGACGAATTGCAAGCAATGCTTACCGCGCTGGACAAGCTGAATAGAGCTGCGGGCCTGAATATAGAAAACTAAAGCAATGCTCTATAACCTCGGGAGAGCAAAGCGTTCTAAAATAGGGGGTGGGGCAGCGCAGGTGGTGGGCGAATATATTAACTTAGGGCAAGTTGTCACCCCTGAGCCCAATAATTAGGCAGAGATAATTAGGTTAGGAATGAGGCGGAGTGAATTCGATAGGCATTCTTAGATAATGATTGCCAGCCTACCATTGTCGTTGAAGAAGAAAGTGTATGACAGCAGCATATTACCGGTACTGACCTACAGGGCAGAAACTCGGAAGCTCACTAGAAGGGTTCAACTTAAATTGAGGACGACTCAGCCAGGAATTGAACGGAAGATGGCATGGGTAACATTGAGAGACAAGGAGAGAGCGGAGTGGATAATGGAACTAACGCGTGTTAAGGACACAGTAGAAATTAAGAAGAAATGCGTATGGGCAGGGCATGTAGAGCGAAGACTAGGTAACCGTTTGTCATTTAGTCTAACAGGGTGGATCCCCAGTGAATGCAAGTGTGGGACGGGGCGGCACAAAGTTAGATTTACAGATAAGAACAAGACGTTTGAGGGGATACATTGGTCGCACTTTGCATATGACCGGGATAATTGGAGATTATTGGGAGAGACATTCGCCCGGCAGCGTATTTACAAACGCTTCGCTGCACAGAGCACCCACGTGACATGTGTGTTCGCGCGATGGAGAACAGTAATTAAACGTGGTCATTGACTGCGCCCCAAACCTAAAGCGACCTAAAACATACCAAATCACCATTATTAACAGAAAAAACGCGTAGATTTGAGTAAAGAAAAAGATTTTAAACCGAGAAAAAAAGTTAGGCAATGGAAAAAAAACCTAAGAGATGGACCTGCTGGGGCTCGAACCTAAGTCGTCAGCGCCAGTACTCAGTACACTACATCAAGGCTACAGAGCCCGAATGGCGGGCTTGTTTTAGCAGCTTCTCAAAATAATAGCGCGCATAGTGACATCACACATGTCACGTGGGTGCTCTGTGCCGCGAAGCGTTCGGAAACGCGCCGCCTGGCAGTGGGCGTAGATAGGCTGGTGATGATAATGATGATGATGGTGATGATGATTGTCATATTAAATCTTGTTTTGGTGCGTTTAAAGTGTCTTGAAAGAGGTGTTGTCAATACTGCAGTGTTCTCATTTTTAGACAAATCAATGTTCTATTATTCACCTCCTCTAAGAATTTTGCTAATGGTTTGATTATTCACAAAGTATTGGAAATCAATACAGGGCATTTTCTTTGGCGGTGCCTTTGCTCCTTGTTTTGTCTTTGTCGTCGCACTCCGACAGCGCTCGTTAGTAAATTTATACTGATGCCTCGTTTCGCGAAGTGTCTGCAACACCTTCCAGTTGCGGACGTCTGCTACTGCAATACTGCTGCGTCACAAGCACCGCTTTATGTGGGTGTCATGTGATCTTGTGCGCAAAGATTGCGCCATTTTTATTTTATATCATCCAGGCTACAAATCTGGCGCTTCTCTCACCGCCGGAATAGCTGACCGAAGAAACACGGTACGTTTTCGTGCCTGCAAAGCACGCCAAACGTTCGCGCTAAAATATCACGACCCTGGCAGAGACCAGACGCACGTGGCGATGACGTTTTGCTGCGTACAGTGGGAGGCTAAAATATGTGTGCGAATGAATAACTAATTGCCTCAACACTTCTCAGATTGAGCACGTTCATTCAATCCGAACCAATCGCGTTTTTTCTATTGCAAGGCGAGAGAATACCTCACACAAGTCGGCAGCAGTACCAGTGGTCTTGGTGTTAATTAGACCGTCGGAGATAAGATATTAAAGTCCACTCGTGGCGATGATTATGTTCAGATGACTATAATGGGTATGCACGGAGGAGAGAGTGGCCCTTATAACTGACGGTGCTTGGCCACAGCGTATATCAGTGTCCTACCCCGCAACTAGTGCCCATTAATGTTCAGTGCTTACAGACACGCTAACACTATCTCCCCCTCGTCTAGAAGCTCCTTCCTGGTCGCAGAGAGTAACGGTGTGCGTTGGTTGTTTCGTTTAAGGCGTGAAATGTGACCCATTTCAGCTCCTCATCTCAAGCGGTCAGTGGGGGCAGCTGTCGGAGACAACTGATAATTCACAGGGCATTTCTGCTCAAACACAATGTACGGATCAAGATACCAATGCGAAGACTTCTCGCTTACCCCGGGGGGGCGTACCCACGTCAAGAACATAGCTTCCGCTCCAGGGCGGAAGTGAACGGATTGGTGAGAGTCGAATCGTTCTGGGTTTTTCTGTTCTTGCTGTGCGGCTTCAGTGTGAAGACGAGCAAGATGGCGACCGTGGTTGAGGCGAGAGATGAACACGTCAGTAAACGGGCAAGCATGAGAGTCCGGTGTGGAAAGAAATTGGTATCAATGATTAAGAAAGGGAGGCGTCCAAAAACCAGGAAGAGAGGTGAATTGCCTGTGGTGCGCTGGATTGCCGTTTTGTAGGCGAACTTTAGAGAACGAAGAATTTGATGCCAGTTTCTGTGGTGTGGCCTAATATACACAAAGAGCATGTCGGACCGAGCTCGATGAAAATATTCGGTGATGCTGTTTGTTTGAGGACTGTAATTTTAGGACTGCTGTTTGAGGACTGCTGTTTGTTTGAGGACTGTAGTTTTATGCACTATATTGGCTGCTCGAAGCACTGCAGCCACAATTCGAGGTAGTAAGGCCCTGTCGTGGTCGCTCAAAGGGATGCGAGGTTCACGTTGGGGCAAAAGGACATTTTGCAGCACAACATGTGGAATTTCCTGGGCGCATACAGGTCGCAGAGATAATGTTTCTGCGTACCGAGTAAAATTGTCGACCGCCGTCATGATCCTACGATAGCCTTCAGGTGTTCGCGGAAGTGGCCCATACAGATCAGAGACCACTGTATCACATGGCAAGGTTGGACAGGGAGCTGGTTGTGTCGAACCAGCTAGGGAAGGCGTAGGTCATTTCCTGTGCCTACATTTGACACAAGATGAAGTGTATTTTCACACGCTGGTCGACATCCCAGGCCAATAGACGCGACTGCGGCTTCGGTCACGCGTTTTGTCGAAACCAAGGTGTCCACCCGACGATTCATCGTGGAACGCCTCTAAAATAACTGCCATGAGCTTCCGAGGCAAAACAGTGACTGCCTGCAGGATGATGGCTGTCGCTGCAGAGGACTCCATTCACAAGTTTACAGTTCTTCAGCATTCCGCGAAGGCGGCTGTTTAGAGGTCGTGCGGAGCCTTCAATTCTCTCCATTATTCCACGCCAGTGACTGTCCTCATGTTGCAAGGCCGATAGGTTGACTTGGCCTGATACCATGGCGTGCGGAATAGGTGCTATGGGCAGAGCAGGCTGGGTTGATGCGGAGGCAGGGGCTGGAAATTTCGACAACGGACAACGTGAAAAGGAGTCCACATTCAAATGTTTTTGCCGGACTGGTAAGTAACGGTAAAACTGTACTACTGTATACAAAGAACCCAATGGCCAAGGCGTCTGGAAAGGTTCTTGAGGGGCGACAGCCAGAGCAACGCGTGGTGGTCAGTAAGGACAATGAAATGCCAGCAGTATAGGTAAGGGCGGAACTTTTGGATGACCCAAACAAACCCGAGGCATTCCTGCTCCATTATGCTGTAGTTTAGTGCTGCTGCCGTAACTGAACGGCTGGCAAATACGACCACCCGGTCCTTCTGTTGAGCATCCAGTTGTATCGAGACGGCACCGATGCCTTTCCCACTGGCGTCTGTGTGCTGGATCTTTGGAGCACTGTGTGCAGGAGCGTTGGAGAATTACACAGCCCGAATGCATCACGTTGAACTCGAAAAGCTCATCTGGGGTGGCAAAGGCCGTCTTCATTTTGTCATCTTCGTGCATGGGGATCTGCCAGCACCCTGAACGTAAGTCAAAACTCGAGAGGTATTCCGCTGCTTGGAGACTGTTTAGAGCATCCTCAATGCCTTGCATCAGATAAACATCTTTCCGAGTGATGGTATTCAGCGCCCGGTAGGCTACACAGAAGCGAACGGGCCCGTTCTTCTCGAGTAACACTACCGGCGATGACCCCGACCTCGACCATAGGTGGATAACGTCGCGCGTGAGCATTTCACCTACCAGCTCTTAAATGATTTTCATTTCATGTGACGACACGCGGTACTGTCGCCGGCGCATACTCGCTGAGCTTGCGTGTTAATAAGTTGGGCGGCCCCATTACTTCGTTTGAGAGTTGAAGACCTCACGTCAAAGAATGCAACGTGCTTCGCAATGAACGTGAGCTGCTGTTCCGTTTGCTTCGACGTGAGGCCGGGGCTGATAGTTCCAATGATACTGGACAAACCAGCTCGCAACGAGGGTACTGCAGTGGAGAGGACTCAGACAGGCCCTATAAGAATCACAGAAGCGACGGCCATGCCTTTAGGCAGTAAAATGGGCTCTCGGGTGGCGTTCAGAGCTGCCAGAGCTGCAGATCTTTGCGAAAAACGGACCAGGACTGTGGACAGAGCAATTCCCCGGGTTAGCAAACTTCTTGAAGGAGACGCTACTGAAACCACCTTCAAAAAAACATCTTCCTCACGAGGGGCACGATCAAATGCAGAGCATTTCCGCGGGGGGTGCGCCTGCAAGTCGTATGGATTACGTATTGGTTGTTGTTGTAATTGTTGTCTTCCAGCGTAGACATTGTCGATGAAGTCGATGGTGAAACGTGAAACGTGCCGTGAATCCCCTGCCGCGGCAATGACGCAACGTGGAGCGGCTATGACGCAACGTGGCGCGGCTATGACGAACACAATCCACTTTAATCCAATCCAATCGAAATCCAAACCAATCCAATCCAAGCCAATCAACTCCAATCGAATCCAATCCAATGCCCCTCGCGAGAGAGTGTTATAGCGAAGAAATCGCGCCACACGAACGCGTGATGTTGACGTCACGAACACGCCACAGATGTTAGCGACCGAAGCGCGCGCGAACGACATATGTGGTATAGTGTACTAGTACACTATATATGTGGTTTAAGCGTGAACCGACCGCGAGAGAGCGCGATGCGAGCGCCCCCACCTGTTGTGCGCCCGAACCGAACGCGGTGAGAGGGGGTGTTGCGAGTGTAGAGAAGGCGAGGAGGACGCGGGGGAGAGGGCGCACCTGTGGCCCACGGTTGAATGAGTCAAGGATATAAGGTGTGTCGTAACCTTCCATTCTGTGTAGGCTTTGTGGCGCAGTCGGTAGAGCACCATGTACCTTGCGTTCCGCCCGCAGAGTCGTGCGATCGAAACCTGGCGCCGGTAAGTATTATTTTTTTATATAGTCTAGGGGTAGCGATGCGGACTACGGACGCCAACGCGGGTGACATACGGAGTTACTGAAATGCTCTGCATTTAAAATGCTGCTCGAGGACACCACGAGAACTTGCTCCTCACCGCGAGGTAAAACATACTCAGTGAGCAAGGTAAGAGCTGCTCTCGGGAGTTCGGTGCAGGGGAAGGCTCTGTGTTGGAAATGCGAATACCTGGTTGGCGACAGGATATAACCGCAGAAGCTGATAAAATGAAGTCCCACCCCAGAAATAATTGTTGCGCACACTCTTTCAAAACAGCGAACTCAATACTGTGACGATCGTTCCCGATGACTACACGTGCTGCACAAGATTCGGCAGGCTCTGAGATTCCCATTTGCACTATACAACGAAGGGCCATTGTAGGGTGTCTTCACCTTGCGTAGTGGCGCGCACATATCGCTATGCATAACAAAAATTCTGGCTCCACTGTCCACTAACGTTGTTACCAAAATTACGTCCACGATTACAGGTAAAGTGTTCGAAGGATGCGCCGAAGGAGTTGTGAATAGTTCGCACGATGCATTTCGTAAATGCAGCATCTAGTTTTCCGGCAGGTGGTTGGCGTCGTTCGAAACAGAGAAATGGGTGACACGAAACGACGTCCCTGCGAGGGGGAACGGCGTCTGCGATCGTGTTGATGGAGAGAATGGTCTGGAGAAAACTGAGGCGACGGGGAGCGGTCGTGAGGTAGATATGCGGGTCGTCGAGGTCCGTAGCTGTAGCGAATGTCGCGTTCGGAGGGTGCGTAGCCTCGCCGCTCATCTTGTCGGCACCGTCATCTAAACAGTGAGATGTGGCCATAGTTTCGCAATAGAAGCAGAGTAGGTGTTTGCTACGACAGAAATCCTGAAGCGGTAGCCACTTGGAATATGCATTCGCAGCAGGGGTGGGGAGAAATGGCTGTTAACTGGCCGAACGTTGGCGGAGGCTCAAGAATTCCAATCGGCGGAACCGGCGGACGGGAAACTGCGTCCGCGTACAAGGGCACGCCGAGAAACAGTGAGGGGGCGCTGCGTGGACTTGACGTCATCGATGCCAGCTCCTCTTTAATTATTCCCCGCAAATCAGTGGCAGGCTGGGTGCAGCGAACACCATGAGAACACGATGGGCCTTCTTCACTAAAAAGATCCACGAGATATTCGGCACACCGTCTGCTCCCTCAAGTGAGGCCAAGAGAAAACTGGATACCTTCTGGCACTGCCCAGAAGAGACATATTCGTTTTACATTAAGGGCGTCCTCACTCTCTGTCGTCAGGTAAACACGCACATGTTAGGGGCTGCGAAGGTTTGTCATCTCCTCAAAGGTGTCCAAGAGTTTGAATATAACTCGCTTGCCCTGCAAAATCCAACTAGCGTTTTTATTGTTCGGACCACATGTCAGTGCCTGGAACAGCTACAAGCAATTAGTTTGCAAAAAAGGCTGTAATCGGCTCATCTTCCACACGCGTCGGTGCTGCGTGCCCTAATACGCGATAATATTCACAAGGAACTGAAACAGCACGGGCCAATTAATGATGAAGGCACTCACACACGCAAACAATATTGCTAATTGGCCGATCTTTCACGCAATGTCGAGGTTGGTTTTGTTGTGGTGACGCAGTGCACCTCATACACGCTGTAAAACTGTTCTATTCCATTATTCCGATCGGTTCTAAGAATTTTTATCCGGGACAAAAAAACACAGCCTAACGACTGCATGATACGACGCAAGGAATGTTTCTAGCGTGCGTCGTGACCTATACCACCCTCAGTTACCCTCCACTTTCCGGAAAACTCCTAGGCTACCCTGCGTTTTTCAGTAAGACAAGTACTTTGTTACCGATATTACAGGTGGTATAGGAAGACTAGTGTGGGCTTCAGATGCGCGCCTTCCCATTATTTAGACAGTGCCTATGATTGGAACAAACTATTGATGACGCTCTCTCGTTCACTTATTGTCCTAGAGGCATTTTTTCCATGAAGGCTATTCGTTTATTTTTCTATCGTTCTCAGCGTTGCCCTTCGAGAGATGTGGCGGGTATAATTCTCGGCTGCGGCCCGTCATTTCCCCTCCCCACCAACCCGAAAGCTACCTTGTGCTTCGTCTAATTGAATGGAAAGAAACTATATTTACTCGGTATATAGGCAAACTAAGAATTTTGCATAATACACGCACGAGTACTCCTCCTGAAGGTACAATTGCCTTTTTTATACCAAGCACGAGTTCAAAACTGAAGAAATTGTACCAATGAATTAAAGTTTACAATCACATTTGAAAAGGTGGTTCCACAGTTGAATCAAGTGAGTGAGCGAGTGAGGGAAAATTTATTCGATAAGAGCCGCTACTCCTAGACGTCGGTCAAGAGCCATTCGGCTGTAGCAGCGTCTTCGGCCCGCTGAATGGCCCAGACGATCCGCTGGGTCGGAGCTGAGCAATACGGTCTCCCATTGCTTTACAGTAGCGATGTTGTGACCTAACGTTGTCGCCTGTGGACAGATGCAGAGCATGTGGGCCTAGCTGCTCCGTCTTTGCACCGGTAGTACTTGTCAGAAAATTGCCTGGGGTAACATTGACTGTATGCAACGCGTTTGGGATACGAGTTGGTCTGTAGAAGTCGCCAATCCACGGATTGCCATTTACTGAGGGTAGGATGAGCCGGGGGGAAGCGGGTACGCTATAGCCGGTAGTGATTAGTGATGTCCCTGTAGGACACAACGCGATCCCTACCCAAACCGCGAAATGAATAAGCGTTGTTGTGGTCACCAGCTCGGTCAGAAAATCCTCCGGTGGCGTCGTGCGCGCATTCATTCTCAGCCCGGCCAGAGTGTGCAGATTCCCATATTATACATATCTTTCCCGAACATTGAATGTTGTTGAGCCCAGTCCTCATAATTTCAGATGCGTCTGGGGAGATGCGCCCCCTTGCGTAATTAATAGTAGCAGATTTTGAGTCTCTCACCAGGTATTTGATTTTTGCGGATGCCGTCATTTCCTTGGCAATGGCCGCCTCTTCGCCCAACTCCGGTGCGCTCGCGCCGACCGACCCTGAACTGATGGAATTGCCCTGGTGATTGACCATTGCAATTGCCATAGAGTTGCGATGCACGCACAGCACGTCCTCCGAATTTCCGAATCGTTAGTGTAGGGCTTTCACCTTGCCTGCCTGCGTTCCTAATTGTGAACCGGGTGCATATTTTGAGGGATCGGCTGGATGTGAATTTCATCGCGTGATTCGGGAGCCAAGAGTACCTTGTGAGTTCCGGTTCGAAGGTGGTTGATGCACAGGGAGACGAGAATATGACGACCCTGCTGGCTGTAGCCAAGCAGTTCTCGTTGAGATAGCCGTTGAGCATCTGTTAGTTCGCTGAGGGTATTGTGAAGCCCCAGCGCCTCGAAACGTTCGGTTGGAGCAGTGATCGGGGTGCCGAGGGCCTGCTTGTAGGCCCGTCTAATAACGACGTCAATTTAGACTTGTTCGTTCTTTCTGGGGTGTAGAAAAGGGGTGACGTAGGTCATTCTACTGAGGACGAAGGCTTCAACTAATCGAACAAGATTATGCTCCTTCATAGCGTGATGCCAGTTAGCGATTCGCGATATGATTTGAGTAGTCTGATGCAAGCTTTGCTGGAGCGCGAGGATGGTTTCCTAGTTCTGTATATTGGCCAGTATTCGGAGACCGAGAACCTGTAAACTGGACACTGTGGGAATGGGCTGCGTTGCATTCGCGAAAACATTCACAACTGCGAGGTTCGGCTCTGTACGTCTACCCCTACTAGTGGGTCTGTAGAGCAACAATTCTGACTTTTGCGAGGAGCAACTGAGGCGCCTGGGACGCCCGTACTGCTCTACCGCCTCAATTCCCTGTTGAAAGATGTCCTGAATTTGCCCGTCACTGCCTCCGCGGACCAAAAGCATGACATCCTCCGCATAGAGGCTGCGTTAGAAACCATCGATCTTTTCCGGTACGTCAGGAAGCCCCATCATGGCTACATTGAAAAGGAACGGGGAAACGATTGAACCCTGGGGAGTCCCCCTGCTCCCAAGCTTCATCACATCTGTTGGAGTCACCCTACAGCTAGAGTAGCTGTGCGTTCGCATAGAAAGTAAATTACGTAGTCGTATACCCGTTTCACAAGGCTCAGTTAGCCAAGGTTGTCAAAAATTGCCGAGTGTTTGATACTGTCGAACGCCTTGGTTTAATTTAATCCCAATTTGGCTCTGGCATCTACAGGTAAACAGCTTCTCCCATCGATTACGTGATGTTTTAGATGGAACATGATATCCCGAGTTGAGAGTTTTCGACGGAACCCAATTATAGAGTGCGGAAAAGTCTATTGTCTTCCATATAGTTGGTGATTCTATTTATTTATTTATTTATTTATTTATTTATTTATTTATTTATTTATTTATTTATTTATTTATTTATTTATTTATTTATTTATAATTCTTTCAGGAACAAATAGCATTACAGAGGGGAGTGGATTACATTGAATACCACATGGTACATAGTGGTGAGAAAAACTACAGCGTTAGTACGATTACAAGCAAAACTCAGCTTACAAACAAAAATACATTAAATAGATCCTGCTTATACAATGTTAGCTACCGTTTCATGGAAAAGATGGTTGTCATTAATAGACATAATTTCAGGGGGACGGTGGTTCCATTCGCTAGAAGAATGAGGGAAGAACGACTGCGCAGATGTGTTAGTACGATCGGTGATAATTCCAACCTTGTGATGCTGATGGACGCGGGTGAAAGAGTACTGGGGTTGCGAAATGAGTTCGTCTCGCAATTTGGGGTGGTGATACAATTTATGAAAAGCTGATGGGCAGGATACTTTTCTTCGAAGTGACAGAGTAGGCAGGGACAGATTATTTTTCATTGCAGTTATGCTAGCAGTGTGATTGTAGTTCGAAAATATGAAGCGTGTGCACTTATTCTGAACTGCTCAAGCGATGTAATTAAGTTAACGTGCCTTGGATCCCAAACCGAAGAAACATATTCTAGTTTAGGTCGTAATAATGTTTTGTACAGGGCTAATTTTAATGTAGATAGAGCTTTTGAAAAGTTACGGCGTAGGCATCCAAGCGTGCGGTTAGCGTTGTTGATTATGATTTCGATGTGCAGTGCCCAAGAGAGATTGGCTGTTATATGGACGCCTAAGTACCTGTACGAGGTAGTAAATCCAAGAGGTATGTTCCAATAGTTTTCCTATGTCGGAAGTGAGGAAAATAGTTCTAACGTTCTCAATCTGGATTTGTTTACTAGGTTTAGATATTATAACGCCCTTAGCCGTTTTACACTGAGGTGGTTGTTTCCCAGTCTCCCAGCATACGTTCATGTATCGTGTGAGGGCTTCAATGCAGTTGTCATCTAGGTTTCTGAGCATTTTATTTGTAATGCCGTCCGGGCCAGGAGCAGGGCGAGTGCCCAATGCCACGATATCTTCCCTGACTTCACTTATAGTGATTGGCCGGCGAAGAAGTGCATTTTTGTTGCCCACGTATGAAGGAAGCTCCTCGCGGGTGCAGTCGACAATGTATCTGTCCTGAATGGCTTTGAGCGATTCCGTGTTGGTTCCCTGAAATTTATGGAGACGTATGCTGGTGTTGTTTCTTTGAGTAGCATTACTATTTTTGTGGTCAATCAGGCAGTGTAGGATGTTCCAGGTTTTGCGAATGCCTATTTCGTAGTCCTAGCGAGAGCATGTGCTTTGCCAAATTTGCCGAGTTTCTTGCTGAGCGTGCGTTTCTATTTCACGGTTGAGGGCCGCCAGTCGTCACCGCAGGGTTCGTTTAAGTTTTTGCTTCTGGAATCGTGTGTGTAAGCTGTGTTTAGCTTCCCACATAGCAGCAACTTTGCGTCGGCCTGTTGGAGCTCTGCCGCAGCCGGTATGACCTTAGTGGCATGTTTTGTGTCTGCTTGTAGCGTTTCTACCCACCTCTGAATTTTTGTTATGTCAACTTCAGAAGTGCTGTCTCCAGTTGTCTAAAGGCCTAGTGCTTCAGCTCTAGGCGCGAGGGATGTATCCCAGTCAAATAGCTGTAGTTTCTTACCGGACTTCCCTTTCGCTGCCCCACAATTGACCCAGAAAATGAGGAGATAGTGATCGCTGCCGAGGTTTACCTGGGTCTTAAGCCAGGTTGCTTCCGTACACATGTTCTTGGCAAAGGTCATGTCACGGTAGTGTCCCCCCTAACACTGTTTCCAATACGGTTTGGACGCCGCGTATCGTTGAGCAAGCTGGGACCCTCTCTGTGAACGTCAAGTCATGAATTGCGCCCCTTTATTGTTTCCCGCTTGTAGCGCCATTCTGTAGGGTGTGCATTAAAGTCTCCTACAATCAACAGTATGTTCCCTCTTGCTATTTCGACAGCTCTTCGGAATCGATTACTAAATTTTTGACTGTTTTTCGGGGGCTTTACACATCACAAATAAACGTGCTCTGGGCATTGTGTTTCGGGTTTGGGATAATTTCTACAAGGATGTGAGCCGTGTACGCGGTGTCTACCGCGGTCTCGTGATGCAGGCCCTGTAGGTTTGGCCTAACGAGGGTGCATACTGCGGGTATTTCTTTGTCTGTTACACCAGAGCTATCAGCTTTTAGGTCATTAAAATACTTGTAGTTTGACATTTGAGAAAAAACGCCTGTCTCTTGGAGACAGACCACATAAGGTATTTCATGTGAATCCTCGGTTTTGATGAATACTTTAAAATGAGCACGTTTTCTTTTGAGACCTCGACAATTCTGTTACTACACCATCAAGGTGTTGCCTTTGCTTTTTTGGTTGGACGAGCAATTGGGCATGATCATTTGCGATTTTGGGGATGTCCGCCGGCGGGGGGCGGGAATAGGGTTTAGTGGATTTGATGGGACCCATCCCACTTTCCGTCGGGCTCGTGGGATTCCGATCTCCAGCGCTGTTACTCGAGCTTTCAGGCTGGCAATCGGGGCATGAACGTTTTCGTCGAACTTATTCAGCATCGCTCTGAATCTGGGACTGAGAGTTTCATTAAGAGTTTCGGTGAGGGTTTCTCTGAACTGACACCGCATGCCATCGTGAACGTTTTTATTCTGGCTCGTGCCTGCGGCCTCAATAGAGCTCTCAGAGGTTATCACTTGTGCTTCACGTTTTGAGGGAGTGGAGTCCGCAGTGTCCATCTCTACGCAGAGGCACACGTATGCGGGGTTTGAGAATTGACAGTAGCGAGCTGTGCTGCCGGACTACCGGGTCATGCGGATTGGTAACAGCGTGTGCACTAGCGATACTTGCGAAAGGGTTTTTTCTTCCAGTTTCGCAATTTTCGCTTCGAACATAGCACTTTCAGCTATAATGGAATTCCGATAATATAACTTTGAAGGAACCTCAAGAAAGCGTCGTATTACTGGGGTGTCGTACGACTGGAGTGTGGGCTTCTGCCGGCCTAGCAGACGGTCTCACGGGTCAGTTGGGCTAAGAACTCATCAAAACTACTATATTTAGCGCATTGTCGCATAATCTGCAAACATTAAGCTGAAATCATCAATTAAAAAAACGCCTATGTTGTGCATTATACCCCACAACAGAGTGCGAGCGAACCCGACAGCCATGCGCCGCGCGGTATGTGACACCGATGCCGACCGGCGATAGCCCTCCAACCGCGCGCCTTGCGCGAGCGAAGTAAAGCCGAAGTGGTCGAGCAACTTGAAAGGCTAAAACGAGTGTAAAACTGCCAAGGGTAAGCGAAAAAAAAACGATAGTACAAAGCGGAGATTGAAACAAAAATTACATTTCTGTACTTGGTTGAAACACCCTATGAACGGTCTCGTGGTGCCGCTATCGGTCAAAGTGCTCAACGAATACCTATTTTCGTGTCTCGCAGGACTCAGCGATGCGAAATCGACACTACGATGCGAACTTCACGTAGAAACCGCTTTACAGGGAAAATGATAGCGCGGTCTTGCCGCAGTGACTTGCTGAGGCTACCATCAAGTGACATTAAATGGCGTCACCAGCGTCTACCTGTCTCCACCGTTCCACCATTGCGGCGGACGCACGTTAATCGAGGCACCGTAGCAAAGAGAGTAACGGAGTTGCTACGCGGCTTTCGAAGACACCCATAAGCAGAGAGCAGAGATATCGGGAGAGAGAGTGTCGTGAAAGGAAGAAACTCACATCGGGTGGGTGGGGAAAGCGCGTGTGCAGCCGTTGCCTTGGGGTTGCGTCATATGTTTTCGTACTGGTCACAGGCTCGATGGGACCTTCAAATTCTTTGTCCGCCTGCCACCCAAACTTCGACTTTTCTCAGTTGACACGTTGATGTACTCGTGCCGCATTGGGCCTTCAAGTTCCGCTTACGAGTACCGGCGTGCTTGCTTTCGTCTGTTCAGCAAATGGCCTGGCCCGCCAGCGGGCCTTTGCACATCCAGCAGCGTCAAACTGTGGTTCAGATTAAAAAAAGTTCGGGATGAGGCAGCGAGGCAGTGTAAAATATTAGAAAAACGTCGGTTTATCTGATCCAGGATCCGTCGTATGAAGCGAAGCAATTGCAACCGAGCGTCATATCATCGGGTTTTTTAATGTATTGTTTCTATGGGGAGTTTGCCGAGACCGCGGCGATCTTTCGTGAGAAGCGGGTGGTCGTACGTCCAGTGGACGTGCCATCGGGGTTCCACTTTATTAGCTCTTCTAACATCAGCTTGATTGTGGTTGTCTCGGAAGAATGATCTGACTGGTCGTATTGTCAGGCGTTCGGTGTGGAAGCATGACTTTTGTGAGTCTGTTTGCGCCCCGAGACCATATTCGGCCAGATCACTTGGTTTAATTGACATTGGCTTGACGTCCGTTTCGCGACGTGCATCTCGACTACCGTCCTTGGTTGTTGGGCCCGAGGTTGCTGATGTCCTTCTCCGCGATGTGGATTGGGAGCGGTGTCCACTACTAGAGGAGGCGTCATGGGATCTTGCCCCGTGACTCCCATCCCATCGGCTCTGATGCTCAGGTTGCCAGAGTTCCGGGAACGAGTCGTCTCGTCCACGCTGATTCGTCGCGTTCCCGTTGTTCTTCAGTAGTGACGACGGGTTGCCGTTGGAGGGACACTGCTGTCCTCAGCGATAACAGGGTTATTGCTCTTGCTGCAGCGGCCGTTTTCTCCCATTTCCGCTTCTTCAAAAGGTATAAGGTTTGGAAACGCCTTCGGAACTTCTGATCTCCCGTAGGATGATCAATGCCACATAGTGCACACTTGGGTTCACAATCGTGTCGGTCTGCTGGAGCCCCGGTGCCGCAGATCTTGCACACTCCGTTGTCGGGCGCTGGGCAAACGCCTGAGCGATGTCACAGATGACCACAGTTGTGGCATAGTTCATGCCTCTTCTTGTCAATGAAGCAACAGTATTCCGCACCTGTGTAGTACACATAGTGCGGTACCTTAGGTCCTTCGAAGACGATGAGGACAGAGTTAGTACGACCGATGCGTCTCGCCTGGACAATCGTGCTCTCCTTCTTGTAGAGGAGGCTTCGCGTAATGTCGATGGCAGTGTCATTTTCGGGGATGCTGTGGATAACACCTTTGACAGTGTCCTCCAGTGCGCCCGCGTAAGCGCTCGCTATGTAGGTGATGTCCCCAAAGCGGAGCTCTTGTATAGCCGTGTATTTTTTGGTAGCCCGTCCCATGCTTCGAGCGCTGGCGAGAAGGACGCTTTTTACGATGTCGGTGCGAAGTTTATCGTCGGCTGGCTCGTCATAACTTCATCCAGCTAATGTGCCGATTTTGTTTTGAATCCACCAATAGCATACGCAAACAATGCTGTAAACAGGCCACACAGAAAAAAAAAGCCACACCCTGCTAGTATTTGAACATACAACGTCCATAGCGGGCGTGTGACGCTTGAGACTACTGCGTCATGGTTAAAACGGTAATCGGTTTCGTGAAACCATATTGTAATTAACTCTATGGTGGAAACAACCTTATACAAGATATATGCCAGCTCACTTGCCTCGCATTATAAATTACTGCCATGTTTCAAGAATGTCCTGCTGGTAAAATGAACACTTCTTAAACGGGCCATGCGGAGAACATCCAAGTCTGTCTGTATGCATTCAAATCTTTAGTAATTTATACATGCCCTTTTACATGGGTTATAAAAAGAGAATAGGAAGGCGAGAATGAACACACTTGTCACAGAGTAATTATATATTATGCGTAGATTCTGACCAAACACTTCTACACAACGGTAAAGAAACCTTTCACGAAATTAGCTTGTTCAGGTGAATTTTTCGATTTAATTTCGGCAAGAGGTTCACCACACTACTTCAGTTACTGCGCGTGAGCGATGGAGTCAGCCATATGACAGTTTATATTGCACGCGTTTTGGTGATCTACTGTAAACACTGATTTGAAATAGTTATTAAAGCAATGTACAACTTGCGCCGTGACTTCCCATGCAACTTCGGTAGCGTTCCCGCGATTTTTTTGCTTTGGCTGCCCTAATTATGAATCTCATATCTGTGATTGACGTTGTGAAGTTACTTTTGGCCGAAGATGTAGCCTCTTGTTTAGTGGATTTCTAGCAGGCCTTTCTGTGGCGTGGATACCTTTACTCTTGGTACATGCGATATGTTTACCTGACTAATTCCTTCCTGCTTGAAGTAGTTACCACGCAGTGAAATAAAAAACTTTTCCTCTCCCTCAAATGAAATCTCAGATCTTTTCCTCTCCCTCACCTTAGAAGCATCTGAAAACTCTTTCGCAGCAGTTGGCACCTACCTCCCATAACTTACCAATAAAATGGTCTGTCCTCAGTCCCCAGCATTTGTTGAGCACCTCACCACGGCGGCAGTCGCACTATCCCTTCAGCAGAGGGCGACAAAAATATCTGGGTCAGAACGAGCCGCCTTTTATCTGAACTTTACATCTTTAGCAAAATATCCCTGTCTAGAGAGGGAAGGTTAGCTCCACTATTGCAGGAACCCCCGTCGATATTAGGTGGGATATGATGTGGTTAAACGAGATAGAACAATCGGAGGAGGATTTATGGCAGAGACCAGCGGACAATATTCTACGTTACCGAGGACATCAAGGAAAGGGAGAGCACTGGGAGGGATTGCTCAACCTACCTTGACATATATGGGTCAGCCAAGTACACCACTACCTTGGTCGAAGCAAAGGATACTGTATAATTAGGTGTAGAGCGTGTAGACCATACCTTGCGCTTGGTGAAATGGTACGTTTAACCTAAAATAACATAGTGAAGGTGAACGTCAGGGATATTGTAAATTGCAAACTAAGCAGTCGATCACCATTTGTTTTACTTTGGAACGGGTGCTAAGCTAGCAGCTCGTAACGAATTGCGGCATTAAATTTTATTTCTATTCGGATCGTGGCAATATAGAAATCTTCCATGTGTCGAGCTTTTGTGTACGTTAAAGATCCCCAGGTGTTCAATTGTGATTCCGAGCCTGTTTATACGGCTCTTCCCATAGCCCAGGTGTATCTAAGGCTCAATAAATCACAATGAATCAATAAAAACAGTCAAATATTATTTCTACTTTTTTACCCAATTCACCAGCATAGAGAAGTCTGTCTTCATCCAGAAATATTCCTGTCACGTTCAGCGAGAAAGGAATGGTGCGATGACTGCTGATTAGGTACACCAATAATATTTTGTTCGTCCAACCCTGCGCGCAGCTCATTCATCCGAGATTATCAGGCCCGGCGTCTTTCTCTATTCCTTTATGGAGAAAATAATGCATCGTTTCTTCGAGCCAAACGGGTGGGTTTGCCTCGCAGTATACAATGCAACTGCATTGCATACTTTATAGGAGACCATGCGCAATTCTGTGCCAAGCGCGACACCAAGTTACGGTGGGTCAATACTCCCTGAATCGTTCTCTGGACAAAAGTAAGTTACGCCGGTGAAGGAGGGATCAGATCTTCAAAATATCTGTTACATATTTTTCAGAAAATAGACGAGCAAATATTTTGCAGTAATGAGCTCTCAGGAAACACGCCTCTTCTAAAAGTTTTTATTACGTCTCCCATGCCACAAACAGAAACCCTCTGTGCGTAATAGTTTGCTTATATTAAGTGCATAGGTGTTCATTATTGAAATATTTTTTCATCGTGTTTTTGTAAACATATATTTCGAAATGATGGCAATAACTGCTCGCTTAACGTTTGATTTCTTTAAAATTCACAGGGATGCACTTTTTATGTTGATCGGCGTATTGACTCCCTTTGGACAGATGGTTATGTCAAAGGAAAATATTATGAAAAGTGGTTATGTATCTAAAAATAATTTTTCAGGAATTATTTGGTGCTATAAGGCCACCCTGGATTTAAATAAATGACGTGAACATCACTTTGTACGACTGTTCTTTGATCACGGGCGGCTGCCACGAAGAATGTTTTACGACCTTAACAGAGATAAGTATAAGCTCTTTGGGACAGGCAAAACGGGCCTGAAAGGTAATAAATTAGCGGTTTCCCGAACGCAAGCTTTTCGGACCTATCCTAACACAAAATTGGCAACTGCGTATATCGTAAATTAGACCTAATTTGTGTAACAAATAAATAGCAACGCTTATTTATAGAGTGTCGAATCGAAAAAAAGAGAGTTCGGTTTTTCTCATATTTATATTCCTCGGATTCAGTTCCCGTTCGACTAAACAAAAAACGGTAGCGATTTCAGGCGCGGTTTGCACGCTTGAAGCGGTTCCCGAACCAGTTGCTTGAGTTAAGTCGTAAAAAAAAGTGCGAAAGAAATATTTGCAGTGTAAAGTGACCATACAAACTAACCACAGATTTTGAGCATTGAAAATGCTACTTTGTTCCTAAAAATTTCTGCAAATTTAAAAACAACGCTAAGCACTAAGCAATGCTGTCAAAAATGATGAAGCACCAAAGCTTTACCAGTTAAATTCGCAACCAATAATTAGGTTGTTCTAGGACTACTTACAGCAACCAGTGGGTGCACGGCTGTCCGCCGAATATGCCGTCTCCCGCTTCCTTTTTTTTGAACAGCAATCTTTCTTCTGAAATCACCCGTCACCTGAAAGTTAAACCTTTAGTGAAGGCCAGCGTACTGCAGAGTCACCGCCGTTTGATACGAGTAGGCGCATTCAAATACCATTGGTGTAGTTTGTTTTATCAGTTGGAGCATAAACAATATCATTAAGTGGCCACTTAACTGTCACCTCTGAATTCAAATGTTTGGCCACCTAATTTATTAGCAGTCACCTTCTCGAGGCCGTGATCCGAAATATACAGCAAAAGAGAAATTTTCGACAATTGGTTCAAAATTATGTTTAACACCGCTGGGTACGAGACGAGCAAAATGCATGCGACGAGCGCTGAATTGCAACTAAATATTTGTACTGGTAGAAAAATCACGGACATCCGCGCACTCATTAAACACATAAGCTTATGATAAAAATAAAAAGCAGGAAAGCAGGCATTATGATGTCGTCTGTAGAAAAGTGGCCTGAGAATTTAGCAGCACAAACGACAGCACACTTCTGTGTTCATAAAGATGTTTGCGGATGTGGATACCAAAGACTTCAGCAATATTTTCACTGCGAGAATTGCTCTGCGCAAATTTCCGGGCTACACCAAATTCCGGGCTACAGCTATTCATGGAGCGATTTGCTGAAAAATGTGAAGTAGGCACTCCTTTTAAGGAGCTTTGACGCTCGCACAGGTGAACATTAGGGCAGTGCTCTGTCTGCCCATATATACTTTACCGCACGACTACGGAAATAAATATACCATATTGCATTTGAACACAAAAAACTGGTGGTGTTGTTTCACAGTACACACGCGACTCCTGTCAACACCACACCATGTCATCCTGACTTATTGCCAATTCTCGAACAAAACCTTCCTGCAGTATTATTGGCCGAAGAGTTGATATAAACACATTTATTTGCGATCTTCGTAATGCGATGAGAAATGCCATTGCGGTAAGAATGACCCTAAGCTGCTTACGCTTCCATCCTGTTTTTCTACGAGGTTTATTTCCACGCTTCAGCTTATTTACAACTTCTTGTGAAGGGGAAAGCATGGAGCCATTGAGAAACCCTGCATTTCTAAGACACTAAAATCAACATTCAGTGCTGGCAGCCATGTTGTGCTAAGAAAACCTGGGCATTGCAGATCGTGGAATGTTACCAGGAATAAATGAATTACAACAGGATAATTACCCTAAGTAAAACTAAGCAGGAATTTTTTTACCTCAAGGCAAACTCCCAGAACATGTAATTTTCTTTGAACGCGAGGGGCAAATCGAAATATATAATTTGCCCATTCACTGGATTTTCGTAAGTGAAGTCCAGCCCTTGTCCCTTCCTCTGAGTCGTTTAGAATATCCATCGTGGTCTTCCTGAAATGACTAATTTTTATCCAAACCGAATAATCCTCCACGTAACAGATACTCCGAAACCATTCCTTCTAAATCAGCACTCAGAATCCTGTCCATACTGCTCCAAAAAACATCGCATTGCATGTTGGCACTTCAGGTGCGCATTTTTCGGATTGGTGCAAGGCTGCCGATAGCCTCACGGAGGTCACATGGAGCTGTCTGCGCCCGCCCTCACCAAGAGAAAAACGATATACCCTCGGAAAGGGAGCTGTTGGTTTTTGGTGACTTTTGCCTTCCGGACACTTACCCGTGCATTCTTTGTCTAGAGCAAATATATTGCGTGGAACAGGTATTAAAACCGGTTGAAAAGGTACCATTGCCATGGCCCGTTTCCTATTGCGTTAATGAGAGTTACAGCTCTATGTGTTTGGAATAATCTGTAAGCACTCTTGCAATTTCTAAAGGGCCGTCTGCTACCAGGAAGCCTGCCGCCTCACTCATGAATCTCTTTTGTGTCAAAGTGCCTCGACCAACGCTTTTCGGACAAGGAGCGGAACATTGTGGCAATACTTCAGGGGCAGTGTACACAAAAGCGTGCAAGTCAACAGCTGATTATTTGGCCCTAACAGTGCTCACGCCTGTTCAGGGTAAGTAACACGCAATTGCACTTTTAAGGAAGTTGAATTTGAAGCGTTGGACTTAAGCGATAAGCACGGCAAAGAATTCTTGTTAAGGCAGATGTTAATCGCAAAAACCCACAAGTGCGAACTACTTTTTTGGAGAAAGGAACCGGACGTCACTTTCCCGTAACTTTCCCCGTGTGCCACCTTCTAAATAAAGTTATGAAACGCAGTAAGGGTGCAAATATTGGGCGCTGGCTTTCGCGTTGTACAGTGCGCAATACAAGTATCTTGCGGCCGCATTGCCAATACGCGGTCTTAGAGTGGGCACGGCAACCTTGACGATTTATATCACCTGCAGGTTGCTCAGAGTAACAAAATTCTTTTAGTCAGATTCGTATTTTGCGCGTGCTACCAGCAGAGCATACCATTCTAACACTGAGGTGAACACCTCTCATCGTGTTGTTACGACAAAGACAATGCTGCTATTGTGGATTGATGTGAAGGGGAAAGTCCGCCTGAAGTTACGAAATTTATGGTTCAAAAGGGCAAATCACGGAATGGTGTCGAGCACGTGTTATCAACTTCGCCGGGAAATATCCCAGGCATCACAGGACTGTTCGGCCTAATGAAGCCGGTGTACTTTGGCCGGTGATTTTCTTTGCGGCTTTTTTCCGGAAGTTGTGTTCGGCCTGCGTCCAAATGTGGGCATTTTGGCAAAAATGGCCGTGCACCTATGGCTACCCAACGGGCAGTGTCCGTCGGCCAGACCAGCGACTTACGTTCATACGGCAATATTCCAGCCGTAGGGCTCCGGCCATTCCAAAGCCACCCGTGTGCAGCCGAAGTACAACCGTTATGCGGCCACCGGACTCCACCCGGACTAAATCTGCCGGAAGTTCGGCCATGCTACAGGCATTAGAGTTTGCCGCGGTGCGTTAACTGTAGTGAGGCAGGTGGATGACCACTCCACGCTGCGCAAGCAGATGACTCAGTCGCGCTGCGCTGCCGCACAAACCCACCAATTAGGGTCCACTGCACCCACATCAAAGTAAGCCTCGCGGGCCACCACCAGCTCTCCAACGCGCAGCGTAGTCATGCTGAACTATCAGCGTGAGTCGACAGTAATATTAATTTAATAAACAGTGCTCAAAAATGGTCGTTCCTTTATTTGCTGTGCCTCTTTTACGGTCAGATGTAGAAACTATTATTTTCTTTCCAGAGCTAGAATAGTTGTATTGTCCAGCTCCTAACATCTTCTGTGGTATAGCTTACCTGTAAAAAAGAGGAAAGGGGGGGGGCGGATACTTTATTGGGTTGAATTTCATAAAGTAGGAAGTGCCGCTTTTTGGCACTTGCTTTTATGGCAATCTTCCTGAACAGTTCCATGCTTGGCCTAAAAAATTATTTTTACAACAGTTGCTTGTCCAGGGTAGTTTTAAATATAACCGGCGCGAATGCCTTTACGCACCGTTTTGGTACTCCAGAAAACACTCAGAAGCATTCAATATAATTTCCTTTATACAAAAAGTATGCCCAGTTCATGACCATTCTTCTTGCAAATATATTCACTACTCGATCAACTTTCCTAAAAATCTTTCGCAGGGCTGTGAATCAAATACTTTCATCTTCAATATATCTTGCATTTTGTTTTCTGATTTACGTGCACACCACCTAGCAGTACAAAAGGACTTAATTTCCTTCTAATTTCGTACTTGGTTATAAAAATTGTAGCGCCTTGCGAATGACGCCCTGTTTCTGGTGGCTGCAGTGGATCACTCTATGTTCACGCAAGAAACGGCGTAAAACTATACTTTTATAATTTGTTGCAAACCAATAACATAGCAATGATAACATGGATACAGGAAAGCTTGCATACTGGGAGAATTAAATAATCCGGCTCCGCAAGTGTATTTATTTATTTATTTATTTATTTGACACCTGCTACCCGTTTGCATTGATCACAGCAGCGATATACACAACACTAAGCATCAAATTTGAGACCAAATGACAAAATAATTCTGCAAACCGCGGTGAACATCATCATTATAAACAATGGACACAATCACACGTGGAAGATAATTACTGTCTCGTATTGATCTAACATAAAATGAATGGTGCAAGGCGTCACCTTTAAAGAAAATGTAATAATTTCCTTTAAGATTGCGAGCCCACGTTGGGATATTTAGAATGGCGCTTAGGTATAGTTCTCCCCTTCAATTCCAATTTTTGAATGATAGACATAGCAAAAAAAAATTCGTGTCTCATCTTCCTCTGTGATTTTGTCTGTGATCTCTCACGTCTTACCTTTTAGGTTACCTTTTATTTCCCTCATGCTAAGTTGACAGTGCCAATTACCTAAAACGAATTCTACTGCCCTGTGCTGTACGTTTTTGAGCGTATCAACCAGCTGTTTGGAGGAGGGATTCAAGCCAACACATGCGTACTCCAACATTGAGCGCATAAGAGTGAAATGCGGTTGTTCGCTTAAGCTAGGCGGAGGTACGCTGAAAATTTGCCTCAGAAATCGAAAAACACGCGCAGCTGTAACTTTTATGTTGTGAACGTGCTTATTTAACCTCTCACCACTCGTTAAGTACACTCCTATGTTTTTTTATTCCCCACCGTTCCTATAGCAGCGTGATTTACGGTACACGTACTTAATTGCAATAAAGGTTTTCTTGTAAAGGTGACATTAGCACAGTTTTTAACATTCAACGACTTTTCTGAATCGGCACTTAAGGATGTTATTAATTTCGAATCATCGTGCCTGTATTCGGACTCAGGTTCATTCGTTACAGTCCTGTAAACTACACAGTCACTCGCGAACATTTCGAACAAATATACCATGCCAATAGTAATATCATTTCTATATAACAGAAACAAAAGAGGGCCCTCAAATGAGCCTTGGGCAGTTCCTGAGGTCACGAGAACATATCCGTACGAACAACCACTGAGAGCTACCGACTGCTGTCTTAGACAGGAACACATGGCTGTCTATGCAATAACCGATTCATTCAGTTTATAGCCCGCAATGTACTAAAACGATGGTCATATATAACATGGTCAAATGCTTTCTTGCAATTCAAGAAAATATAGTCAACTGCTTTAAGCTTATTTATTGCCAGAGCCAAATCGTGCGTGAACTCAGCCAGCTGTGTTTTGCAAGAAAAACCTGATAAAATCCGTGATTGGTAGGATGCTGGCGAATATGTTTAACTAAATGAGTCATATCCCAAGTGTAGCTAAGCTCACCTTCAAACAGCGCGACTGAATTAACATCCTGGCTTCGTCATTGACAAGGCTGTGTTGTTACGCAACTTAAAAATAACACTGGTTTTTCAATAGGCTCTGATAAAAACCGATGAAGTATCATGATGCAGGGCATGAAGTCGAGCCTATTATAGCACGAGCTTGGCCTCTTCTACGTTTACCACCAACAAAATAGTGCAACTTTGTTTTTCGCAGTACTATTGCAAGAAGGATGCCGAAAACTTGCGCTTTTGTGCGACCTTGCATTTTTTGGTGGCGACTTTGTGACATGACGCCGGCTGAGCTTCTGCGTGGTGGCCGGTTAGCCGAAGATATTTAAGGCCAGTTATTTTCTGTGAACTTCTGCCATCTCGGATGGGACTCTGTGCCGGGTTGATGTCGCCAATGCTCTCCATTTCTTGAGGGTGCGAACAGCCTCGAGCTGACGCGTCAACGAAGCCGGCGGGCAAGGCGTGGTTGCGGCTACGACTGGTGAGGCTTAGCTCACCCGTGGGTGTGACTCAGTGTTCTTGTGGTAATTATATGCATTCCTATGGCTTAAAATGTTACCTTGTATCGTCCAGTGAGTCCTTGCACCTTGCCCCTTCATCTACAACCACTAATTATATTGTGATAAATTAACTTTGTTCGTTTAAAACGTAGAAACACCGAGCACATAAAAAACGCCTCTACGTCCTTCGGCTCCCTAACGGCTTTTTCTTCACCCAGGGAAAAAGCGACCCTACACGGTCCGGTCTCCTCCTAACCAATACTGCATGACCTCCGGCGCCCAGACGCATGCCGTTGTTCGGCTGTTCGCCGCTTACCTAAAGAATGACGTATAACATGAGATCTTACGTCGGCCGGTGTCCTCTTAAACACCGGTTGCCAAATATTCTGCGGCTGTTCGCTTGCGGTATTCCAGCCGAGGGCCGCAAACCAAATGAAAAACATACATTCTGGGGCCGCACGTCCCCGGTCTCCTTTATAACACCGGTTGCCCTAAAGAAAACGAATATTATGCCACCGGACGTGCGGTGCGCCGTTGAAAGAGTGAATACGCGGAAGCCGCACACCGGTCGGTCTATTTTGGAACACCAACTGCCAAAAATTACGAATATTCTGTGGCTTGTCGCTTGCTGTGCTTCGGCTGAACACCTCTTCACGAAGGAAAAACGGATGTCCTCAGGCCGTACGTCGGCCGTTCTCTTTCTGGACATCGGCAGCCGAAAGTCAACTGAATATCTGACGGCCGGGTATCTGCCGTTGTGTTTCTGAACACGGGCGGCCGGAGAAATACCGAAGCGCTGGTCGCCGAAAGTTGCCTGTTTGACGTATGATCAGTGGCTGCTAGAACCTGGATGCTGGTGGGACATGCCAGAGAGCGGCCATAGACAGGCCGGCCATGTGACACACTTTCTGTTCCGCCTTGCATTATCTCGTTTTTCTGTTCAGTTCCAGGTGGGCACTTTGATTTTTATTATTTATATTCACGAGACGGGAAAAACCCCGTGGCGCAATTGCCCACCCTCGAGGATGACGACGAAGAAGAGCTGTGTGCGCGAGGCAACCATGCCATGCTCGGTTATGGCTTGATGTAATAGTTCTTCACCATTATGTTATTACATCGCTTCATCGCTACATGGTCTTTATCATTGGCCGCAACTTAGCATTTTCGGCTTGTAACCCACCTTCGGCTTGTCTGGCATGGCTCGTTTCGTCTGCGCTTCATTCGGGTGCTCCAGGCTGGGAAACACGAGGCAGGGGACATCGTCTTGTTCTGGTCTCGACTGGGCTGGGGTGGCCTGGCGCCGCTTCGTTGTCCTTGCCGGCTGCATCCAATCCGATGCGATTCGATGCTGGGGCCAGGATGGGGATGGCGAACCCACACACTCCACGAAAATGTTACGTGGCGGCAGATGACACGGTCCATGTAGCGATGAAGCGATGTATTTAAACAATGCTGAAGAACTATTTGCATCAAGCCATAACCGAGCCCGGGCTGGCTGCATTGCGCACACAGCTCTGCTTCGTCATCATCCTCGGTGGTGGGCCATCGCATCACGGGGTTTGTCCTGCCTCGTGACAATATATGTATATATATATATATATGACTGACGAAGACCGGACCTCGGTCGTAACGTTGATTCAATCATCGTTTTCATATCTGCGTCTACTCTCTCGTATATATATATATATATATATATATATATATATATATATAAATATATAATATATAAATATATATATAGCGAATCAGAATAGGAAATGAGGGGCTCGTTGAAAATAACACAGAAATAAGGGTTGGCAGTCGAGAAAACCTCGGAAAGCAAAGGGGAGGATGTGGTAGATCATTGAAACAGATTAAGAATTTGGAAAGAAAGAAAGAAAGTGAAGAAAAAATGCCCGCCAGGTGGGATCCGAACCCACGACCTCCAGAATACCGGTCTGGTGCGATAACCACTACGCTACCGGCGGGGCGATTTTCCCCCTTCACTTTCTGGGGTATTTATGTTAGGTATTTTGTTTCCTGTGCTTGGGGGTGGTAGCCAGCGCCATTCGGACTAATCGGGGTGAAGGGGACCTTCTTTTTTTAACCCCCGGGTCGTGACTCGAGTGTCTACGACATGTCCAGAGTGGTCGACCAGCTTTGAACCCTCTTAAGCTCCCTTTGGCAACAAGACTGCCAGAACAGAGGCCCTCGCTATGCATGTAGCGAATCAGAATAGGAAATGAGGGGCTCGTTGAAAATAACACAGAAATAAGGGTTGGCAGTCGAGAAAACCTCGGAAAGCAAAGGGGAGGATGTGGTAGATCATTGAAACAGATTAAGAATTTGGAAAGAAAGAAAGAAAGTGAAGAAAAATATACATATATATATATATATCGTCAGATACACAGCGTCAGATACACTTCTAGTAAATATAAATAGCCCAGAAAGTGACGGAGAACACAGTCGCCCAGATAGCCGAATTGGTAAGGCATTCGAGATCTAATAGAAAGGCGTGGGTTCGGTCCCCACTCTGGGCGCGTGTTTTTCTTTCTTTCTTTCTGCCTTATATTAAAAAAATCTTAACTTCATTAACCATAGTAAAAAATGAGCCTAACCACACCCCTATGCCTCCTTGGGCGTTGTAGACTGCCGACCTATGTTTCTGTATATATATATATATATATATATATAGCGAATCAGAATAGGAAATGAGGGGCTCGTTGAAAATAACACAGAAATAAGGGTTGGCAGTCGAGAAAACCTCAGAAAGCAAAGGGGAGGATGTGGTAGATCATTGAAACAGATTAAGAATTTGGAAAGAAAGAAAGAAAGTGAAGAAAAAATGCCCGCCAGGTGGGATCCGAACTTCTGGAGGTCGTGGGTTCGGATCCCACCTGGCGGGCATTTTTTCTTCACTTTCTTTCTTTCTTTCCAAATTCTTAATCTGTTTCAATGATCTACCACATCCTCCCCTTTGCTTTCTGAGGTTTTCTCGACTGCCAACCCTTATTTCTATATATATATATATATATATAAATCTAGAGAAAGATAAACTCACAAAGCGCGCAGAAATAGTATAAGTAAAGAGTCGGATACACAGCAAGAACAATAACAAACAATGTTTACTTACGTAGCGGCAACGGGACTTGCCTTCATCAGAGTAAAGTTACATGATTTTACTGTCGCAAACATTTTGAACACATTTATTATATAGGTTTGCATAAAACTGTGAGAAAGAGCGGAAAATGTTCCGGAAAGGGGGAGTGTGCATACAGTCAGGCTACGGCTATGTTACAACATCAACAAACAAACAAGAAAAATAAAAAGGGGGGGGGGGCTATGTTAGAACATCAACAAACAAACAAGAAAAATAAGAAGAGGGGGGGGGGGGAAAGCGAGAGAGAGAAAAAGGGGTCGTGTTAACAGTGCAGCGTTTAAGGTTGCACCATGACGGGTCAACGTATGCCGCGCGGGCTGCAAGTTCAGACAATGGGGGAAACTGAACAACCACGGTTTGAAAAGAAAGGGAAGAGTATACAGTAAGGTATTCAGCGACTGCGGAGACTGGTTCGGGGGAAGCGAAGATGGTGTGCCCCCCGCGGGTCAAGAGAATAGATAGGGGGCACAAAGAGCATTTCACAGAAGCTAGCAATTGAACAGGAAATAGGTAGGGTCACAAAAGGTTAAACATGAATAGATCACAAAGAGTTAAACATTCTTAAGTGGTGGTGGGAACGAGGCCTCCCTCCCCAGGAGAAATGGCATTGTTGAGCCGCATTAGGCTAATAAAGCTGCTGTATTAGGAGAGTTTCTGCGAATTCTGATGGCAAACTCGAGGGTAGGAATAATGAACATAGTTATAAAAATTATGAAGCCGCTAATTTTAATCGAGGGATAAGCACGTTAGGTTTCCGTAACTTTCATTAATTCCAAGCGTGGCTGACCCAAACTTATAAATGAGATAAGATTCCCGAACCTCGCGGTCGTAGCTCTTCGTCTTAGTCTCGTCGAGTAAGTGCCTGAGCATACCCCACGTTCTGCCCTTGTGGAGTTGCCCATCGGCCTGGCTACACACTTCGTGCCATTGCTGGCTGCATAACACCTTGCAGTGTGCCTCGATCTGCCGGTTGAGAATCGCAATCTTCTTGCGGATACGTCTGTTCGTTCGCTGTGTTTTCCAGCGCGCTTTAATGGACCGCTTGGCCTCATGTAGGTGAGAAAGTCGACTATCCATCTGACCGATACTGTCGTCCGTCTCGATCTCCTGAGTTACAGCTGAAGTAGTCTGCACGACGGCCTCTGCCCACTTCTCGGTGTCGTCTATATCCTTGTGTTCCTCCGGGAGATACCGGCGAAACTCATTCCAGTCTGTAATACGATGTTTTCGGGTAGTGGGGGTACTCTTGGGATCAATGAGTGGGACGACAACTTCTGGACGTAATGGTCGCTACCGAAATCGTCGCCCTTGTTCCGCCACCGAGCCCCTCGCGAGGTTCCCTCAATATTGATGAAGGTGAGGTCTGTAGTAGTGTCGCGTGTTATCGACGTGCCAATGCGCGTAGGGTATGCCGGATCCGTGAGCAAGTGCAACGCGGCATCCGTTGCGTCTTCTTGCAGATTGCGGCCCTTGACGGGCGTTTTCGGATATCCCCTGTCTCTGTGCGGTGCATTAAAGTCCCCGCCAATCAGTAGTGTGTTTCCTGCAGCTAGTCGGCTTGCCTTGTGTATAAGTGCGCGAAATCGTTGCTTTCGACGTGCGGGATGGCTGTATACCGTGACTAGAAAAGGGCTCTCCTTTGCTTCTTGCCCGTAAATGATTTCCAATGAACAGTGCTCAATCGTGCTGTTGCCAATGAGGTCGTGTTCCACAAATGGAATTCCTTTGCGTACGAAGATACAGACTCCTCACCCAGCTCCCGTGGACGCGGCGCGCGCGCTCGGTGGACTTGCGTGCGTGCGGTAGCCAGAGAGCTTCGGCGTGACTTCGCTTTGTGTTTCCTGTACCATAACGACATCAGGCTTGCGGGTGAGGTGCTTGAGGTGCTGTTGTAGTAGTGCTTTCTTCCATGCGTAACCATTGCAATTCCAATACCATACCAGGAGATCTTTTACTGGGGAAGTCATTGTGGAAATTGTCCGGGCATGGGTTGCTGGATGACGGGCTGCAGTTTCTGAGGATCTCCACTTAGTCCAAGGTGCGTCATAAGCATTTGCAGTTGTGTTTGCATCTGCATCATCATAGTTTGCATGTTCTGGCACGTCTGTTCGAGTTTCGTAAGGCGTTCGTTTGTCACCTTGACGAAGGTTTCAAAGCGGTCTTCCAAGTTCTCAAGTCGCGCTAAGATCTTTCGGTCCTTGGCAGCCTCGAGTGCTCGTCGTTTGGGCGTCGGTTCTATCTATCGTTGGTGAGCCCTGGGATCTTCTTCGCGCACCGATCCCTCCCTCGGTAACGGGTTCCGCCGGCCGCTGGTCTTGGAGTTTGCGGTTGTGGCGGGTGGCGCTGGTTGCAGTTTGTTGCTGGAGTGCGAGGAGTTGGTCCAGCTTCGCATTGATGCTATTGTTTGTATGTTCGAGATCAGCGATCTTCTGCTTGATTTGTTCATTCTCCGCACGAAGGGCCTTTACGGCAGCGTTCTCTGCGGAGGGTTGATTGCTCTGGCATCTTGGGTTCCTTGAGAGTATTTGCCCAGGCAATACGTTCTCTAGTTTGTGACGGTTGGCGGTTACGACTAACACTTCCCTTACTATTAGATCGTTGCCTGCTACTACCACGTGTTTGCGACCGTCCTCTTTTGCACTCGACCGAGGTTTGCCGCAAGTGGCGGGAAGTCGGCTTCTCGTTCTGGGAAACGGTGCAGCTGCTGGCTGCGCAAGTCCTCCATCTTACGATTCCATTGACTGCGCTTGATAACATAGGGCACCTTGAACTTGTTTGTGCATTCCCGGGCGCCTGTCACGTGTTGGACACCGCACAGCTTGCATTTAGGTTTACAATGACGTTCGTGATCCGCGTTAGGGTTGGCTTCACACCGCATGCAAGGCAAACTCTAGTATCAGGAAATGGGCACACATCGCTTCTGTGTCCAACTTTTCCACACTGTCTACAAACGTCGAAATGCTTTCGATACAGTCCACACCGCTAGAGGATGGGGCCATATTTCACATAATTAGGAACCTTGGGTCCTTCAAACAGAACAATTACTATTGTCGTATTTCCAATTATGTGCGCCTGAATTGCCAGCGGGTTGGCCGGGTTTACAATATTAGCATTAATTTCGGATGGGGAGTCTTCAATCGCTACTCCTCTTGTCACTCCTTTCACTGTAGCCTCTCGTGTGCCGCCTGATAAGTACTAAGACTTCATGAGTCTTTCCTCCTATAAAGAGGCCTCGCATCCTGAGATACAACCCCGCGCGACGTTCGTCTGGGGTACTCACAATGATGATATTTTGCGCTACATTGGTGCAAATCGTGTCTTCACTGGCTTCCAGTTTCGGTACACCCCTGCCGCCGCAATAATGGGCCGACATGATGATCGATGCTTCAGTTCTCGCTATATTGAGTCCGCCACGTGGCCTCACAATAATCTTGACGGTCGTCTTTCGGCAGTATCGATGGCATACGTGCTGCCCTTCGTGACTGCTGCCGCAACTCTTCTGGCATAATTAACCCGATCTCGCGATCTAGACTGGTGGTCAATTGAAGAGGCTCACGAACTTTCGAAGCGACGTCAACTTGCTTGGCTCGCTTGCCTGAGGTCGTCCACCCCGCCGTATCACTGGGAATAAGATCTTCGCCTTGGACTTCAACACTCGTTCTTCCTTCATGGCTGCCAAGTTTCAACTCCGAAATCTTGTTTTCCTTCATTGGCATACTAATATCCATGCTGTGTCCATCTGGGTCATCATTCTCGTTGACTAGGCCTAACGGCTAGGCCTGGCTACCGTGCCGAACCGCCCGCAGCCGTATACGGGCTAAGCCTACTGTTAGGCTTAGCGAAAACCACACGTGAGTCGAGAGGAATCGTCCGCAAAGTAGAAAATTACATACCACTCGGGCAAATTTGGATCTCAGTTGGTGCCGTATATGGTTTCGCACGCACTGGTAACCACGAAAACGTGTTACCTAATAGTTAGCACTGCGAAAATTATGATGAGAGACGCGTCCGCTCCCTTCGGCGACCGCAGCGCCACCCCTGCCAGCAACAGGCAGAAGTTACAGGTGGCTGGGTATTGGGTGAGGTACATAGCGTTTAGTAGGTTGTTTTGGAATCCGAACCCACGACCTCCACGACCTTCTGGAGGTCGTGGGTTCAGATCCCACCTGGCGAGCGTATTCTCTCCACTTTCCAAATTTTGTTTATCTGTTTCTGTGACCAGTTTATCTGTCAATGACCTCTTTCAATGACCTCTTATGTCAATGACCTCTTATCAATGACCTCTTTATCTGTTTCAATGATCTGTTTCAATGGTAGTACCCGGCGGTGACCGGGTGGGCCATTATATTAAGGACAGCAATTGGTATTTGTTAGTCGCCATATTAGGCTACTTCATTGGGAAGTGGTACACACTCGGAAGGGCCTGCCTGCTGTCAGAACATAGGCTCCTACTGCAGGCGCATCATGGTAATGTGAAACGACTGGCACTCGTGTTTTACTCCAACTCTCGCTAAACAAATTGCACCAAGATGGCGCGTTTGAGCGAATGAGTCAGTGAGTGAAAAAGGTTTTATTGAGCCGGCGAAGTAGGAGTGGTTCCCAATTTCAGAAAGCCATGTGATGATGGACAGCCTTCGCTCTGGAGGAAGGTCTGGACATCCAGATAGCTGTTAGTCACCAGGTTCTCCCACAGCTCAAGGTTTGGAAAAGTGGATGGAAGGAGGAGCTTGGTTTGCGTCCACTCTTAAAGGTGTTGTGCCACCAAATTTGTTGCTTGTGCATTCTTTGTTGCAAACGTTTTATATTTCATTAGAAAGCATGATACATGCTCTCACATGCACATATTCTGAGTAAAAGATTATTATCGCACGATTCATGTGAACAGGATTCGGTTTCGGTTTCTGGGCGCCGATTCAAGCAGTGACGTCACAGCGTTGCGCCATAGCCTCCTTTAGTAGGTTATATAGGAGGCTATGGTTGCGCGGACGCTCTGCCACGCGTGTCTACCATGCGGCGCTGCGGTACGTTGCGACTTTACTGCGGCGTCTGCTCCCCCACATACGTGCTTCACCACGGAAGTAAACACGCCGACTCGTCACGTCAAGCCGCGACAGCTCCGACGCGGATTCTTTGTCTGCATCCTCGGATGCAGACAAATGAAAACCATGGATTTGCAAACCATAAAAATGCTAAAAAACGCTCAAAAAAAAAAAAAAAAAAGCTGCCCCCGCCGCGAATCGAACCGGCAACGTTGACCGGATGGGCGGAACGCGCGAGACCACTGAGCCAGCGAACAACCGATTCCACTCCGCGATATAGCCGGTTTACTAGATGGAGGCCCATCCTTGGAGTCGTACGTCGGTGTTTACTAGCTAGTTTACAGAATTCCTGGCTTGCAAACTCACATTTTTTAAATAGCGCTTGCGCAGCAAGGTTCCGCGAAGCCCCCGCGACAGCTTATCGCCATCAACTCTGCTCTTCTGCGAAAGCGCTCGCAAAAATAAGTGTGCCCGGCTGCGACTGCGATTTTGCACTGAAGGGATAGTGCTTGCCGTACTTTGGTTTTACGTTTTACGTTAAAAACCTTTGCCGATACTGATCTCTTATTACCCAAATTACCCTACGTAACTGTTCTTCTGCACGAAACTGACCTTATATTTTCTACAGGCGATCCGATCGCACACGCATTCCGGGGTAGCGGCGTCGCCGAAGAGCACGGCCGAAGCGTCGAACGCCAAAATACGGATCGCATTAGCGCTAGTGTTGAGTTGTATGGGCTTCATGGAACTTACTGCGTTTATTACCCTCCAGAAACTAACAAAATAGAGCCGCGTTCATTGCGGCACGAATGTTGTCGGGGCGCAGTTTTCGCTTCTCGGTCGATTGACGACGCGTCGTGCGACCAGTCAGGCGACCGGTTTTGTTCGCGTCTTCGGTCGGCGAGTCAGTCACACTACGGCGACTTTCCATCGGCCGACGTGTTTTTGTCGCCGTCGGCGTGGTGTGACAACGCGGTCTGGCAATTCGGCAGTTGGCCGATGTTTTTAACGACTCGTCGGCGTCGCGTCGTCGTCGCCGTCGTGTCGGTAGTAGTGTGTGTCGATACGACCAAGCGACCAAACAAACTGTGGTAACTGGGGTTCACGTTGACGTCGCTCGAGTCGCTAGCGTTGTATGACGTCACAAACTTTGCTGCGCTGGCAATCACTGACGTCATGGTTAGTGGCGCTAGCGATGGGTCCCGATTTCCAGAAGAGCATTTAGGTAATTTTTAGAAGCGAATTAAAATATATATTAAGCGCTTGCTGTACCCAGCACTTCGTGTTGAGGGTCGTTGCATACAGAGAAAGCCTACAGCAGCTTTTTACAGACTTAAAATTTGGTGGCACAACACCTTTAATATGATATAAGGGAGAGTGCCAGGTTGCAACCCCAACTTGAATTCGGCAGGAGATTGCGCTGGGAACACATGATGGAGGCCGGCTGGGTGAGGGGTATTCTTCCTCGTAGGAAGTGCTATCTTTGAAAATATGAACGATGCTCATCGGTACAGTTTTATCATAAGTAACATGGGCTCCCTACGTGAGGCGCGAGCTGCAGGAAGTCCCAGCAGATGCCGAGGGTGAACCTTTGAGCTTTCTACTAGTACATCTTGTCGTTTACATTTATGGCATATTACACAACACGGGCTCTTACGGAGACGCTTATTTGCCGAAGGTGTGAACCGATGGCGACGTCTAAGCAAACGCGGGAAAACTCAACTGAATTTTACCTCCAAATGGATGCAGATTAAAAAAGCTCGCTGGCCTTCTTGGGCGCATATTAAGACAAAATCCGGATATGTGGTTTTTGGGCAATAAATGGGCAGCATTTTCAAGAAAAAACAATAGGAGATATCAACTGTCTCTGTGGGTATTTAGGAATGTGCAAAAATAGTGTTTTCTCGAAATCCTGCTTGCCTCTATTGGGAGGGTGTCATTGAAAAATGTTGTAGAACAACGTTTAGATAGCTGCGTAAGTTGCCTATCTCAACAAAAACCAATTCGATATCTCAGATGGCGGTCGGTTAAAAAATTATGTGAAAAACTACTTTACCGCTTTTCACTCTCTCCATGGTGGAAGTTTTAAAATTTCAAGATATATTGACCTCCAACACCGTAATCAGAATGTCCCCTTGCAATCTGTAGCCGTTTGAAAGAGCAGTTTGGCTAGACGTGTACATAACCTGTCAGGACGTTTGGCTAATCAGCCGTGTCATTTGTAAAAAACAATTTGACCTTTTTAGCAGCGTCACAGCGCGAAATCCTTAAAAACGGTACTGTGCATCTGTATGAGTAACATATTCTAGGAAAAATCAGCTCCATTACTGAATCGGTGAAAGATTTATTTGAGAATCTTCAGGAACACCGTTTTAGTTCCGGAATGGGAAATCACCTCGCTGGTGTAGTTTAGGGCGAAATCCAAAAACTACTTTTAGGTATTCAGGGCTACTTGTATCAGCAAAAAGCGCGTCGATATGTGAATGGCTGACCGAGAAAATCACGAATTCGGGAAACCAAAATTTCGCCCTTTTCTTCGGTTAGGAGGACAATTTTTGAAAAACCCGCCTTAGTGACCACCTACTAAATGACGCGAATAAACTCGTGAAATTTCAAGTCTCTATGTCTAACAGTTTTGGCTGGGCGTTAATGAGTCTGTCAGTCATGCAGTCAGTCGGGCACTTCTTTATATGTATATATATATAAATAAGGCCTCTGTTCTGGCAGTCCTTGGTGCCATAGGGAGCTGAAGATGGTCGACCGCTCTCGACATGTCGTAGACACTTGAGTCGTGGCCGGGGGATAAAATAAGGTCCCCTTCACTCACCCCGAGAAGTCAGAGTGGCGCTGGCTACCACCCCCAAGCACAGGAAAAAATTACATTGACATAAATAACCCCAGAAAATGGAGGGGAAAAATAGCCCCGCCGGTAGCGTAGTGGTTTATCGCACCAGACCGGTATTCTGAGGTCGTGGGTTCGGATCCCACCTGGCGGGAATTTTTTTCTCTACTTTCTTTCTTTCCAAATTCTTTATCTGTTTCAATGACCTACCATTTCCCTCCCTTTGCTTTCCGAGGTTTTCTTGACTGCCACCCTTATTTCTGTCTATATGTGTGTATATATATATATATATATTATTTTAACACTTTGTGATCTATTCATGTTAACCTTTTGTGACCCTACCTATTTTTCTGTTCAATTGCTAGCTTCTGTGCAATGCTCTTTTGTGCCCCCTATCTATTCTCTTCATCCGCGGGGGCACACCCATCTTCGCTTCCCCCGAACCAGTCCTCCCAGCCATTGAATGCCTTACTTTATCTCTTTCTTTCCCTTTCTTTTCAACCGCGGTTGTCCAGTTTTCCATTGTCTGAACTGGCAGCCCGCGCGGCATACGTTGACCCGTCATGGTGCAACCTTGAACGCTGCATTGTTACACGACCCCTTTTTCACTCTCTCGCTCCCCCCCCCCCCTTTTTTTGTTGATGTTGTAACATAGGCGTAGCCTGACTGTATGCCACTCTCCTTTTCCGAAACATCTGCCGCTCCTTCGCACAGTTTTATGCAAACCTATATAAGAAACGTGTTCAAAATGTTTGCGACAAGAAAAATCATGTAACTTTACTCTGATGAAGGCAAGTCCCGTTGCCGCTACTAAGTAAACATTGTTTGTTATTGTTCTTGCTGTGTATCCGACTCTTTACTTATACTATATATATTATATATATTATATATATATATATATATATATATATATATATATATCTATTATATATTATATATATTATATATATATATATATATATATAATATATATATATATATATATATATATATATTGCATGGTATGTATCACGTGCGGAATTTGTTGATGGCCCATATAATGACCAAGCACTCTTTCAATTACCGAATAATTAGATTCTACTTTCATAAGAGTGCGGCTGGCATATGCAGACAACGTATTCATCGATTCCCGGTTTACGCTGCGCGAGAACAGCTCCCAGGCCGATACCGCTGGCGTCGGTGTGGAGTTCGGTAGGTGCTGAGGGGTCGAAGTGTCGAAGTGTAGGTGGGGTTGTAAGCAGTTTGCGCAGGCGGGAAAAGGCATTGTCGCAGGCTGGCGACCAAGCAGTGATGTCAATGCCACTCCCGAGAAGGCGTGTCAATGGGGAAATTGATAGAGGCAAAGTCACGAACGAAACGGCGGAAATAAGAACAGATTCCAATAAAACTGCGCAGCTCCTTCATAGTTCTCGGCTTGGGAAACTCTGCGACGGCTCGAAATTTAGCAGGATCCGGGAGAATGCCCTCTCTGGAAACCACATGGCCGAGGATGGTAAGCTTGCGTGCAGCGAAGTGGCATTTCTTCAGATTAAGTTGAAGCCCAGCCGCAATGAAGGCAGCTGCTTCCTGCATTCGTTTTTTCATTTTATGTGTAGTACGTAATTTCTTTGTGTATTCCATCGCTGTGTGTAGATGTTTATTACTGTTATATTACTCTTGTGTATTGTGTTGCATTAATGTGTGTGCACATTTTATTCACTGCTGTATTACTACTGTCGTGTTCCGAATTGCGAAGCACTTTTTTTCCTAATCAAATATATGTTAGCGGTAGTTGCAATTAATATATCTGTACTATGTATGTACCCACTCCTACTTGGGCCCGAATAGGGCCTGCAGTATTTGTAAATAAATAAAAGTGAGGCATTTCTCGTTCTGATAACTGCGGTTTGAGCTCTCGCCATTCCTTTTGCCTTCTCGAATCGCCCTTAAGGTGCGCCCGTTCTCTGCAGGCGACTGCGACCGGTCGAGAGGGCATCAACCTTTTTCCGAGACATATCTCGAGCGCGCGGAGAAAACTGCCCTACTTTCCACAGCTCGAGCAAGGCATGCACTTTCGTTCTCTGGCGCTCTGAGGTCCGCTGAGACCCGACGTAAAGCGTGCGTACGGCGCTGCCTCACGAAAGGCGCGCACTGCAGCTCTTGCCGCACGTGTGCTCGAAACTTTTGCCTCGGTGATCGCCTTTTGCCCTTCCGGTGACACCATCAGTAAGCGAACACCTAAGGGTGTTTTTCTTTTCTTTTTGCCGGTTGCCAAGGCTACACTACATACGAGGTTCCAGGTCTCTAAAGACGGCTCAACCCCAAGCGACACCGGCATCACTACGAGCTCGGCTGGCCGTTGCTCGAAATTGGGTATCTGAGTTGGAGGTGCAACACTGGCTCACTCAGTTGCGGTGTCGTCGTTACGCTTAGCTGCACCGTGAAAGCCGTGCAGTGTCTCGACTGCCGGCTCTGTGACAGAGTTGCTCGGTTCTGAAGTCACATCTTCAGAAATACTTTTTGTTTCTACGGGCTTGTGTTGCCTCCTTTCGCTAGCCTTACCGTTTACACTTTCCGGAGGAACGTCGTCAGTTCGTGAGCTGCGCGCGTTGGGGTCGGCAGCCGTTTTCAGAGGGCTCCTGTGAAGCTGAGCACTCCGAACACGACGCTGATGACACATTTCCGCTTTCAGTAGAGGCTTTACCAGCCTTACTCTCAGTAAACGTACGCTGCCCTCGGTCGTGAGGCTCCGGAAATGCCCTATCTCCGCTATCTTTTTTTCAGTCTCCCCACTCTTCCCATAGGTGACGACACGATATCCTTACTTCGCTGCGAGCCCTTCGCAGCGAGCTCAGCTCATTCTATCCCCGACAGTTTTGCGTAATTGTACACTTGTCATTTAACAGCTTGTCGCGAAGCCGAGGTCTCGATGTGGTTTGTTCGTTTTTGAGTTCTGTTCCCGCCGCCGGGGCTCTTCCTCGCAAGTGTTTTGTGTGAGAGCGGTTCGGACGCGGCGATGCCCTGGCCCCCTTTTTTTCTAAGAAGCGCATGCGAAGTGTGTCTCTACGCGCTGACCGACCGAGAGAGAGAGAGAAACCGAGAGTCGCGGCTGTTGAGGGAAGCGAGCCATCGTCCCGGCTTCTGTTACCGCAGCCGCGGCGTTCCACTCCCCCCGTGGCGTGTGCGCTGGTCGCGCTCGGGCTCCGTGTACTCAGGGTCCTTCAGACGACCTTCCTGTCTTTTCCACTCTTTACTTAGTGCGTTTTGTCTGAACTACTTTCTTTACACCCATAATTCTCCAACCGCGCGTTTTCGGGTTCGGCCTTGTGTCTGTGTTTGATTTTTCCTTTTCACTTTGGCGGGGACATGTCTGATTGGAGCTAAGAAGCGTCTTCCCGATTGGCTGCAGAAAGCCTTGTTCCACTGAGTCCGCACGCTGCAGGATGCGCTTTTTCCCCCAATACGTCCCCCACCAGACCGCTTAAAGCGAATATAACGCGGCGTCTCCGGCTATTGAGGGCGGAGGGCGGCCTGCACCAGGACTCACTTCAGAAACTCTGCCGCCCGTCGTCGTGCTCTCCCGCCGGGAGACCGAGATCCAGTCAGCCATGTCCCGCTAAGTACTCTTGATCTATTGACTGTCTTTCCCATGTACAGGGTGTTGCGACGATAACTGGAATACTTTAAAAAATTTTCCTGAGCGATCCGCCGCTCTGTTCGCGCTCAAACTTCACACAAAGGGTCGCATTTTGTGGTCTATTTTGTTTGACACCGGGAACAACAACGGTACTTACCTGTTTATATTCTGAAAATAAATAAAAACGATTTTCGCCTATGGGAAAATGCCGCTGATTTGGACGTGCGAGCCAGCGCAAGTTGATGTTGGAACGACGGAACCACCTGCAGAGTGAAACGCATGTTTGGGATTCACGTACGGAGCCAAATGGGGCAGCAGACGATCAGAAAATGCACCTAAAAATGAGCTAACGACGATCAGAAAACCCGGTTTTCGGGCTCGCACGTCCAATCGCCGCCATTTTCCCATAGGCGAAAATCGTTTTTATTTATTTTCAGAATAAACAGGAAGGAGACCAGAAACCGCTCAGTTTGGAACGACTGTCCATCGACCAAGGCCGGCAGAAAGATCCTGTGCAAACTATGCATAGGTTAATCACGAACACGCTCCAAAACGCCCCGTTCCCGACCACGTACGGTGGAACGTACGCGTAGACCCCTTGCGAGGAACATTCACCCGGACTCTAACGAAGGCACAAGACGCGCTAGAGTCAAAACACTAACGACCTGCAGGCGAAAGACCCCGGCGCCAGATACGGGGACGCAGCCGAATACGCCGACCGCAACGGCTTCGCAATTGCCGTGGTCGACTGCGAAGGCAACTTGCGGGCGTCCGCAAGCACGTCAAGCAAGCAAGTCGAGGAAGCGCAAGAAATAGCCATCGCCCTAGCCTTCGTAGACCAAGAATTCCACGCGATCCTCAGCGATTCTAGACAGGCGGGAGGAACTACGCGAAAGGAAGAATTGCCCCAACGACGGCAGACATTCTGATCCGACAGGCAGACCGCGACAAGAGGATTCGAATCTAGTGGTTCCCCGCGCACGCAGGCGTTGCGTCGCAGAAGAATGCCAACCACAACGAAACGGCACACGCCCGAGCGCGAGGGCTAACCGACCGCGCCCAGGGCAACGGCCGCCAATTGTGCTTCAGCGCCAAAGACAGAATGACAAACTACAACGAATTGGCCAAGGCCTTTCGGCTGACCCGCACACTTCTCCCGCCGCCCTGCAAAGGGCTCAGCAGGTCAAAGTCCTGCTGTTCAGGCAGTTACAAACGAGGACGCTTCCGAGCCCGGTGCTACTGCACCGGATGTACCCGGAATCACATCCCGACATGTGCCGAACGTGCCGCAGGGAGACGGCCACATTCGAGCACATGCTATATGACTGCTCCAAACATCCAAGCGAAGCTAACTCAGAACGTATACCGCCGCAGCTTGAGGAAGCAATGCGGAGTGACCACCAAGAAACGCAGAGTTCGGGCGGAGTAGCGGAGAGTGAGTGGAGGGAAGGAGCGCGCTCGGGCGTGTGAGAGCGCTCGCATCGCGGAGCTCGGCGGACAAAGCTCGCGCGCGGGGCGGGCGTGTTGCGCGGGTCTCTCTCTCCTCTCCGCGTACCCTCTCTCCGCTCGCTGCGCTCGGAAAAATATATATAAATGCAGTGGAGCGCGCGCCTCTCTCCGTGACTGCTTGCCGCAGAGCACTCATCAATGCATTCGCATTTCCGCACGATCCCCTTCGGGGAGGTGGGGGGAGTTTTTTTAGCCGATGTTTTCGATACTGAGTTCACCTTTTTTTTTTTTTTTTTTTTTGGGGGGGGGGGGGGGGGGCCGCAACGTTCACTGCTCCACGAACTAGTCCGCAGAACTCGCGCAGCCTGGCACTGGCGCGCTAGCGAGTTCTCGTTGGTGTGCTGTTGCCATAAGCACCCGACTGCTTGCGGGCAGTGGGCACAGGCCAGATCAGCAGACCCTTGGTCTGCTGCGAACACGCTTTTTACGATACAGGCATGAGTGAGGCAAGCTCCAAATATGGGGGAAAAGCGCATGCATTTGTGCGTCTGCGGGGACGCGGAGGGCGTTCATGCACTGTCGTAGGCCTCGGCTAGTGAATGCTACGATTCCAAGCCGTCCTGGGAGGCTTATCTTATGCATTTTACAACCGACAACATGGCAGAAGCGCGGTACTACGATTACTGGGATATTGAAAATACCCATCCGACGACGCCATCGGATGTCAAACATGTTGTTTTACAGAACCGAAACCGAAACTTGTTTGATTGCTAACCTTGGGCATCGTCCAATCGCGGTGCCCCCTCCTCCCAACGTCACAGCTTAGTTGGTGCGGCCGCCGCAAACCGCGCATGGTAGTTTTGCTTCTTTCGCGATTTGTAAAATAATTACCGATTTGTCAACGGGATAAACGATGAAAAGTGTGCTAATTTGAGCCAGTCTACGCAGTGCAAGCAAAAACGGGAGCTTGACAAATTCACTTCAGTGTCCCTTTAAGAAAACTGGCGAACCGTGTAACGCCCTGCATTTTCACAATAATGCACATTTCGGGAAAGTTCCAAATGTAATAGTTATAATAATGTAAATGGAGAGAAATTATCGAGCGCAATTTTGAAAAACTAAAAAATAACATATAAAATAATTACGGAAAATGTCAAGACGTATAACGCATGGCATTTCCACAATAATGCCGGTATCGCGAAAGTTCCACTTCCAATCGTTATAATAGCGTGAACGGAAATAATTGGCCGAACGAAATTTTGAAAATCTCTATATTAAGAAAATTTTTAAATAATTCCGAAATGGCGAACGGTGATACGCCCTGCATTTCCACAATAATGCAAATTCAAAAACGTTCCACATGTAGTCGTAACAATAGTGTAAATGGAGATAACCTGTCGAACAACATTTTGAAAAACTAAAAAAAAATTACGAAAAGCGTCAAAACGTATAGCGCATGGCTTTTCCACAATAATGCAGATATCCCGAAAGTTCCGCGTGTAATCATTATAATAGCGTGAATTGAGATAATTGGTCAAACAAAATTTTGAAACAGTAAAATTAAGAAAAATACTAAACAATTATGAAAACTGGCTAACCGTGTAACGTCCTGAATTTCCACAATAATGCAGATATCGGGAATGTATAAAACGTAATCGCTATATTAACATAAATGGATATAATGGACCGAATGAAATTTTGAAAAAATAGAAAAAAAATATTACAAAATTACGGAAAATTATGGAATTTTCACAATATTGCAGATATCGCGAAAGTTGCACGTGTAATCGTTATAAAAGCGTAAATGGAGATAATCTGTCGAACGAAATTTGGAAATGTAAACATTAAGAAATTTTTTAAATAATTCCGAAAATGGTGAATCGTGTGACGCCCTGCATTTCGGCAATAATGCATATTCGAAAAAGTTCCCCCTGCAGTCGTTATAATAGTGTAAATGGAGAAAATTGGTCGAACGAAATTTTGAAAAAAATGCCAAATAACAAAACATGAAAATATGGAAAACGTCAAATCGCATAACGACCTGAATTTCAGCAATAATGCAGATTTTTCGGAAATTAGACCTATGATCGTGTTATTACCGTAAATTAGATACTTGGTACAAAACAATTTGAAACACTTAAACCGGGAAAATATTTTAAAAATATGGGAAACGGCTAACCGTGCAAAGCCCTACATTTCCACAACAATGCAGATTTTCCGAAAGTTCCAAATGTAGTCGTTATCAGCGTCAATTTTGTCCAACAAAATTTTTAAAAACTAAAAACAAGATAAATATTAAGCAAATACGAAAAATGGCAATCCGTATAACGCCCTGCATTTCTACAATAATGCAGATTTCGCGAATGTTCCACTTGGAATCGTCATAACAGCGTAAATGGAGATAATTGGTCGGACAGGATTTAGAAAAACCATAAACTTTGACTGTAAAACCTCACGCTCAGAACAAGCAGCATGCTACGCGTTAGCAAATAATTCCCTGAATTTCTGCAGATTTGTTTCTGACCCCGTCCCGGTGCTGCCTTTCTGAATGGCAGCCGGGTGGTCGCAAACTGTACCACTGTACTTTCAATGCGTAGCATTCTTTGCGGAGTATCCCCAATCCCGTAAGTCTAACGCCCTGCATTTCCACAAAAATGAAGATATCGCGGAATTTCCACCTGCAATCGCTATAATGGCGTAAATGGAGTGGTCGATCGAAAGAAATTTAGAAAAAGTAAAAAAATCCGTATAATACGAAATAATTACGGAAACTGGTGAACCGAGTAACGCCCGGAATTTCCACAATAATGCAGATTTCGCGAAAGTTCCAAACGCAATCGTCGTAACAACGTTAATGGAGAGGGTTGGTTGGGCGAAATTTTGAAATATGAAAAATAATAAAAATATTTAAAAATTATGGAAACTGGCAAAACGTATAACGCATGGCATTTCCAGAATAATGCAGATTTTGTGAAAGTTCCACCTGTAATCGTTACAATAGCGTAAAAGGAGATAAGTGGTCGAACGAAATTCTGAAAAATCTAAAAAAGATATTATTCATGTTAAAAATTACGGAAAATGGCGAACCGTGTGAAGCCCTGCATTTCCACAGTAATGCAGATTTCGCGAAAGTTCCAACTATAATCTTTACAAGAACATAAATGAATATAGTTGGTTGGACAAAATGTTGAAACACTCAAAAATAAGAAAGATATTAAGAATCGTGGAAATACGTAAAACGTATAACGCATGGCATTTCCACAATATTGCAGATTTTGCAGAAGTTCCACCCATATTCGTTATATTACCGTAAATCAGATAACTGGTAGAAAAAATTGACACTAAAAAAAGTAAGAAAAATATAAAATATTAACGAAAAATGGCAAACCATATAACGCGCTCAATTTCCGTAATAATGCAGATTTCGCGAAAGTTGCATTGCTAATCCTTGTAATAATGTAAATGACGATAATTTGTCGGACACGATTTAGAAAACCAAAAAATTTGGCTGGATAAACTCACCCTCAAGACAAGCGTAATTAGAATGCTACGCATTAGTAGATAATCACTGCACAATTTTCATTTCTGTGGGCTTCACGACAGCGGTGGGCAGTCGTGCCCGCGGCTACGCTAATCCTGCAACGAAAAGCAGCGGCATCAGTCTCTCTCGCTTCGCCTCAAATTTGAAATGGGCGGGTATTGTGGATACGCGGAAGGCGGCGAAGAAGGTGGCAGCCAAAGCAGTGGCATGGTCTGCTCTTACTCAAAGCAACGTTTTCTCTTTTTTTCGACCTTGAGCTCTTTCTCAAAGCGTGGTATGCGCCCAATAAATGCCACGAAATAATGATGTTTGCCCATCTCCAGCAATCAGCAGCAGCATAAATTTTATCCTCTGAAATAGTGCCGAGAGGGGGGGGGGGGGGGATTTTGTGCTCCGAAATATTGTCATGTTTTAACGAAATACAGCACAGTATTAAAAGACGCTGAATGCCTAACCGGCGTAGGCGACACGCACTAAATGTTTCGGTGAGTGATCCTCGATAGCTTTCTACCGCTAGATCTACCACGACAATATTGGTCATATAGACAGCAGAAGAAATCTGTTCAAAGCGAACCCGGGCTTGTAACGCGATGAAATTATAACTTTATAAATTATATGGTACCTTGAGGCCGGTTCGAAACATATGCTTGCCGCGCTCGCACGAAGCAACATGCCTTCTTCATGGACGGGGGCCGCTCACGTGTCTGTGTAGCTGCATACTGAACTTGAAAAATGAGTTCGCTCTATATGTACTTGTTTGGAACGGCACAGCGTATGTCTATACCGCTGGGCGTGGAGCGCTGGGGTGAGCTATGTACGATCTTTTTGGCCAATTTGCACCCGTGGTGTTTCAGAATGTGGGCACAGCGGCGGCTGAGTCAATGCATTCACCTGGGTCAATTCACCAGGTTGACCTTAGACTATTCTGGAGGCATGCTGAAGAGCCGAGGCATACAGGGAGGAACAGAAAGCGGGGTTAAGAATTGTATTTTGAAGGAACAACGTAATGGTCGCTACGGAAAGTGCTGTAATACATACAAAAGGGATCGAGTAAATGGCCGTTGGGGCCTGATTGTCGAACCGGGATATATTTTGGGTTCTGTTCAGGTTCGGGTTCAAGCCTTAAGCGGTCCGTTCCCAGTTAGGTTCCCGAGCAGCATTCTGTACCGCTCGATCCGGTTCAAGCGGGTTCGCAGAAACAAAGCAGCCGTGTATTTTGTTTCACATTTTCAGTGCTGCGTTGTCTTCGTTTCTCTATCAGGTTGGTATTAAAACAATTAACAATCTAGCTTCTTTTTGTGAATGTTCAATTGGCCAACTTGAGTGTATAATGCAGTGCGAAATGTTTCCATGAGGGGGTCAATGATTACAACGCTATAGGATGCGAAATAAAAGGTTCGCAGGAACACTTAAAGCTTCTTACGTGTGTCTGTGTGAAAGCATTACTCATTATGGCCGCACTTTGGTTTTTATTTAGGTTAGTTGAATAATACACTTCAGTTTATTTTATTCATGGCTCATAAACCCGGAACTTCATAGACCATAGTTACGGTATTGATGAAAACAATAACATTGGCTCTACGAAGCCGTCGCGTTGCCGCCTTGTCCTCCACTTGCATCGCCGACCAGTGACATATCGCATCTCGTCTCCAAATATTGCGTCCTGGAGGAGCCTCATTGGCGTGCAGGTCCTGGACAGCACGTGCTGCCTAGCCACCATTGTTTTGGTACCACCAGAGTCCTTCAATGCTTTACTGGTCACGAAACTTCGGCGCTCGCTTCATATAGGGACCGCGCGCGCCACTACAGGCGCCACCGCCGCACGAATGTCATCCCGCCGCCGCGCGTGCGGCGTATTGGCCAGCTCTTGGCGTGCAAACGCTCGCTGCTTTTGGTGTCTGCGCGCTGATTAAGTGTGTTTTTTTTTTCGTAGTGGTTAGCTATGAATAGTCCAGTTATTGTGTTTATCACCTGCCTTCATTGGGGTTTTATTTTTCGAAGTAAGTTACCGTAGACTTCGGCCGCGAACGGCAACGGCTTCTGCGTGCTCTGGCACAAGCGCTGCGCCGTCGTGTTTACGGATTTTTAGATGCGGAGCGTCTTATGCTCGGGGGTATGTCCCGCGGCGTCGGCGGTGGTCCGGCGTCCGCACACCACCGTTTCTTGGCCAATCCCCCACGTCTTATACTCGGGGGTATATTCCGCGGCGTCGGCGGTGGTCCGGCGTCCGCACACCACCGTTTCTTGGCCAATCCTCCACGTGGGTACGTGCCATAGAAGAGGAACAACAACAACAACAACTCCGGTTGTGCTTGCGCTTGACTCCGTGATTCTTCAGATGAAGTAGGATGGAAGCAACAGCCCCGTCAGTGAGTGTGCTGACGCAATTAAGTGAGAGCATCAGCGCAAACACTAACAGCAAATACACCCAACTACAATCCACGGAACGTGTATCGATCTCGTCTTTACCAAATGCAACGGCGACGACTGCATACAACCGCTGCTACGAGATCCACTGACTGTGCACTTCAGCGACCATAAGGCCGTCATACTCACAGTAAGAAGACGTGCAAACCTAAATAAAGACCTTTATATACCACTTCAATCTCGTCTCACTCGCGTATATACGCATACAATAAGGAAAATTACACCCACCTCCCCGAAGGGAACCATGAGTAGGATATATGAGCATTACGGGGTTCACTACATTTCCACCAAATTTGGCTAACAAACATAACGGAAACGCAAACGGAACCCTTATGACGCTCCGCATCCTACTCATGGTTCCCTTCGGGGAGATGGGTGTAATTTTAAATCTCTATTGCTTGTTTTCTTAAAGCAAAGTTGTAAATACCACACATACGGTAGCTGTGTAGTCACGGACTGCTGCGGGCCTATCGATAATACAATAAAAAAACTGAAAGAAACCAAGTACGCGTCGTTCAGACTACGCTTAATGAATCTGTTGATTGCTCTGGAATGCACAGAACGCTAAAAGAGATAGCCCAATAGTTTGTCGTTTCGATGAGTGGGTACATACTTCAGAACATATAAAAACGCTGCAGAAACGCGAAGGATCAAAACACGAAGAGATATACATGTTGCACCGTGTGTCTTTCTGCTTCCACGCTTTGCAATCCTTGCAAAAACAGGAAGCGAGAAAAGAACAATGAAACTGATTTTATCACACGCAACAAAAAATTTCAGTGTTACGAAGGGAGACAAAAGAGCGTGGACCAGCGTACAAAAATTTATTTTTTCGCGCTGCGATGTGCAGCGCACGGAGGAAACAGAATATTGCCACGTAGCCAAGAACGACGCAAAGCTTTTCTGACCGCAGTGAGCTAGCGATCTTCTGCACTACAAAAGGCTAGAATGAAACACAAACGTAGAAGAAGCAGTCCACAGTGTGACGTGAACAGATGAACGTCGATAAAATGAGTAGCGCGGCGTTTGCTATGTTACTCTTGGAACGTCAATAATTTCAGATTCATGGAAATCGGATCGAGAACACTGTCGAAAAAACAAAAAATCAAGTTAGCGACAAGGTGGCACCCTTTCCATATCAAACAATATTGCCCGACGGGACGTACGACAAAAAGAGCGAACGGGCGCTCCGGTTGAAACGCCAGATAAGAAACCGGAATCGGCCACGCGCGGTTACAAAACAAACAAAACGAACCCTAAGGGATAATTCGCGGAAATATGGAAAGTAAAAGCACAAGGACGTCCCAAAGCTTTTTTTACGCGTGAGCCTGAGCGCAAGGTAATACAAGTTTGCAAACAGGTAATGAAGCACCGCTACAACCTGACTGATATGACAAAAATCCGGCTTTAAGTTAGCCTTGTACAATTCTAGGTCCACGATGCTCTCAAAAGGGTACATTGCTTTTTCCATTCTCACACACAGTGCATTTCCACACACTGTCGCACGCTTATAATCGAAGCTGAAATCTCCCGTTGCTTGCCTTGGAAGGGCGGACCCTCCATTTCTCACACAGCTGCCCGTCGCTCGGTCAACAGAACAAGAAAACATTTTCTGTGGTATCGTTGTACAAGGAACGACATCCCGGGACGCAACACATGTTCGGCATCGTCGTTGCACTACTTAAATCGCATCACAACAGCGCGATATGCACGTTACATTTTTTTCCTGAATAAAACAAACACAACTCGCCGCGGCTCCGCCAGTTCGAGCCAGCGCAACGCAGCCCGAGGAGTGACCTCAGTGAGAGGGTGGCGCCACCGCGCGGCGGCCAAATGCAGCTTATGAAGCTCTCCCATTGAGTTACGGAGCAGTTTCGTGACCAGAAAAGCATTGAAGGACTCTGGTACCACCAAATGCCACCACATGCACGCGCACACATCCACGAACACACGCATGAACGCAAAATTGCACGCGCACGCACGCACAGGCATGGCCACACAGGCACACACATGCACGCACGCACTCACACACGCACGCACTCGTAGACACCCACACGCGCATGCGTACGCACGCATTTTCGCTCACTGAGGCAAATAATCCTTCCGCATTGAAAAGGAACTCATTTGGTCTGCTAAGCTCTTCATGTACCTATAGCACGAAGCAAGAATTATTGAGGAGGCGCAACAGGGCTCGCTCCAGCGGTGCGATGAAGACACGGCGCCGGGCTCCAGAACTCTGCCGGGCACGGCACCGGCGCGCCCTCTGTCGCGAGGCGCCAGAGGGAAAAGGCGCGCCGGTTCAAGGTCAGCCAGTGCATAGCCGGCTGTCGTCGTGGGCAGACGACGCCGAGGAATCTCTCACGCGACTGAACTTTCATTGGAGTCGGTTTGCGGTGAAGAAATCTTCGCGTCTCAACATCGCTGTCGTAAGACGAAGGCGCTTGGGTTTTTCTAGAACGCGAAACCAAAAAAAAAAAAAAAACATGTGGTTGAGAATCTAGGTATGATTAGTTCCAGTGAATGATGGTTCTTGTCCTGTATGTCATTAGTTCGTATTCAGCCTGTCCTAACTTCGCCGCCCTGCCTGTACAACACGAAAACCGCGCAACAATATGAGAACTCGCCCGCGAGAGTGGCGAGAGTGAACCATTTGTGGAGGGAAGGCGGCGTCGGCAGACGCCGTCTGCTCCGGGATTCCTTCTGGTGCATCGTTTCAAGCACGGTACGGCTTGTAACTAGGGCAGTATTTATTAATAGCTGCTGCTCAAATGCCCAGCACTTCTATTTATTTATTTTACAGAAAGAAATCTGGCAATTTTCACAATATATTCGATCATATTACGATTTTTGTGCGTCGCGTCTGTAGAAAAAAATGTGAACTATGGACACGCGCTTGTCGCGCCATCTGTTGTTCTGCTCGGTAAGCTGCATTTCCTCCTCTACGGACAGTGACATTAACGCGGCGCCGTACGCACGCGCTGTCCCAGCCCGGCAGATTCCCTTCCTCACATACTTCTTCCTCCGTGACCTATAGTTTAGCAGGCGATTTTTTCTCTTGGCGACAGTGGAAACCCCTGCCTCGGCCGTTCACGCCGTGTCTGCGCATGCGCCGCATCCTGCAGAAATCAAGAAAGACAGACCCCGGGGCTGTCTCGTCTCCGCCGTTACCACGCGATTCTCGACCTTCGTGTCAACACATATATAGGGGATATTAGTGACATTGTGTGGTGATGCTCTACTTGCCCTTGGGAACTCCGCATCACCGCCAGGGAATGGAGCCGCTGTTGCAGAATTGAGCTGAACGGCACACAAAAATGGCTACGTTTACACATGTGCGCCCGCACCTCACCCACGGCAATGACGTTCAGTACAAAAGCATATAAAGCTTCCGAAGAAACTGCGAGCGCTCACGACCACGCTGATTGAGATAAAACGGTAGCATAGCAGGGAGGGCTGTTAGCTACTTTTAACTTGGACACTGCGACATACTATCGGCAAAAAGGCCGAGCGTTCGAAGGGGAAGGCATTCGCGAAGAGTAGAGCGATCTGTGGCCGATTGCAAAGCACGGCAGTTGGTAATCAGCTGATCTGTGCCGACGACTTCACTCGTGTCTTGGCAAAGGTAGGCCGTATAACGCTGCACGAAACAGTACTTTATGCGAGGTGAGCGCCGTATACGACGCTCACTTTGCAGCATATGATTACGACCTCCTTGTACTTGTCCCTAAGGAATTGGGGCTGAATTGCAGCACAAGTTGTCACAACCGATGAACTTAACCGCCACTCTCTTCGCGTAAGCAGTGCTACATAGCATCCCCTACGTTGTGGAATTACTCGAACACCGAAGAGACTAAAACCCGCCCGCCGACCGGACGTTGCTTCCAGCTTACTCTAGAAACGCGGCCTGGACACACTGCATTGTTCTGACCTCAACCGTCACTGGAAGCTGTCCATCACGGCTACGCTGGCAATACTTGCAATGCGCCCGGAACAACGTGCATGTTGGGGACAGATTTTAGGTCGTTTTGCTCTGCTACGCTGCACCCAGCACCGAAGAAACAAATATGCCGAGATACAGTGAATAAGCAGCCCAGCTTCACTTGCAGGTTCTGAAATGTGCGAGTCTTGCTGGTTGCTTTCTTCAAACGGCTACTGAGTGTTCTCCGTGCGATCCGTGTTCTCCGTGAGCGCGCGCGCGCACACACACACACACACACACACACACGCACACACACACACAATGAAAAAAACAAGCCATAAGAAGCAACTTATGCTGAGTCTCATTCTCATGCGAAAGACAACAAGTACGCTCTGTCGGGCCCGCTTAGTAAGTGCTGTAGGTCACCGTATGCACTGAGGACGACAGGGCGGAGAGCACTCGTTGAGGAAATACAGAAAGATAGGTCAGCAGTCTACGACGCCAAAGGAGGCATAGGGGTGTGGTTAGGCTCTTTTCTTTTTTACTACGGTTAATGAAGTCAACATTTTTTTTAATATACAGAAGAAAGAAAGAAAAACACGCGCCCAGAGTGGGGACCGAACCCACGCCTTTCGATTACATGTCGAATGCCTTACCAATTCGGCTATCTGGGCGACTGTGTTCTCCGTCACTTTCTGGGCTATTTATATTTACGATAGTGTATCTGACACTTGAGGGTGGTAGCCAGCGCCACTCTGACTACACGGGGAGAAGGGGACCTTCTTTTCAACCCCCGGGGCGTGACTCCAACGTCTACTGCCTGTCATGAGCGGGTAACTGGTGGGAAGCCCTCTTATGCTACCTAGGCATCAAGGCTGCCAGAACCGAGACCCTCGCTAGGCTTTCGCAGAATAATATAGTAAGGAAATGAGGGGCTCGTTGAGGAAATACAGAAATATAGGTCAGCAGTCTACGACGCCAAAGGAGGCCTAGGGGTGTGGTTAGCCTCTTTTCTTTTTTACTACGGTTAATGAAGTGAACATTTTTTTTAATATACAGAAGAAAGAAAGAAAAACACGCGCCCAGAGTGGGGACCGAGTGGGGAGACCCAGATGGGACAGAGTGGGGAGACCCAGAGAGCCTAGCGAGGGTCTCGGTTCTGGCAGCCTTGATGCCTAGGTAGCATAAGAGGGCTTCCCACCAGTTACCCGCTCATGACAGGCAGTAGACGTTGGAGTCACGCCCCGGGGGTTGAAAAGAAGGTCCCCTTCTCCCTGTGTAGTCAGAGTGGCGCTGGCTACCACCCTCAAGTGTCGGATACACTATAGTAAATATAAATAGCCCAGAAAGTGAAGGAGAACACAGTCTCCCAGATAGCCGAATTGGTAAGGCATTCGACATGTAATCGAAAGGCGTGGGTTCGGTCCCCAGTCTGGGCGCGTGTTTTTCTTGCTTGCTTGCTTTCTTTCTTTCTAACGTATATTTAAAAAGTGTTACCTTCACTAACCGTAGTAAAAAAGAGCCTAACAACACCCCTATGCCTCCTCTGGCGTTGTAGACTGCCGACCCATCTTTCTGTATTTCCTTAACGAGCCCCTCATTTCCTAACTATACTCGCTGTTGCGGCTGACGATGACGAGCTGTCTGAGTGCATTGAGCTGATCAATGGTAGGGGGACCGCTAAACGTCAGGCTGCAGATGCAGAACGCGAGGAGAAAAAATGAAACAGGAGCTCGAGAGGCAGAAACAGGAACGAGAGGAGGAATTCCAACGCGAGAAAAGAAAACTTCAACTCGAGCGACAGCATAAGCTGGAAATGAAGCGTCTAGACGTCGAGGCGTCTCGACCTAAACGTCAGAGTGGCAGCAGCGTGCAGTCTGCGGCGACTGAGCGACCTACGTTTCGATTGAGTGACCTAATGCGACCCTACAAGGTGGGAGAAGACATCGGTCTTTTTTTGTCAATTTCGAGCGTACGTGCGAGAGGGCCCAGTTTAGCCGAGACTCATGGCCGCAAAAGCTGCTTACGCTTCTGCCAGCTGAGGCATCCGACATGATGGCCCGCGTGCCAAATAAGGAGGTGTAGGGCTAGGAGAACGACAAGTCGAGCCTCCCGCATAAGTACAGGCTGTCGGCAGAAGCGTTTCCCCAGAAATTATGTTAGCCGAGAAAGCTAAGGGCGAGTCGCGCTCGGAGTTCGCCTATAAGCTGAGTGCTAACATCGAAGAGTGGCTCAAAGAGGCAAAGGCTTTCGGAGATAACGACAAGGTAGTTGAGTGCTTCGATCTCGAGGAGTGTTACCGCCGTCTACCAGAAAACCTTTTACTCTTGGGGCAAGATAGGGCAGGGGTAGATACTGTGAATCATGCAGCTAAGCTAGCCGACGAGTTCGTCGCACGTCGAGGTGCGCAGGGGCCGAAAGACAGCCAAAAGAGTTCAGGTCGAAGCCTGATAAGTCAGGGCCGAAATTCAGAGCTACCGAGCAAGACGGTGGAGTAAGGGAAGTCCTTGTCGTGGATAGGGAAACTGGCCGCGATAACGAAAAGAGTGCAGAAATCGCTGTGGAGCAGCGCAGAAAGAAAGCTTTTGAAGTGCGCAGACAGACTGCGGGTTGCAACTGCGGCGAGCCGGGGCATTTCGCTGCGAGTTGCAAAAAGGAAAAACTTGTCCTTTACGTGCTAGACCAGAGTGAGGATAGCAGGCAGTTTCTAGAGCCGTACGTACGTAGGCTCGTTGTCAACGGTATTCCGTGCCGAGTTCTTCGCGACTCCGCGGTGACGGTAGACATGGTCCACCTTTCGTACGTTGAACCGGATCAGCTGATGGGACAGAGTGTTTGGGTGAAACAGGCCGTAGCAGCACGACATGTGCTCCTGCCGATTGCCAAGGTCAGCATCGGAGGTCCGTCTGGTGAACTTTTCACGCAGGCGGTGGTATCCCCACAACTTCTTCCGGAATACCGGTACCTATTCTCGAACAGGTCGAATCAGCTGTTACGCGACAAGGGATACAATTTCGAGAAACTCCCGAGGAAAGAATCAGCTGAGCTCGCTGCAAAGGGCTCAAGTAAGAGTAGTGTCGCCTCCTCTGAGAGGAAGGGCGACACTCGGAAAGATAGCCAGCATAGTGTATTTCCGGCGGCTCACGACAGAGGGCAGCGTAAGTTCACTGTGTGTAAGGACCCTACAGCACCCACAGTGAGCGGAGATGTTTCAGCGTCGTGTTCGGAGTGCTCAGGTTCACGGGAGATCTTGAAAACGGCTACCGACCCGAACGCGCGCAGTTCGCAGGCTAACGACGTTCCGCGGGAAAGCCCAAACCGTGACGTTAGCGAAAGGAGGCAACACGAGTCCGTTGAAACGAAAGGTGTTTCTCCAGACGCGAGTTCAGAACCGAGATACGCTGGGGCCGAGCCGGCAGTCGAGGCATTGAACGGTGTTCAGGGTGCAGCTAAGCTTAACGACGGCGCCACAACTGAGCGGGCCGTTAGCGTTGCACCTCAAACTCAGATACTCGATGTCGAGCAACGGCCAGCCGAGCTAGTAGCGATTCCGGTGTCGCCTAAGGTTGAGCCGTCTTTTGAGACCGGGCCGCCTTGACAGCCGGAAAGGAGAGCGAGAACACGCTTTGGTGTTCGCTTACCGACAGTGTCCCAAAAAAGTGCGACAAGAGCTCATATGCGGGCCTGCCGAGTGGCAGCGCCACACGCACGCTTCGCGTCGGGTCTCAGCGGTCCTCCTAGTGGCCGAGAACGAAAGTGCACGCCTTGCTCGAGCGGTGGAAAGTAGAGCAGTTTTCTCCGCGCGCTCAAGATACGTCCCGGAAGAAGGCCAATGTCCTCTCTACCGGTCGCAGCATCTTTCAGAGAATGGGCGCACCTAAGGTGCGATTCAAAAAAAGGAAAACTCAGGGCAATGACGAGAGCTCAAATCGCAGCTCTCAGCGCGAGCAGTGGCCTATGGACACCTAACTATCTCAGTCGCATCGTTTTTCCTGAAGCAGGTTTGGCCCTTTACGATAACATTTATTTTGTGTGGGATATTTCAATCACGCGAAATGTAACCTTTCAAGTTTGGTGCTTGTCTAAAACACTGTTGAGCTAAAATATAACTAGTGCAGTTAATTATTAGCGTATTTTAACGCAACTAAAAGCCTGGTTGAGTTTCATTGTGGATTTGTCTTCGCACTTGCCGGCGATGCGGTTTTGTCTTCCTGTGTTGTTCTGTGCCTTGCCTGACCAAGCCAGAGACGTCCTTGGAGAGCCACTATTCGCCTAGTGACCGGCTCGGTGAAGTTCCAGCTCGGGGTCGCACAGCCAAGGCCTGAAGTCGAGCATCTGACGAGCACTTCTCTCCGAAAGCATCCCTCCGGACAACGGTTGAAGACCCTTATCCGTCGGGACCTCGGACCCCCCGCGGAGAAGCTGTTACGAATAACCCGCCTTAGCGCTCTCTGCAATACTACTCGGCTGTGCGCCGAAGCCGCCACTACGTGCGCCTTTCATGTAGCCCCCTTCCCCCTTCCCCTTCCCCCTGCCGGTGACTCACGCTTGCAGCCGACGGATTCAACGCGTCGCTATGTCTGCATCGCAGGCGCCTCGCTATCGGCGCGATTTAAACGTCGGCGTTTGCAGACGAGGCATGCTTCAACCTGTCCGAAGGACGCGGAAGCGTGGCGGAAACCGCGCCGGGGACCTCCTGTCTCCCCTCTCTTTGACTCAGGGTACACCGCTACTACAGAGTGCTCACGAACTCAGGAAAAATTCCCCGCATTTCCCCGAGGGGAAGAATGTGAAAGTGCGAATGCACGAGTTGAATTTGCGCGGTTCGGTAATGTTCGCGAAAGAGAGATCACACACACACACACACAACTACAAAGAAAGAAAGATGCATTTATTCACAGACACCTATTTGTGTTGTCGTTGTACTTGATTGCTAGAGCGGATCTCAGCTTTGAAATTTCGTGTCAGTACACCTTTAAGCGGGTGCATTAGCCCTTCTCATGCCCGATTCTTGGCCAATCCCCCACGTGGGTATGTGCATGTCAGCGGCCAGGCAGCGCGCGCCCATCTCCCCCCGTTGCCAAAGAAGAGGCGGAGATTCCTGGCCAATCCCCCACGTGGGTATGTGCCATGTCAGCGGCCAGGCAGCGCGCGCCCATCTCCCCCCGTTGCCAAGGAAGACGAGGAGCGCGCGCACCCGCAGCTGTTGCTATGCGGACGGCGGCGGACGCTTCAGGCTCGCTTAAGAAGTGCATTCGCTCTTAAAAGGTGTTGTGTGTGCCTGTGCCGTTCGTGCACGCGGCACAAACGGCACAGACAGAGTCCCTAAGTGCCATAGTTCATTCCTGTTGGAGCATTGAATCAATGCTGTCACTCTGCTCGAATCCTGTACTGTAAATTCCCCGTCGGGTTATGTTCTTGTAAGGCTTCAACCATCTCTCGCCATGAAGTAAACAAGTTACGTTTGCCTTCGGATTCTGGGCTTCTTCGAGGCAGCAACATTGGCTGGCCGCTAGCTTCACCACGCTACCACACGTATGTCAGAGGCGACGGAGCTCGGGTCAGGTACGCCTTCCCGTATGCAACACAGGGCATCCGGCTTGTCGCCGCAACAAGAGTGAAAGGCAATCACATCTCTGTGGCAATCTCCTAGGACGGAAGCACACAGAAAAAGAGTAACGGTTAAAGATAACGGGAGATTCAGCCGATTAAACGTGTATTCAAGGTACGTGCGTCGCATCGAGGAAAAGCTGCGGCAATTTAAAAGAAAGTGTTCTATAGTTTCGGGGGGCCTTTCAGAAAGCGCAGTGCGGAGATGAAGCCTGACCAGCTTGTGTAGATAAAAATTTAAAGGGGGATTCCTGCAAGCCGAAATTTTGTGATTGCCACCCTCACATGTACGAGATTCGCAGAATGTAGGCTTCCATAAGTGAGAGAGGTGATATAGTCGGAGCATGAAACGAAGGGCATCCGGCCGATTAATTTTTAAAACTTGAAGGCGCCTGAACCTCACCCCCTACAAAAAATTGTCAATTGGGCAATTCACGACGCCAGGACTCTCGAGGGCCAAATTGGCTAATTGGTCTGCCAGTTCATTGAAGATTATCCCTGTGTGACCAGGGACCCACACTAACCGGATCTCGCGAAGCTGGTAGGGAACGAATTAACGGAATGACCGGAGAAGGGAAGAATCTTTATCATTTGTTAGAGCGGCGCACACGGAGGGAGAATCCGAAAGGATAACCACCCCCGCAAATCTATGCTCTAGTTTATTAAGGGCTAAGATTATCGCCAATACTCTGGCGCCGTTGTACCAAAAACACCGTCGTCTTCATCGTCGTCGTTGTTCTTTTCCGGTAAAAAAGATCACATGTGTGATTCGACGGTATTTGAAGTCGGGCATTCAGAGTGGGAGCCAAAAGCTCTCCCACTGAACTATTTCCCAAACTTTTTTATTATTACCAGACTTTGTAATAGTATTCGCAAAATGCAACACATGACAACACAGGACAAAATGAGATAATACGATGCACAGATGCATCGTGCGATTAGCCATCTCCGCATGTTGCCAGCGGTTGAACAAAAGTTTTCACCGTTGTTGTTCATTTTTAGATGAGGAGCATCTTATAGTCTGGGCATGTCCCGCGTCGGCGTCCGCACTCACACTGCGCATGCGCAACTTTCCTGCTTCCCTCTCTCCCACAGCTGCGCGATACTCCCGCCACTTCTTCTCTCGTACCAGCTGCGTGCACTTCGCTTTCGCTTCTCCCGTGTTCTCGCTTCTGCTTGCGCGGCGCATGCTCAGCGCTTGCGCATCTCTCCTCCTCTCGTCTCCTCTCCTTCAACCTTGTTCAGCGCTTGCTGCGGTTGACTCCACTTCACTCCGTTCTTCCGATGAAGTGTGATGGAAGCAACAGTCCCGTCAGTTAGTGGGTCCCCCAAATTTGACTACGAACACGACGGAAACACAGCGGAACCCCGAGATGCTCTGCATCTACTCAGCGTTCCCTTCGGGAAGATGGGGATAATTTTTTTGTTAACATACCCACTCAGAAAACTGCACAGGATCGAGAGTATGCAGGGGCTACTGCGCTCTCGTCTCAAATTCACAAAACAATTACTGGAGGCGTCATAGTTGTCGAAAAAGCGTGTGGTGCTACACCCGAACGAGATTGTGCATGAGTATAACAAGCGCACCAACCGCTCAGAGCCCTCATTTATGGGATGCAGTGGCAGTGTGCTCGGTGACGTAATTAGTGACTTAATACAAAGAAACAAAAACGAATAAACAAACGATATCCACAGTATAACAGAAAGGCTCCGGTCTAGCAGAAAAGACACGCGCCAAAAGAGAAGCAAGGATGAGAAAAAGAAACCCAGTAAATAATGTTGGCAGTGAAGAAGTTAACGATTATGCCATTTTTTCGCCTTCAGAGCACATAAGCTGTATGAATTCTTCCGAGGATTTTCTTGCTTGCTTGTTTTAGTGCAGGAAGTGTCATGCAAACGATGCAAAAATATTCTTGTCCTTCCTGCATTTCCCACAGGTTTGTTCTACTTCTTTATAAATCTTCACTATTCTACGGTCCGTACAGGTCCGAATTATTGTGGACGAGTGGTACTTTATCGTATAAAATCGTGGCCACCCGGCGGTATTAGCACTGAAGGGTGGGTGTGGTAAGCGGCCGTGATTAGCGCGCGTAGAAATATGACGAGGGATTCCGAACTCCCTAAGAAAATAGGTGGCTGGAGCAGATTAGTAGAAGATGGGACTAACTCTGGATAAATTTCCGAGTTTTCTGGGTAAGTTTCTGAGTAATATCTCCCCGTCCTGTTATGTAGCTACGCACACATTGCACGCAATTTCTTCGCCATCATCATCATTATAATTAGCGCGCGCCTCACAAAGCGCGAGATCTCGGTAGAAGAAAAGCCGCCATCCGCAGCATGACAGCTTCACCAAGCTCCAAACCGAGATTCGCCCCTCGTCACCCGTAGTTTCCATTGGAAGACGGACGCATGGCGACGGGCGAAAACGCCAAGGAGCTGGGGGTCTCCTCCAAGCAGGTTACTCTCAAGGAGTCGGGATCCAGGATCGCCGCTTGCCCACCGCAAACGGGAATGTCCCGGACGGCCTCGAGCAGAAGCGCAGGCCACCGGACAAGCCGCAGGGAACGACAGCAGGGATACCCAGGAGCCCTCCCACCACCTCCAACTTCGCGTCACCGCTGCAACAATGGTAGGAGCTGTTCTACACATGTCTCACTCCTGGTTTTCCGGGGAACACTGCAACAGAACAGTAGTACATTCTAAATATAGTTTTTGTGCCCCAGGCCATGCGAAATTGCTTCGGTGGCGATTTCTGAACAGTACTTACTACGGCTTGACGGGCTGTAAGCCGCTGTCCCCTAAGCGGCATTGACGGTGTGACCATTTAAATAGCCTGCCCAGAACGGCGCTTTAGTATCGTTATCTCGCTTCGCTGCCTTCCTCAATATAGGTCTTGATATTCGAGTGCATTGTTGGGCAATGTAGGCCGGAATTAAACAGATTGGAAGGGTGTGCATTAAATGGCTAAGCGGAGTGAAAGCGCAAGACACTGAGCAAGACAACAATCAGTAATGACCGTCCCCTTTAATTCAAGCAGAATTATTTTGCTGTTTGCGCTAATGGATTTTTGGCTAATGTCAAGTGATGGTCACGAGATCATACTATCGATACGCCTTCCCTACCTTGAATAGCAGGCATTCTCACGTGTAGTGAAGAATAGCTGATGTGGTTGACGTGTGAGGCATCCCACTCATCATTATGCGAAGGAACGTCCACGGGTTCTGCGATGTGCCGTATGTTACCTCCGCGATCCGTTACGGCACTTTCAGGCTACAAACGTTTCGTAACGCAACCCCTTTCGCTTCGCTACATTTTTGTAACCCCACAGCCAGGACCGTGTAACGCCCTGCATATCCACAAAAATGCATATTTCGCAATAGTTCCAAAAGTAATCGTTATAATAAACGTAAATGGAGATAATTGGTCGGCACGAAACTTCGACAAGGTAAAAAATAACAAAATAGAATATTACGCAAACAGGCGAACCGGTAACGCCCTGCATTTCCACAATGCATATTTCGTGTAATTTCCCAACGTAACCTTTATAAGCGTAAATGGTGATGATTGGTTGTGCAAAATTATAAAAAACTGAAAAAGAAAAATAAAATATAAAAATTACTTGAATGGCAAAAGGTATGACGCATGGTATTTACCACAATTAGCAGATTCGCGAGAGTTAGGCCTGTAATCTTTATGATAGCGTAAATGGATATAATTGGTCCAACGAAATTTTGAAAAGCTAAAAAATAAAAATACAGGAATCCCTCGTTAACTCGAAGTAGTAAAAACCGGGAAAATTTTCGAGATAAGCGGTATTTCGAGTTAAGCAAAACGCCGAAAATGTTTGCCCAGGTCACTGTAAAAAAAAGCCAGTGCGCCAGGAAAAGCTCGACCGCACGAGAGAGCTACCGTAGTAAAGGCACAAGAATTCGCAGGGAAAAAAATTCCTTTGATTAACGCGACTTTTCTCTTCTACGTCAGGGATTTGCACTGCTTTGGTTGGGACATCTTGGTCGATATTCGGAAGCGTCCGTTGCACAGACCACTCACTACTCAGCAAAACTGAACTCAAGATGCGTCGCGCGCAGATCGCGGGGAAAACAAAGAATACCAGCTCGCACATGCAAGCAGAGTTACTGGATATAGACAGTTGCGAAACTCCCCATAGGCCCCATGTATCGAAAGCCGGTCTTCAGTTGCCCCCCTGCGCCGGGGAGCACGGGGCAAGTTGACTAGCCTGTCCTCTGTCGGCAGGACGTTGTACTCGAGTGCTTGCGCGCTGCCGTAAGTCATAAAAGAAAAGCCGCAAAAACACAAGTAAATTTTACGTAATTATTGTGTTTTAATTTAAAAAGCAATCTTTATTTTACAGGAATAATAATAGTTTAGCGAAGTTCGTTTTTATCTCCTAGGTGCCGCGCGCGTCGACTTGCCCCTCAGCTTCCACGGAGTGGGGGGGGGGCTAATGCCGCCCGGATTCTGAAGCGGAGTTTCGCAACTGTCTATATTGAGTAACTCTGCATGCAAGGGCTAGATTGCGTACTGACGGGCGCACGCTGCACACGCCGCCCCACCGCGCAAAAGTCGCGCGCAGGTTCGCCCACGTGATCACTCCCACAGTTGCTTGACAAGGCGGATAGGAAACGGCTGCGTCCGCGGGAATTTCAAATTCGCACTTCACGACCGCGTCCGGCATTATAGTAAGAGCTAACCGTTCGCACGGAGCCCTCGTTTCCTGTTGGGAGTGGACTTTGCCTTCTGCCCTCCCGGTCAAGATTTCGAGATATCCACTGTTCCCTCCGAAAAACGTTTCGAGATAAGAGGCGGCAAATACATAGCACCTATTGGAGGTTAATGCACGGCGAAAAAAAGTTTCGACTTAACCGAGATTTCGAGATATGTGAGTTCGAGTAAACGAGTGTATATACAATAATTAGGAAAAATGCCGAACAGTTTGACGCCCTGCATTTCCACAATAATACAGAATTCCCGAAAGTTCGAATTGTAACTCGTTATAATAACGTAAATGGAGATAATTGGTCGCACGAAATTTCTAAAAACTCAGAAAAAAGAATATTACAAAATACAGAAATAGGCAAAACGTATAACACGTGGAATTTCCACAAAAATGCAGACTTCGCGGAAGTTCCATCTATAATCGTTATAATAGTGTAAGTGGTGATAATTAGTCTAATGGAATTGCGAAAAACTATAAAACTAATAAAATATAAAATAATTACGGAAAATGTGGAACCGTTAACACCCTCTGTTTTTTGAAAGTCAGTTTATTTCATAAAAGCAATAAAGCAATACAAACATATTGGTATACAGACGAGGGTCCCAGAGTCGAGAGGCTGAAAGGGGACCCTCGACTTCGAATACATGCGATAATTGCATGGAAGCCGCGATTGGGCACAAGAGCCCATCGGGTCAGTACGCAGTGTAAAGTGACAAGGAAAATTAGCCTATTGTGTACATACGCTCAAAAAGGTAGCCGGACCTAATATAAGAACTAGTTCAATGAATTCGTGAATAACAAAAGAGAAAACAAAGGCATATTAGAACACCAGGAAAATATGCAATAGATAAGAAAAAGAAACAAGGTTTTATTACAGCAAAATAAATTCTCTGAGATTTCTTAAAGCAAGTTAGAGACGGGGATGATTTAATAGCCACTGGTAAATAATTCCAAAATGTGACAGCTGCAAAACAAGTGGTTTTCTTCCCGTAATTAGTGTGAACAATTGATAGTAAAAAATTGTTGTGCCTTGAAAACCTAGTGGCGCTTTTGCTGCGGAAAGTAGCAACGTCGATGAGGTTATATGGAATGTTGCAGTGCAGGAATTTCTAAAAAAAAATTCCTCAGTTATAGTAAAATAGCGCGCTGATTGTTATTCTGACGCAGTATCCCTGAGGCAGAGGAGCGACATGAACTAAATGTTATAATGCGAATACATTTGTTTTGAATATGTTGCTCAGATTTAACGTGAGAAGAGTACGTGTTGCCCCATGAGACAGTGCCATAATGAAAATGGCTGTGAAAAAAGCAAATTACGAAGATAATAAAGCTGTATGAGGAAAAAAACTGGAGCCTTCCTTAAATCTCTATGCCGGAAGCTGTTTTCTGCTTGAGATTAGAAAAATGAGAACGAAATGTAAGGTTGGGGTCGAAGTGAATGCCAAGGAATATAACATCGTCGCAAGGTGTGATTAGTCGAGGTCCAAGCTTTAATTCCGAAAAAAAACGTGATGGGTTTCTGATAAGAGCTAAAGACCATGGATTTAGTTTTTACAGGGTTAATCACTAAATAGTTGTCGCGGCACCACTTATGACGGTAATTAGTACTGATGATAATGGTTGGTTGTTAGTGGATCAAGGCTACAAAGAGCGCTAAAACAGTGGTCATTGTGAGGGATGAAGAACAACTAAACACTACAATCACTCAATAAGGACGAAAGTAAAATCAGTAAAAGACAATGAGGATGGCTGGTGTAGAAGGCCAGATTGTGATTATGCGTGCTATGTAATCTCGGCTAAAAATTTTGCTGCTGCTAGGTATTTAAATACAAACTGGACAGAAAACATGGGATCGTCAAAAAGGAAAAGAGCTGGGTATAACGGGATGTGTAGTCTGCGCAGTTGTGGGAAGTGTTTGCCCCGTGTTGTGTCAAGTGCCTTGCATTGAATGAGCATGTTAACTACGGATAGGGCCTCTCCACACCTGCTACACAGAGGTCTTGAAGACCCCGTGAGCACATACGAGTGTGTGACATAGGTGTATTATGGTTGTGTAATGTACTTTGGATGTCTCTGTAAATGTATTCCAGTTAGCTCTTGCTTCACTGAACCTGTTTTGGGAAGATGGACTGCGTGGACCTTTACCTATATATGTTAGTGAAGTGGGGAAGTGGTCTCTGCCGTATGGGTCAGTGCCCACGCCCCACTCCAGACAAGGAAAGAGAACTGCGGAGCCAATAGATAAGTAAAAAATGGGTGTGTGTTGTGTCCTATGTTATGGTATGTAGGCTGTTTCTGGCTGAAAAGGCATGCTCCAGAGGATGTTAAAAACTTCTCTATCAGGCGACCTCAGGCATCCGTGTGAGAAGAGCCCCAAAGGGAATTGTGCGCATTAAGGTTGTGCGCATTAAGGATGTGCGCATTAAGGATGTATGGTTCGGACAGCTGGTAACCCAGCGCCTCGAAGTCAGAGCTCGAAAGTAAGAGATCAGGAGGAATGCATATGGAGCATACTGTTATCAACTTACTAAATATTATTGTGCGAATTCCTACAGCCTCAAGGGCAGTGTTCAAAGTGACAGGGTAGCATGCTAAGGATTTCCAAGTCATTATATCCACACCGCCAGAGGAGTGTGTGCAACCAACCCTATCCTTTCTGAATACCATATAGCGATTTAAGAAATTTCTATGATTGGAATTTAAATGTGACTCTTGGACACACGTCATACTTCGCTGATTAGCATGCAGAATGGTACACGTCGTCAAGATTATTCAGAAGGCCTCTGCATTTCCATTGAACAATATTTTCTCTTCCCATTATTAACTGTTCAGAGCGACTGGAGCGTGTTGCTTGTGTCTTTCGGGGCTTGAACTCTCGGGGGAGGTTTTTATGGCTTCTCTCGAGGTTTGCATGAAGGGACCCGCTCTTGCCTCTGCGAAGCAGACACGAAATGTCCCACATCCATCTCGTCATCGGGTTCGAGGGGAGTACCCCGCGGACCGGACCCCTAGGACTTGGCACCCTTCCGGTGCCCTTTGTTCGAGCCGCGACGACCGAGGGCGTCAAAGGTGCCCCGGGTTGCACAAGCGGTGCGGAGGAGGTGGGAACTGCAGCGAGTGCCTCCGTCTCCATCTCCTCCGTGCCCTCGCATGTGCTTTGGGCAGGTGGAGAGGAGACAGTGGATGCAGTGGCATCCCCAACAGCCATGGTTCCCACCACAGCCGCTGTGGGCTCAGCGAGCGGTGTGGGTGCAGGACGGGCCGCCAGATTCAACCCGAGGGGGGGCGGGTTCCGGGCGAGGTCCGACTCGCGGTACTGGGTCCCCGCCGAAACCAGACGCTTATCCACCCCCCGGCGAGCTGCGTCGGGATACCTCCCCAGGGGGAAAGAGGCGAACCTCTTTCGCGCCTTTGGGAAGGTAATGTTTCCCGTGACTTTGCTGTTCATGATTTTCTTTTCGAGTATGGATATTTCGCAGGCTCGCGAATACGCGCCGTGTGGTCCTGGGCAGTTCACGCAAAGCAATCGATTCTAGGGACAGTTATCGGCAGGATGACCTTGTTGCGCGCACGTGGCGCATGTTAGTTGGCCCCGACACTAGTTGGTACCATGCCCGAACCACTGGCACTTGTAACAGCGCCGTGGATTCGGGATGTACGCTCGGACCGAGCACCGGATCAATCCTGCATTGATATGGTCTGGAAGAGTTGAACGGTCGAATGTGAGGATTATGTGCCTGGTAGGTATTTCCTTATCATCTCGTCTTATGGATATCCGCCTGACTGCCGTCACACCCTGATTTCTCAGGCCTTCTAGAAGATCGGCTTCCGTCTCGTTTGCCAGATCTGGCTCCGAAATCACGTCCTGCGAGCTGTGAAGGCTGCGGTGGGGCGTGACCTTGATCCCCAGATCGGCAATACAGGTCTGGCTCAGGAGATTTGTGGCCTGTTGCTGGGTGGTGACTTCTACCAGCAGCTCTCCAGTTCTTTGCTTTTTGGTTTTGTAGTGTTATCCGATTATTCCTTCTGTGAGTTTTGAAATCAGAAACACGGACATTGAAGCAACAGGCTTGTCTTCTTCAAAGGATTCGATAATCAAGAATCGGGGATAATTATCAGGTTTTAGGAGAGTGAAAGTTGGAATGGGTGGGTGTGTAACATCGGTGCGGCCCTTTTTCAGGGACTGATCAGGTTCACGGGGGGGGGGCGTTTGATTTATCCATGAGGCATTGGCAAAAAGCAGGGACAGGGGTACGTCTTTCTCAAACCTTACCCTGATAGCTTGAGATGTCCCGGAGCTCCCTGCCTGGTAAACAGACAGGGAGCCCATCCGCCGGAGCTTGACCCTGGGCTCCGACGGCCACGTTTGAGGTTTCTACCCTTCACCTTTCAACACATCGCCACGGTTGGTTCCAGCTTATGTTTGGGAACTTGGGGTCCGCGGTGCCGCCATTACCATCACCATGATTACTCAAGGTGCCCCGTGCGGGCCGTTAATTAGTACTGCATTCAAATATGACGTGAGACAAATTAATGATTAAACAGATGAAGAGATGGGTTGTATCATCCGGATACAAGACGCAATGGGATAAATTAACGCAGTCCCCAAAATAACGCATTTCCACAACAATGCAGATTTCGTAAAAGTTTAAAATGTAATCATTATAATAACGTAAATGGAGATAATTGGTAGAACGAAATCTTGAAAACCTAAAAAATAAAAAGTAACGGAAAATGACAATTTATAACGCATGGCATTTCCGCTATAATGCAGATTTCGTGAGACCCACATGTAATCGTTAAATAGCATAAATGGACATAATTGTTCGAACATTTTGAAAAAACAACGAAACTAGAAAATATAAAATAATCACGGAGAACGGCGAACCGTGTAACAACTCTCACCATTTCCAGAATAAATCAGGGCTTCGTGGAAGTTCACAATGTTATAATAACGTAAATGGAGAATATTGGCGGAAAAGAAATTTTGAAAAACTGAAAAATTTGAAACTTATTCAAGACTTACGGAAACTGGCAAAGCGTATAAGCATTGCATTTCAAAAATAATGCAGATTTCGCGAAAGTTTCACCTGTAATAGTTATATTAGCATACACGGAGATAATCGATGGAACGAAAGTTTGAAAACAAAAACTAAGAAATATGGAAAATATCAAAAAATAACGGAAAATGGCGCACAGTGTAACACCCTGCATTTCCACAATGATGCAGATAATAGAGGAAATTGATATGATTGGTAGGGCAAAAGTTACAAAGACTAAAAATTTGGCTGGAACAAACCACACTCAAGACAAGCAGCATAAGAATACTGCGCATTAGCAGATTTTCTGTGAATTTCAGCAGAATTTTTTACTGGCCTTTGTGGCCACAACGTGCAAATATTTCAGTGACCAATATGTCCATACAGGCACAAAAATATCGCCGTTGACCGTCTATTCCGGTCGGCCATTGACCAATGTTGACATATAGCCACATAACGATACCTAAATCTTCAAAATAAACGCATAACTTGGCAA
>CM023450.1:165956125-166151024 GCA_013339765.2 Haemaphysalis longicornis
ATTGGAACGGAGCCAGATGACGCACGCCTCTGGTATTTTTTTTTCTCGGCGTGACCCGGCCGCGAGTGGACAGGCATGCGCCGTGCTTCCGTGGGCCGCATGGCCATGTATGTGGCCGTTCAGTGTTGCCAAGCGAAAAATCAGAAAGGCCGGTAAATTTTGAACGAATACCCTCTATAAGGTTCTATCGTTCGAGGGCATTTTGGAAGGCCCAGCTGGCATGTTCGCAGTGCACATAGGCAAACGTATAACGCATGGGATTTCCACACTGCAGCAGATTTCCGCGCCAGATGTTCTCATCCGTGCTAAGCCGCCGGAGACAACTCGTCATTCAATTGCGTAAATAAACAATATTGGGTCGATTTTCACTAAGAATTCGAAAAAAATACCAAATTTCGAAAATTGGAAATATGCAAAATAATTACACAGAAAACTATGGCGACCGCCTGTTGTAACACCCCTGCATTTCCACTAATAAGCAGATTTTCGCGAAAGTTCACCGCCATATGTACCATTGATTTGCCGTGGGGACCACCTTTCCAACCTCGAGCCGACGCAAACGCATGGCCGAGCCACAGGCCGCGACTTATCCGTAGCGGAGGGTAATCGGATTAATTTTGCTAAACCTGGTAGGATTTCTTATCGTTCCATCTGTCCCGCGCACCGAAATAACTCGTGACACACGGCATGCGTAATGATTGACCTTTTCAACGCCAAACCCAACAAAGAACAGCCGCCGGACCCCGCCAGCGGGCGGGAATCGATCTTTTCCCACCGCGAACCTTCAGAGGTCGTTTAATTCAGCCGCAACGCCGCCACAGTAGCCAAATGAGCCACCGCAGGGCCGGGTACACGCAAAAAAAAACGGCCTAGCCACCACCTTATAATTTACGTATAGCGGAGATATTTGGGCTGACTAAATTTTGAAAACAAGAAAATCAGGGAAATATTACAAAACTACGAAAATAGGCAGAACGTATAACCCATGACATTTCCATATCATTGCAGATTTTCCGGAAGTTCCTACTATAATCGTTATATTAACGTAAAAAAATAATTGTTATCAAGAAATTTGAAACACTAAAAATAAAAAAATATAAAAAATTGCGAAAAATCTCGAACCGTGTGACGCCCTGCATTTCCACAATATTGCAGATTTCGCGAAAGTTCCACTTCTAATCTTTATAACAGCGTAAATGGCGATAATTGCTCTGACAGGATTTTGAAAAACCAAGAAAATTTGGCTGGAAAAACTCACACTTAAGACAAGCGACATATGAATGCTACGCATTAGCAGATAATTCTCTGAATTTCTTCCCAATGTTTTTTCTTTGCATTTTTTACGAATGCCAATTGACTGAGCGAAGGTTAAACAGCTCTGCTCCTAAGAATTCAGAGGAAATTTTGAAGAGCCTTCAACTTAGGTGCACCCATCAATGTGCGCGGTGGCGAAATAAAGACATATTTAAAAAGGAGTGATCAATGCGTTAGCTTTTTGCTCGAATTCAGGTGGTCGGGTCAAACAAACATACGGGGCACACTTTTACACTCCCAGCTTGCTAAGTTGAACCACAAGGGGAAGCAGCGTCAATTTTGTTTCACGAAAGGTCCAACTAATGACCAGTGCCCTGTAATTGCGGAGCAGTAGGGCACGCCAACATTTTATTGCTTACAAATCAGTGATTACAATCTGCCGTTTGCCATTGAAGCCGATTGCCACCAGTTTGTGCTCTAACTGGCACAAGTAGCGAAAGGCCTCCCATTTGGCTTCATAGAATCGGAAGAAACGGGAGGCATTAAATCCGGTCCTGTGTGTCTAGCTGGTGGCGGAACTGGTGCTTGGCCCTCTAAATCCTTGTCGTCGCTGGCAGCGACAGGCTCTGCGCTCGGGACCTGAGATGTATTGCACTGATCTGTCACCGCACCACACAGCGTGCTCGCATGTTCATCGACGTAGCCTGCAAAAAATACGTCGTGGAAAACGTCTGCCATGCGCGTTTTAGATTGTTTTTACCCGGTTTTCCATTCTTTCAACGTTCTTCTCTCCCTTCCAGAGGCGACGCAGCCTCGTGAACAGACAAGTGGTGTGTTTTTGTGATCGTGTTCCAGGCGCCAAGCAACTGGTGCACTGGGGCGTAGTTCGAAAGATTAGTAGTGGAACCTTACTCACGTTCGAATTAATTGGCTTTTTAATAGATACACTTATATAAGGGCTTGGCCAGAACAAATCGTGCGGTTCGAAATATCCACAAGTACGAATTACTGACCCCATGATTAACCAGCTTTCATTGTATTGCAAAGCCATCTATTTTGGCCGTGGCTTTGGTCGTTGCCGAAAATCGCACACTTCTTCTTACATCCCCAGCGTTCGACGAGGAAGTTTGTCGTGAATAGGCACTGCTTCATTGGTTTTTCTAATACGTAAAAGAATTGTTCGAAGCCTTTGGTAAACGTGGCCTCATTACTATTGTGAGAAATGAGCCCTTTATTTATGAAAACGGGTATTTTTTGTCTCCACAGGCTTTTTAAAAGAAGCAATAGACTCACGCGACCCGGAAATCCGTAGCTGGCGTACTTTTGCGGCATTGTGTGGTAGTTCCAGTCCATGTGAGTGAACTGCAAGAGAGGCGTGAAGTAGGGCACTTGAGCGGCTGCCTCCTCCGGACCACCCGCTTCGAGAAGGAGCACGCGCGTCTTCTTGTCCGCCGACAGTCGGTTGGCCAGCACGCATCCCGCCGAACCTGCGCCAACTGTGCATGCCGTAATCGTAGGTTGTGAGAATTAGCTCAAGAGCACGACGAATCTCGGAGAAATACCGCACACAACCGAAAATCCGCGCCCGTGTCTTCATTCAGTGCCCAATTACACTGCGTGTAAAAATTCTATGACCATGTCTTAATTCAGTGCACGAATATATTGTGCCCAGTGCCTTCGGAGTGGGCATGGTGAAATCATTGGGCGCACATCACTCAGCATGCGGTTTGTTGTCACCTTACAGGCATTACTGATGTCTGCGTCCGTACTACCGACACCCGTGTGCGCAGCTAAACTGTTAGACGCACTGCGCAGTAGAACCCAAGCATCAAGTATGTGCCAAGTCATCGAGGATATGTACCGCCCGTAACTTTAGTCCGTGGCTTTCTGATGTCATCAACAAGCTCCCTTTTAAAGACTGACCATTCCGGATTAACCGAAGTGGGCACGGCGAAAGCGCGCGGCGCAGTACACTCATCATGCGTGTTGTTGTAGCCTTACAGGTGAGTTACGGTTCTTCGCGAAGTGATGACATATTTCTTATTATTGGCGTGCCGTGCCCATACACGTGCGTCCGTATGGCGGATGACTGTTATTGTGTTTGTAAATTGTCGGTTTGAGGTTGTGTCTAGGACAATCCTGAAACCATGTTAGCGGAGATGTTAGAACAGCTTTGGGAAGGCCAGCAGTCGAATAAAACTGACGTTTCTTACTTGAAAAGGCGCCTGAAGGCTACGGAAAAATTGATATATGATTTTGGTGCTTGTATGACAAAATTAGAAGAGGGGATGAAGTAATGGCAGCATCTCCACTCCGTATATGATGGCCAGGGTGCGGACTACGGAATCTCGAAATGAAATCGAAGTTGCGCCCTGAGTGACATCCCATTTGCACCCTAACCGTCATTAGATTTGACCCGTGAGTTGCACGTTGATTATTCCCTAAATGAAACTGCAACTAACACCTCAAATCGAATTTCGCTTGATTTTCGCTTGATGGTGGTGGACGCACGGATGGATGCGGACGTACATTGAGAGGTCCTATGGTACTCCGCACCGTTAGAGTCGAGGGAGTAAGCTGTTTGACCCTCGGGTACTAACTCACGGTCGTAGCCCAATTGGGATTCTGCTTCCGGTTACGCTCGTAAACGGCCGCAGGATGCTTGGCTCCCGCTGGAGCGGTTAGTGCGACCATGACTGGTCGCGGAAACAGGCTTTTTGGGAAAAGACGCTGACGATTACCCAGTTTCGCTGCCTACGTTACCGACAGGACGATGTGTTTTGAACACAGTTTTTATTCATGCTGACGTACGTGCTCGGCCTTATCGAGTGGAAGATTTCCGGGACATGGTGGCTCATCTGACTCTGCTCCCCGAGGTGGTTGCCTTTGGGGCGTATCAGATGAATCATGTGTGGGCCGTCACCTTCAAGGACGACGCCGGGGTTAAGAGGATGCTCTCGTGCGACGACGTCAGGGTCAAGGAGCGCCGGTGTATCGTCATCGACCCCGCAAATCAAGACGTGCGCCTCAAGATACACTGGCTCCTTCACAATGTTCCGGACGACGACGTTCGTGCGCCGTTGGCACCGTACGGCCGAGTCATTGACGTGTCCCGGGAGCGCTGGCGCATCAGGGGCGTGCAGGACAAAGGCTCGACGACGCGGTCGGTGACGCTCAGGCGGAACTCGGGCGGGAGAGCCGACGATTTGCCGCACCAGCACCGTGTTGCAGGTGAGCAGGCGCTCGTTGTCGTACCTGGAAGGGCCCCGCAGTGCCTGCGCTGCTCCGGCACGGGGCACATGAGGCGAGGCTGTAAGGTGCCGCGCTGCACACTCTGCCACCGTTTCGGGCATGAAGCGAGCGAGTGCGTGCGAACGTACGCGAAGGAAGGCCGGACCGCGAGGAGACCCGGAACAGACCGAGGTTATTATGGACGAGGGGGAGACAGAGGAGGTGGCAGCAGGGGGCGGCAACGACCCTGGGGTGGCAGCTGCACCGCAACAAAAGGAGAACTGTGATAAAAAAGTGGAGGCCCTGGTCGAGTTTCCCGCCTTGGCCAGTGCCGTGCAACCTGAGCAGAGCGATATCCAGACGGGTGATGCCGAATGTGGAGGCCCGGTGAACGTTGAGGACAAGGTTCCCGGTGCAGAAAATTTCCTTCCCCTTCAGGGAGCGGACTTCTCAAATGGAGACGACGACGACCAAGCTTTGCCGAAAAGGCCGCGCCAAGAGAAAGAGGGGTGCAGGGAGGTGGGGATGGATCTGGACCTGTGAAGGTGTCTGCAATGGGGACTTCGTCGAGGCGCTCGAGCTTCAAGCCAAAGCCGAGCACGCCCTACGACAGAGGACCAGCGGCATCAAAGAACCCGTAAGAACACGCTACTTGTCACCACTTTTTTCGGATTGTTAAGATGCCGTCGGAAGGTTTTTGTGTCACTTCAAACAAAAAAGTTCAGGTTATTCTCTAGCGATGGTCGTCGGCTCGCTGGGTTTTTCTTTTTTGGGTGTGCAGGGCAGAGGGAGGGAGGGGGTTTTTTGCGTTTTGAGTATCTTATAAGTCGAAGGTTTTATTTTTTGCGTGTGGTTGCGTGTGTGTGTCTGGGTGTGTGTGTGTGAACGCCGTAAGTTGAGTATATTCTTCATTTAGGAATAAAATGTCTTCCGTCACACCCAACTTAACGTTGCGTGTTGCCACTTTCAACGTGCGTGGATTAGCCGATCGTAAGCGATAAAGTCAGCTGTACTGTATTATAAATAAGCAAAACATTGATATAGTGGCTTTGCAAGAAACGAAAGTTGAAACCGAAGAAAATACTGAGCGCATGGTACGTAGTTTTTGTTCACGTTATCAAGTTTGTGTAAGCCATGCAGTGGGCTTCTCAGCTGGGTGCCTATTGTTAATTCACCGGAGTATTGGGGCGACGGTTCAAGCCGTCACATCCTATACGAGGGGGCGGATGGTGGTGTGTGATCTTGTTTTTGCGTCGAAAGAATGGCGGGTCATTTGCGTGTATGCGCCGATAAGGGTCGATGAACGAAAATGGTTTTTGGAAGAGTGTCGCGCTTGGCTCGGCACAGAACGTGCTCTTATTGTGCTGGGAGATTTCAATTGCGTGCGTGCCGCTCGCGATAAATCGAGCAACACCCCCTTTCGTGATGGAAGTACTGTAGTACTGGATGAAATTGTGGCTGATTTTGGCTTGGAGGATGTTGGGAACCTAATTAGTGGCGCACATCAGGTGCAGTTTACACACTTCCAGGGGGCCAGCCATGCCCGGCTGGATAGGGCATACGTCTCGCTAGAACTTGTGCCTGAGTGCTGCCAGTACGCTGTCCTTCCTATATCCTTTAGCGGTCATTGCCTTGTTTCGTTTTCACTCGGCAGGCCCGAGAAGAAAGCGTCAAAGTTTAACTGGGATTTGTGGAAGATGAATAGTAAGCTAGTAGCTAGTACAGGATGAACAATTGTAGCAGATCTAAAAGGGATGATGGAAAAACTAGATGGGAGTGAGACAAGCTTAACTTTCCAGTGGGAAATGTTCAAGCAGAACGTTAAGATAACGACACTAGAAAGGTCTAGTGTTCTCAGAAATAATAAAATGAAAAACGAAAATGTGATTCGTGAAAATTTAAAAAAGCTTACAGATTTGGACTGCGAATCACCAGGGCTTTTTAAAGAGGACATTAAATCACTGAAAGCCCAGTTGGAGGTCATGGAAGAAGAAAGGTATCATGGCGCATTAGTGCGAGCGAGGGCGGAGACATTGCTTTTGGGTGAAGCCCCCACTAAGAGGGCCATCAGTTCGGAGAAACGATATGCAAACGGAAACATGATAACTGATATTGAATATAAGAGTGCGGTGTCTAAGGACCAGCAAGTAATTAAGCGCGCGTTTTGCGAGTTCTATAATAACTTGTTTGCACGTCATCCCATAGACCCGAATGTTTTTAAGGAGGTTTCGTTACGTTACTGCTTGTTGTAGAAGATGAAATGAGAACATATCTTGAGGCCTCTATTTCAATCGATGAGGTAAAGCAAGCCATTTCTGAGCTAAGTCCGGGTAAAACCCCAGGCCCTGATGGTTTGTGTGGTGCCTTTTACAAGGCTTTCGTAGATGAACTTAGCCCAATCCTTTGTGCATTATATGCAGAGGTTTACGAACTTAAAACTTTGCCCCCATCCTTTTCAAAATCTCATACTGTGCTCATCCCAAAAACGCAGGATGCAAGGGAGTTGATGAGCGTAAACGCGTATAGACCCTTAACTTTAACAAATGTAGACTACAAGATATTAATGAAGGTACTCGCTAAAAGACTACAGACTGTGATGAAAGACTTGGTAGGGCAACACCAAACCTGTGGAATAAAAGGTCGCTCAATTACAACCAACATCTATGTAACCCGAAGCATTTTAGAATGCTGCGATTGCATGCAGTCCGCTGTGGCCCTCCTTCAGATCGACCTGGAAAAAGCTTTTGACCAGGTCTCACATGAACTGTTGCTTGCTATTCTAGAGCACGTCAACGTTGGAAAGGTTATTACTGATGGAGTGCGTATGTCGTATAAGGAGTGCACCACAAGTCTTGTTATAAACAAGGCACTCAGCACTCCCGTCAAAGTGTCACGTTCGGTACGTCAAGGGTGTCCTCTTTCGCCCTTACTTTTCTGTTTATTTATAGAGTCCTTTTTGTTTGAGCATTAAGAACAGTGTCAGTATACGTGGTTTTCGGTTGCAGTCATGCGAAGTGCGTGTGCTTGCGTACGCCGGTGACATCGCTCTTTCTTTCGAAGACAGAAGCAGCATAGGGGAGGCCGTTAAGATACTTAAAAGATTCTGTTATTGTAGCGGAAGCTGCCAAGACCATGTCTGCTGGCTGTACGAACCGCGTGCCAAGAAGGCCCTTTTACCATTTAACTCTGCGCATTCGAAGCTGGTTAAGACAGGTATCGTGCGGCTGTGCTTCAGCAACGCCCTGGAAAAATCGTGCGCACACACGATAAAGGAAAGTTTCACTAAGCAAGAGGAACGTCTCTCTGCCTCGGGGTATCCAAAACCTTTACTTATTTCAGTGGGAGAAGGGTTGGCCGCAAAACTTAAACATGACGCTAAAAACCAAGGGCACGCAGAAAACGCTGACGAACAACGTAATAAGAGAGTGGCAATACCATATTTGCACAGGATATCCCATAACATTAAAAAGATTGGGAAGCGCGCCAAGGTCGACGTTTTGTTTACCGCGCCAAATAAGCTATCGCGGCTCTGCAAACAGACTAATCCAGTTGTCCAAAAACCGAAAGGGTGCTCGATAAAGCACGAAAACCACTTCGTACCATGCGCAGAAGGTGTGGTGTACTCCTTTCCGACTCGGTGTGGCAAGAAATACATAGGCCAAACCGGTCGATGCATAAATTGCAGGTTGAGGGAGCACAACTGTAATGTGCGGCAGAAACAGGGTCACATTGGACAGCACTGTCGCGATTGTGGATGCGAGCCTTTCTTTTCACAGTGCAAGGTTTTATTCAAAAGCAAGAATCAAACGACCAGGGAAATAGTGGAGGCGCTCGAAATCCACAAAGCCAGAGACGGATGCATTAGTCGAGCATCAATTGCTTTATCGGCAAAAGAGATTGCTTATTTGGAAGCCCGTGGCTCGGGAAAAGGGGGGGATAAGATTGTGTAGTGGGGTATCAAAAAATGTTTTCTTGTTTCCGATATGTGTCGCGTAAGTTGTCTGTTATCATGTACGCTGTTGTTATAAATGTGTGCTTCTTTCAATAAACCAGTAGTTGCAAGTTAGCGCTTCGTCCTCGTGCATTCTTTGTCCTTCGTCTTTTTTGCGCTATACATCTGTTAATAGTGGACTGTACCCTGTGTGAGAAGCCCGAAACAATCGAACATCTGTTCCTGGATTGCTGGGACGCGGTCTTTCTTTGGGACGTGCTACAGCGTACCCTGAAAAAGGATTTCCCTTTTGATTGTCACGGTATACGGTTCCTTTGTGTAGAAGACTGTAATGGTGTACCTTATGATTTGTTAATGCTTTTGGTCTTGCACGGCATATGGAGGTCTCGCATGGCTTTCCGCAACAGTGATATCGATGCCAGGCCAGCGAGGCAGTACTTCTGCGAGAACGTCAGACGGATAGTAGATGTGTGGAAGGTCCAGCCGTGTGTACCGGACTAGATTTTGGACGTGGAAAAAGTATTGAACATGCCGCGTTTTTAATTTGAGCTACGCTAGCGACCATAGCGTTAGCGGTTTTACCCTTGTTGTTCATGCCTTTTTGTTTTTGTTGATGTCCAAATCCGGCAATAAAGAAAAAAAAACGGTCGTAGCCCAATTGGTAAGGCGACTGACACTAACTCTGTGTGGTCTACCAGACACAAGCTCGAATCCTGCCGGTTCCTGTGTTATTTTTTTGCGATTGTAAATGCTATGCGCACGGACGCGGACGCACCTTGTTCGGTCCTAAGGTACTCCGCACCTAAAACTGAAAGACACGGCGTCCTTGAATGAAAGTCGGGGAATAACAAAATTCGAAAGGGTACTTGCAGCAAGAAAGATTGGTTGATTTAGCGAACAGAGTCCGTCAATCAAATTTGATTTTGTTCAGCGTTCCTGACATATCTACAGAATCGGAAGCAGCGCTGCGAACCACCTTCATTATAAAAGTGTTTCAGGATAAACTGGGCGTCACTTGCCTGTCGGTCGCTCTGATTCATAGGCTTGGTAGGCCAAAGCCAAATCGCCACGTTCTTTATTTTCAATACTACAGGGAAAAGCAAGCTATTTGGAGCAACGTTATAAAACTGAAAAGAACGCAAAATTCTGTTCAAAATGACTTCTTCGCAGACACTCTCCGAAAGCGCAAACTACTCTCTGGGAAAGTGCGAAGGCCGATAACGACACTGGAAGGAAAGTGTCTTTGTTAGACGATATCGCTCTGGGTTGATGACAGCGCTTACACGTGGGATAATTTCTCGCGCGTACGCAAGGCAGAGCCAAAATCAAGCCGTGTAAGCCACAAGGTGCCAACGACTGTTCCTTGCTAGTGAATAAAACCTTCCCAGTTACGCTTTCTTTCTTTCAATTCTCGAAGTATTGTAAATAAATTAGATAAACTTGAAGATTTGCTGCTGCTCTATGCCCCACATGTTTACGTCCTCACGGAAACTTGGCTAAACGAGCTCATTCTTGATGATGAAGTTGGGTCATCGGAATACCAATCGCCCAGACTGGATAGAGACTCCCGTGGTGGTGGCGTAGCTGTCGTGGCACGAAACAGCGTTGACGTACAAGTTCGTGACCAAATAGACAACCATGAATGCCTGTTCTTAAGAGTTGCGCTTTTAAAGCGAACTTTAATCGGTAGTTTTACAGTGTTTTTTCTGAACGTGAATAATCAGCCCCACCTAGCGTTTCGGACATCCTACAAGTTAATCGTATAACGCGAGAAAGTACTTTGGCGATGGTTTTAAGCATTGATATACGTAAAGCAGCTGGGCCGGGCGGCCTCCCCAACCAATGTTCGAGGCGATATGACGAACACCTTTCTTGGTATTTAACAGAATTATTATTTCGACGCTGGCCATGGGTGAGATTCCAGTTGACTGGCGTCAGGCACGTGTATTTCCGATACGTCAGAAGTGCAACCAGCTTCTGCTTGACAACTACCGCCCGATTTCAATGACGAGCCAATGCTGCAAGATGTTAGAGCATGTGGTTGGTAAATACATACGGCATTTTCTTGCTGAACAGAAGGTTTTGTCAGTTTACCAACATGGGTTTAGACAAGAATGTCCAGTGTTACCCAGCTTACATCAATGTTGCATAATTATTTCAGCGTCTAAACACGGCTGGCCAAGCGGGTGTTTTCTTTATAGATCTTTTCAAGGGCTTCGACAAGGCACCACATGCAAATTACAGTGTAATCTCGATGATACGATTCTGGGTGATACGAATTTCGGGATGATACGAATTTCTGAAAAGTCCCGGCGAAATTGCATTGTTAGCAATGGGAAAATTTCGGCTGTTCCGAACGGACCTGCGCGGCCCGGCGAATGATACGAACGAGCCGGCGAGGGGCCCGACTGCGGAACGAGCAAGTGACGGCTCTCTCCCCTCTTGGTCGCTTTCTCTAGAAACGGCCGGGCCGTCGTTTTCTGCTTGCGAACACCGCCGCGAAACCCCGCACGCTTCTCGCGGCGTGGCCGGCTGTGGCCGCAAAGTGGCGAGGCCGCTCGAGCGACCGCTCCTAACCGCTCTTGAAAATGCCGCTCAAGGCAGACGCTAAGTTGCTTGTGCGGTAAAGGAGCTGATTATGCATGCGAAAACGGTACTATAAAACATCATCCACGGCGCTAGTGAAAGCGCCCATGAAATATCTGCCGGGGTGCTAAGCCTAACCATCTCCGGCGGAGCTAAGCCGGCTGTCTCGAGCGCTTCGCAAGTCGTCAGGCTCCTCCATCCTGCCGCACGCGTCGTGCGTCATTTTCTGGTTAAGGTAGGAGCTACCCCGGGCGCGAAATCGTCGATAGAGGCGTGAAAATACAGTGCGCGCAAAGCCGAGGTGTGCGAATCGCGTGCAAAAACGCATCATGCGGTTCACGCTTGACTTGCGGCATGTAGCGAGCTTGGGCACCGCGAGTGAGGTGACGAGCGCGAAGCGTTACGCGCTACAGAAAGGACTGCTTTGCGACGTGGGGATAAAAAAATGCAGAAGAAAATCACGAATTTCTTCTGGCGAAAGTAAAAGAAGAAATATACGAAAACTTTTTTCAGCGCTATATTTTTTGGTTTGTATTGGTTTATACGAATTTCGGATGATACAAATATTTTTTGCGGTCCCGCGATATTCGTATCATCGAGATTTTACTGTATTATACAAGTTGGAGAGCATTAAACTTCCTCTCTGTGTTATTAGGTGTATTTCTGCATATCTTAAAAAGAAAAAAGAATATCTACAAGTGCAAAATGTTTCTTCCAGTATGCCCTCTGCCACCTCCGTGTTCCCACAGGGCAGTGTGTTAGGAACCTTGATATTTCTAATTTATAATAATTATTTAGCAGAAGTTATAGCAGATGATGTTTCAATTAGAATATTTGCTGTTGGCTGTGCTGTGTTAAAAAAGCCTCAGTTGAAAACTACCATGCTTCTTTAGAGGCAATTGTTGTGGCAATGCAAGATAGGTGTGCAAGCTGGACATGGCACTGAATAGCCAACAAGCTGTCCTTGTGCGCATAACTAGAAAAAAAAAATGCCGGAGCGTTTTTACTCACCTTCATAACGGCCGCACTATTAAATAAGTTGAAAAATATAAAGACCTAGGGGTAAAACTTACCAGTAATCTATCTTGGGGTAGGGGGGGGGGTCACATTTCCGAAATCTGCGTGTCAGCTTTTCAAAACTTGTTTTCTTAAGAGGAAACTTAAAAAAAGGCACACTGTTGAACACGCCCTAACCTCTATTTTTGCAAAGACTAATTCATACAAGTGCACTTTCTTTTCATGAACGGGGAGTGAGTAGAATGACTTGCCAGCAAATATTGCCAATGCCTACAATTTTTCGCAAGAATTGGAACTCTTCTTTTGAGATCAGTAGAAAATTCAGTTCTGTTATTGCTTGCTATTTTATGTTTTGTTGTGGTTATTAGGGTGCTCTTACATTTTATGCTGCTTTTTGCTTCGGTTTTATTTGCTGGTTTCTTCGTTTTATCATGTCGTGGGTTGTGCGTTAGTGTATTGTACCTTAATAAGATTACGGTCTCATGTTATTCAGTTTTGGCGCTGGTTCGATTTCCTGTTTCTGTTTCGACATTATGTCTGCCCATTGTGCTAGCGTAGTCCACTTTCATCGTTTCTTGGATTAATACTGTTGACCATTATTTATGTAATGCCCCTCGTTTCAGGGCCAAATAATCAGCCTGCAGTATAAAATAAATAAATAAATAAATAAATAAATAAATAAATAAATAAATAAATAAATAAATAAAATGAAACACAGCGAAACTGGCTCACCCTCTACAGCTTTGTTAAACTGGTCAATAAAAGCAGGCTGGATCAGTTTTATTGCATGCAAGTTTGAATCTCATCTCCAAGAACAAAAACGGCGAGTCAGCATAACTCTTAGGCTAAGTTGGGAACAGCTGTGTATTACAAACAATTTCTCACCTCACTGCAATTCCAATACTCAGCTTAGGTGCCGCTTCCGGACGTGTATAACACGGACATTTTCTAACAAGGGAGTGTGAGGCACAACTATTGTGGAGCATCGGGCAACGGTACTGCAAGTTACTTGTGTTATAAGAAAATTTAGCCATGTGGATCATGTGTCACGCACGCTAAATTCCAGCTTTTCCTGCAAGCTAAATGCCAGCTGCCTTGGTTAATTACCCCAAGGTTAATGGGAGATAGGAGAGAAATGCAACATCCATGCAATGTATCTACGTCTTGGTGCAATACCAGGTCTGCACCACAGCCTATGAGCGGACGATACAGCTCTGTGGATGTCTGGGAGCACCAATGAGAGAATGACGTCCACGGTCCAATAAGCAGTCGACTCCAGAATGATCACGTATCTTACAGAAGTATCAATTGCTCACATCTAAGTCTATTACACGAGGTTACATACGTGTGTTTGTAAGTTTCCACGCCCAGCTTCACATCAATATCAGTAGCATCCCTCGGCCACTATGCTTCAAGATTCTCGGTATCCGATTGCAAGCAGATGAGATCATTGAGACCCTTCGGGCGCTCGCTGGGAGCGCACATCAGACGAGACTAGGATAATAACAAGTGCCGCAACCAACCACGTGGGATGAGGGAAACCAACTTTTTACACCACTACCGCACACACGGATCATCAGCTGTGTATGCTTTGTGACTTAGTTCCTGGGCTCAAACATGTAGGAAGACAAGCTAAACTGACTTATTCGCAAATCATAAAAACTAGCCCTAGGAATCACCATTTTCGTATCTAATTAACGTTTCAGTCATAGGAAGGCCCAATAATATCCTCCATGATGTCATTGTGACCTAATAAACAGCAAAACTCCACAGGGTCACATGCAGCTCCAGGGGCCACAATAGTCTTTACAAGCTGATATAAACAACACCACAAACCACAACCTTCATGCTTGCTTCAGTAGACATGTATATTGTGAATAGTGTGAATATTCCCCCCTACTATACAGTGGTGGTAATATTTGTCCAAAGCATAATCCCTCGAGTCACACCGCAGGAGCGCAAATATTACATAAGCGCTTGGAACCCTCAAAATACGTGGTCGATGGAGACGCGGCCAAGGACAGTGTCCGCGCGGCAATGGACATAACGGTAGTTGACCGGAAAGGTCATATGATCACTTTCAGGTTTTTCCCCACAGCCGACACAAGGTTGGAAGAAATTTCTGTTGCAAACATTGCTACTTTCTTCCACCAGAGCGAAAATGTCGTGCGCGACCAAAAACCGCCTAAGAAACTTGGCAAAGGGCCCGATCGCATCTGAGGTACAGGATACAATGAAAACTTGTTGAAGGGTAATACTGACTGAGCTTGAAATTATATAGTGCACTGGCTCCGTCGGCCCGACCGGCGAACGAGGCTGCTCACGCGGCAGCTCGAGGTGTCAGCTTACGAGACTACCCTCATACACGAGTTACTGCTTCGCACGGGTGGTAGGGAACGCCTGATGACCTATACAAAATCTAACGGATGCTACCGACTGATCCGTATTTGATATTTGGGGGCACATTAGATGTAGCATGCTTTAGCATGGCCAGTACTGCAGTCTAACCTCTTCCCTAACCCGTGACATATAGCCGGTGTTACCCTGACATCTATAACGACAAGTGTAAATGGTGCTCCACAAGGACTAGCCTCCCACAAAAACTAATATTCACCTATTTCCCTCGATATGAAGGTTATAAGAGATGTTTGTATAATTATGCGGACATTATTTCATGTGTCTAAGTATGCAGTAAATGTTAGCTATATATCACAAACGCACGTATGACTACCTCGAATTCCGCCTCATTTTTATACTAGTACGATTAGTACCCGGGTCTGCCCGGCTGTGCCGATCTCCCAATGGGCAAAGCCCGCATAAATTTATTTTCACAATTGGATATACTAACGCGTAAAGCGCATATAAATTTATTGTCACCATTGGATAGTTTATTGTGCAGTTAAATAGGATTAGGAATTTCTGTCTGCTGCCGACACATCAGCTCCTACGGGAGGCTTGTGCTTACAGCAAACCATGAACTTGTATTTTATTATAACCACCCAGATTCAGATTGTTCGACGGTGCGGTACTCAAACGACTACAAACCTATATGAAGTTTTAGCTCAGTAGGCGTCATTGGTAGCAATTAATGACAGTTTTAGAAGAAATAACATTAAGCAGTCACTTCTAAGCCACTACAGCGGCCTCACAAAGCAGTCCTGCAGCAAGACTCCCATATTTGTTGGAATAGGAGGAGTAATAATTGCTTATTCCACAAGCGCTGGTGCTGCTGTTAGGGCACGCGCCCGGTGGGGGGCGTCCCTAGTCCGAGATGCCCTGGCCTTGGCTGGCAGTCCAGGCCCTCTTCACCAGCATGCGCTGGGTCCCAGTGTCCGGACTTTTCACGCAGACCACCAACTGCTCGTAAGAGGGGGAAGGCTTGGGGGGTAGGCCTGGGGTTAGTCCGCCCTCCCATCCTTGGTGGTATAGCGGGCCAGGCAAGGGACAGAAATTACAAGTGGCCGGGTATATGGTGGGGAAGATCGCGTGAAGAAGGGTGCGATGAGGATAGGAGTTGGTTTGTATTATTCTTCTCAGGCTGGTGGCTTCTTGTCTTGATAACTAGGGTTGTGAAGCCGGGACTATTCTTCTTCTTTGGCGATAGTGGGCCAGAATATCTCCATATTTTACGAGAGGTTGTTTTGGGAGCAGCAGGCGATGCTTGTCCCTCGTAGATAATGGCCCGATGTACGTGCGCGCGGGCAGCGGCATGGGCCGCCTCATTACCGGCGAGGGATGTGTGTCCGGGTACCTATCTCTTCCCAGGTGTTTTGCAATCCAAGTTGAAGCAATTTAAAATAAAATTTCCTTGGATTATTCTTTTCAGAAGAATGCAAAATTCGAAATGACCAACACTCGAGTTTCTTTCTCTTTTTTTGCAACGGGTTTGGTTGCGCCACGGTAAATAGGATTTTGTGTCGCACATTCGGTCAGCTTTGCGGCCCAAACACCTTCACACCATGTCTTGAAGGAAATTTTTAAAGACAGTAGTCTTCTTCGGCTACCAAATGCGAAAAACTGGAGCGCGGTTTATTAAACAATACACGTGGGTTGGTTTTTACGGCAGCAAATTAATAAAAACAAAACGCGCTAAAGAGTACCAAAGAGATGTGCGCTGCTCCCCCACAATGGCGCGCTTGCTATGCGAAGGCGGGAAAACTCCATTGAACCGAACCTCCTTTTTATTTATAGTGTTAGTTGCGAGATAGGTGGGAAGATTCTGAGAAGTGGGGGTGGGAGGAAGAGCAGCTAGTTACAGTCAAATCCCGTTATTGGGAACGTCAGATTAATAAATTTTTTCAGACTAACGAACATTTTGAAAATGCCTTACCAAGTCCCCATTAATTTATATGTAAAATATTTCACTGCTGCGAATTTCAGAATACCGTATCAAATTTTATCATCCTCATATAAAACAACACTTCAAAATAGCGAATTCAGAGTGTACAAAATTACTCGTGTTGGTGTAAACGACTACTAATGGTGGGCATGTACATCTATCATCATCAGCATACTAAATGCGCGTTAGCTCTATCGCCATTGCCTGCGCTTGGGAGTTCTCGCCGGCGTGCTAGCCAGTGGCGCTAAAAAAGACAGTGAAGAATGCGATACATGGGATGAGGCCGCAGAAACGCTCGCCGTTGGAGTCTGCAGTCACCTTTGAAGATTGCATGCAGTGCGACGATGAAGCATGCACGTCTGCTGAACTGACGACTGAAGATATCGTCATCACAGGTCGTCGCGATTACGGAAGCAGAGACGAGGAAGCCGAGAGCGATTACGGCGACGGTGAGATAGAGCCCGCAAGCCAAGCGAAGAAGCCGTGTCTAACGCCGATGTTTTCCAGTGCGTAGCAAAAATGCGCACTTTTCTTAGCAGGTGCACCAATGCCACCGAGTCAGTGCACAAGACCGTGAACTACTTCGAATCGTTCGTCTTGCAGCAGTGGAGCATCACACGTCAGGCAAAGATCACCGATTTATTCAAATAAACGTGCATCCAGACCCGCGTTAGAGGATAACGCGATTGTGCACGTTTTCCCAGTAAAGGTAGGTGGATGCTTTGACAACGTTCACAATTTTTACCGCGCATTTTTTCTTTGTTCACTATGACGATTAGGTTATTTTTCAGTTCGTGGCGTTTGGCTGTGCAATGTTTGTGGGGATGGGGAGGAAAAGCATGCAGATGTTGTGGTACTGAAGAACGGAGAAGCTGTTCCACAATTGTGTAGCATGGAACTGGTGACCACAGGTTCGTTACTCACGTAGGTCCATTGCTAGGAAGTGTGCGTCATATTAGAAAGGAGGATACGTAGCAGGTGACAGAAAAGGGAAGGGCCGCTGTCTTCTAATAACTAGCCAGGTAGACAGCGTAACCAATTGCATATGCATGATAATGTAGCAGATAGAGTGGGACCAGTCCAGGACTCGGCCGTAGAGTAGGAAGATTGTTCTGGGTGAGCGACCCGCTGGCTGGGCGACTGCATGAACCATCTCGACGATGCGCGATATTCATATATATGAAAAAAGCCAACAAACATCGTTACCAAAGTCGCGAGATCGAAACCCAGCCGCTGTGACCAAAATTCCGCGGAGGCATAATGCCCAGACACCCATCTGCTGTGTAATACCAGTGCATATTAAAAATATCCTGGTGGCCGAAATTACACGTAGTCCTCCTCTACAGCGTCCCTCCTTAACGAAATCAAGCCACTTCCGAAATGTTTGCAGAAATACCTGCATTAAACTGGGACAGCGGACCTGAAAAGAGGAAACGCTCAGTTGTACGCAGAAAATACACAACGCGGCGCAGGGCAAGAAGTGCGCTTTCCCGCAAAACGGTCGCGGCACGCTAAGAAGCTGCAAGCATGCCGAGAGTTAGGCGTGCTTCACAGTAAGGTAAAGCAAGCACGGCGCGCTTCCCCGCTTGCAGACTACACCGAGCAACGCCTCCAATCCCCTATGCGCCTGCAACGCTTAGCTTCGATGCGCGGCCGCTGCCTGCTCGCTGGCGCACCGCGGAGCGCGGCCACGCTGCGCCGTGTTCGCACCTAAAGTGGACGGCCCTGTACATTCTGTAAATACGTCCATGGCATCTCTTTTTAAATAGACCTCTTCTTGTCAACCGTGGATCACCACATGAATTCTGGTGCCATGTAAGAACTGGAACTCGTTTTGGCGACATGTTTCTGAACAATCATGGCAAGCCGATGCCAGCATTTTGCGCGTGGGCAACGACGGCAGCGGTGATGCCAAGCGAGAGCACTCACAATACAGGAAAACTTGTTGCACGTATGAAAGATAAGAAGCACGTTGTTTAAATTCTCGGGAACCGTCATTTGAACGGAGATGTGAAGTCACGGGCAAGTGAGGCGTTGTTGATATAGAGCGTTTTTTTGTGTAAAATGCAAATTGCACACGCCTACTCGCAATCGATGAGTAAGTACAAGTAGGTTATGCGCGTGACCTAAATGGGCCTATGCAGTATTGCGAAGCAAAACGACCCGGAGAATTTTCTCTTGCATGGCGCCTCAAAGCGTTGTGGACGCTACGAGCTGATAAGGTCGGAGCACGACAACCCACAGACCCTTGTCTCTGCCCTTGTGCCCCGAGATACGCGCGTACATTGTGTCCGCTATGGGGTACGTCATGCTCTTTTTAGCAGCCGACCCGCACCCTCCACCAACTACTGGCGGCGTGGCACTACTTTTTGCGTCGGCCATGCTAGCTTCCGCACGTCATTTCTAGAAAATTGAGAACGAGCGTTTGAAGGCGATTAGCGAGACCGCAACAGAACAAGCTCGCTCAAAAGAATATTTGGAGATTTCCTCCAAGGACTAGCGGCCCGTTTGCCTTTCTTGTACGCGGCGCTGTCACGGCGAACCGGTCCCTTGCTGGCCGGATCGTGCAGAAAAGGCTTGCAATCGCCGCAGTTATTCTGTGACCGCTTCATGAAGCCGCCCCGACGACTATCGTCAGTACAGTCTCTCGCCGCACTCTCATCCTATTTCACGCAATTTGTAAACTTATTTGCAGGAATAGTCCGTATTGCAGGAATAGTCCGACAAGCTTTAACTGCAGCAATGTGTGCTTAATCGTGCGGTCTCCATTTCCATCGTGCAGGAGTACTTGCCGCGGTAGCACGCGTATCGTTTCCGCCTGCAGAAGATGCTCCGTGCTTTTTAGGATTATTCATACCTTGTAGGCATGCGCTATATAAAAAAAACTCAGCTAAGCTTGTCTGATGGATGCCGACGACCGGCATTAATCCCTGATTTGATTGATTTTAGGGTTTAACGCGCCGACGCTGCACAGGAGATGAGGCGCGCCGTAGTGAAGGGCTCTGGATTAATTTTGACCACCTGGGGTTCGTTAACGTGCGCGGAAGCTTCAAACAAATGGGCATATGTGCTTTAACCTGCATAAAAAAAGCGGCCGCCGCGGACCTATGCGAGCGACACTCCGTGCCGGAGTGTCGCTCGCATAGTCGCAGCCCGAAACGCCGAAACTACCGGCGGCTTCTCCCATAGCCGGAAAGATAGATTAGCTTCAGCAATTGATGCGACCCGCCAAAGGCCCCACCGCAGTCGTCATCGCCAGCCACTTCATGAAGGCTATGTGACACACGAAAAGCTACGTGAAGTCTCCGACCAGAATTCACATCTTAACCAGGAAAGGAAAAAACACGTAATCTAGCATTAGCCCAACTTGTAATCTCGACCCATTTAGGGCCTCAATAAACTCCATAACACAGGAATCCAAATTTCCAATTTTCTGGACAACGACGCACCGGAACTGCAGTAATGATAGGTCAATGATACACGTTAAAAACAGCAATAAAATATTTGTCCCAGTTTCCTACTACATTAGGAAATAAAAAAAAATTCAGTTCACAAAAAGTAGCTCCAGAAGCAGTAATGATAGCTATTTTGCATTCTGAGGAAAAGTATGACAAACTTTTTATGTGATAAATAACAAATATTATATAAAATATAAAAAGGGGATGATTTAGGTTGCTTCATTACTTGTAAAATATGTGCTCCCGAGGTAATGGGCACAGCCCGCGATGTGTGAAGGCCACAAAATGGAGATATTTGTTTTGCCGACAGAGGTCGTGGGCAGTGAACTGTCCACCAAAATTTAAATTATTGGTGGGCTACTTGACGAAACGGTTGGCCTGCCAGCCAACAGCTATGAGTTTCTAGTTTCACGGCTAAATGAGATTGCGTGTTTTTGTTCATAAACGAGAAACTAATATCTGGGTTTTCGTCTGGCGCTGTGTTCTGGTGTACATCGTAAAGAAATCATAAATGAAACTTCTCTGCGCGAGCTTACCTATGACGTAATCGTATTCTTCTGACAGTGTGCTTTGCTGGTAAGATGGTAGTTTCGGTGTATCCACACGGAAATTGTATATGGCTAAATAATTAAGGATGGCAAGTAATACATTTGGGTAATACGGCACAAGGGACATTACACTTCTGTTCTGCTACCGCGTGGGAAGCACGCCTATAAAATACACCTCTTTTAACATAAATGGCTCGCCTCCTTACGTGGATTGTCAGTTTTCTTTGGCTCTAGAAATTTGTAAAAGGCTGCAGCTGTGGAAGCTGAAGCGCCATACAAAGGTACAAAGGTTTTTTTGAAGGCGGCGGCTCTTTGTCTCGTCAGGCTGTCTCCAAAGGGATCTTGCGGCGAGCAGCTGTTTCCCCAAAGCCTAGCTCCAACATAATCAACAATGCGTTGGCAGGTCACGCATGTCTACCATCGTCAAATGTGGACAATGCATAAATTTGTTGTCACAGCAAGCTCATTCTCTGTCGTTTTTCCTGGTATCGATTTCACAATTTCTGAGTGACTTCTTGTTGACTGGCTGACGAAATTAAAAAAAAAAACTAAAAAATAAACAAATAAATAATAAAATACGGAAAATGGCAAGTCGTATAGCGCATGGCATTTCCACAAAAATGCATATTTTTTAAAACTTTTCGCCTGTAATCGTCATAATAACGTAACTGGGGATTAATCGACCAGATTTAGGGGAAATCCCCAAGGTGGAGTAAGTGTCTGCGAAGGAAAGTTCGACATCCACCTGAATGCAGTCATACGGCATCCACCTGACATCCACCTGAATCAGCCGTATGGCCTGCATTCAGGTGCATGTCAAACTTTCCTTCGCAGACACTGGAGATAATTTGTTGAACGAAATTTCGAGAAAGTAAAAAATAAGAAAAAGATATAAAATTATTACGGAAAATGGCGAAGCGTGCAACGCTCTGCATTTCCACAATAATGCAGATTTCGCGAAAGTTGTATGCGTAATTGCTTTCCTAACGTGAATTGAGATAATTGGTCGGACGAACTGCTGAAAAACTATAAAAATAAAACATATATATTAAAAATTACAGGAAATGCAAAACGTATAACGCATGGCATATCCACAATAGTGCAGATTTCGCGAATGTTCGACCTTCAATCGTTTCAATCGTGTAAATGGAGACAATTTGTCGGACAGCATTTCGAAAAAAAATTGACTATAAAAACTCACTCTCAAGACAAGCGGTGTAAGAATGCTACGAATTAGTCGATGATTCTCTGAATTTCTTCATAATTTTTACGTGAGTGAAACGGTACCGACAGAAAGCTAGTCAAACATAATTATTGTTACTGCACCTTTGTCCACAAGAAAGCAGTCCAGTAGGAAAATAAATGTAAGCAGTGCTATCTATACTCATCTGTATGTCGTATTGTTAAATGATTGAGCACATGCTCCTAATAAGTGAAGGATCGCTTAGAGCGTTCACCTCTAGGCTACTGGTTAGAAAACGCAAACACAATTGGTATCAATGCGAAAGCCATAGAAAACAGTAAATAATATAATGAACCGATCAAGCCTCAAGGGTTTGGTAAGTTAGAGGGGCGTTTAGGGGGCGTGTATTTGGGGGCGTGCATCACAGGTAAAGGTAGGAAGCATGAATCCTACTTTGTTTAAAAGTTTCAAAAGCACAGAGTGATTTAGTTGAGTTGAGCGGGCAAAAGGTGCAGCCGACGATGCGATTCTTTCTTTTCGACGACCACGGTTCATTGTACGGGTTAGCGCCGTCCATGAACATGCATTGTTTTGCCGAACAGTGCCAAGGTTTAAGACCACTATGATATTTTGGGGCCCACGGGCATCGCAGGGTTTGAGGGCTACCAAGGATTCAATTCCTTGGGCCTACGCCACAAAGACGTCTCGCTGCCCGCGCTTTACGCTGTCTCTACCCCGCGGCGTCGTTAGGGCACCCGGGCGGTGGTTCGATCGGCAGCGTTGGAAAATATCTTTGGGCCTACACCGCCAGGAGCTGTCTTGCTGCCACCATGGTCCGAAATGCCTCCTCTACCAGTTTGTCTCCCGGCTCTCTTTTGCGCACGCCCTGCGTTATTAATTGATGGATTGCCCACTGAACGTAAGGTTAGACAGACACCTCACCATACCTCAGCCGTCTTGAGAAAGTTGTGTTTAGAACTATGTACACCTTTAAAATAAGCGCCTGCCTGACTGCCTAGTTGACTGAATGACAAGACTCACTGGGCACTGACTGGTCGATTGGACTGACCGATTCTGAAAATTTTGAATGCGTGAACAGTTGACAGGTGCTTTCACCTGTTCCAGGTGCTCTGCGCAACCTCGCCTGGTCGATGACGGCCAAAAAGCCCAACCTTGAGAGAGCTTTTGTATGCCGTCAATGTCTGTCTAAAACGGGGACAGGCATACTGTTGGAGCCTGATCGAACGCCAGAATGACGGTTTTGGTAAGCTCTTGTAAAATTGTTTGCGCAAATGCCTGGAGGCTAGGCATGCATTAGTGGCAGCTTCCGGTCATCGTGGGCACGCTTCCATGCTGCAGAATGTGCGCCAGATGAAAAATGACGCGTAGAAAGGCGGAACGGACGCTCATTAATTCATCCACCGCTGCTTAGAAAGGCGCTTCTCGTAGTGGCGGGCGGGCGGCTATGCGAAGATTTAAAGAGGTTCGCAATTTTCTCCAAGCTGGATACCAGTTGGCAGCTTGTACAGCCCAGCGATGAGCTGCGCATAATTGAAGAAGATGAAGGTCGAGAGTTAGCGCAGACCCGCCGTGGTGGCTCAGTGGCTAAGGCATTGCGCTGCTGAGCACAAGGTCACGGGTTCGATTCCCCGCCGCGGCGGCCGCTTTTCTGATGTAGGCGAAAAGCAAAAACGCCGGTCTGTACGAGATTTTGGCACACGTTAAAGATCCCCAGGTGGTCAAATTAATCCGGAGCCTCCACTACGGCGCGCCTCATCGCCTGCGTTGCGCCAGCGCGTTAAACCCTACAATCAATCAATCAGTTAGCCCAGACACGTCTACCCAAGTTGTCCGCGTTGCATCTTTACGTCAGGCGCGTAAAACACGCACCGTGTCACAGAGGGCTTTGGGAAAAGAAGTATGTAGCCCTGTCCTAAACAAGTCTCGGTCAGTCACACGACAGCGCTGCCTTAGGCATCGCTAGAAGATTGGAGACAGACCAAGGCACAGAGAATATGCATTAGGAAAACAGTACTTTATTCAGGCACCGGCGGGTGTTTTCGGAGCCGGCTTCACTGGTATGTGGCCGGGGGTTTCCTCCAAGATCATCTGTGACGCTTTATCTGCCATCATCATGATGGGTACGTGCGTATTTCCGGACGGTAAATAAGGCATAGAGGAGGCGTCCACGACTCGTAGCCTTGACACGTTATAAACCCTGAAAAGAAGCACCAGCGACGCCCCTTAATGCATGTTCTACAAATTATGTCCAGTTGAAAGCCGCAGTGGCATTTGTTAACCATCTCCAAGAAGGATGTGGTCGGTATCAGTAATTAACGGAGGTTCGCATAAGCCTAAATATAATAAATTTTTTGCCTTACCTGCGGCATAAATATACCTGCCCGTTAAACACAGCAACCGTTACAATTGACTGCCTGCGGCAGGTAGATATTCCTTTATAAAGTACCGAAAACTAGAGGTCAAATTAATAGGCATTAATTTTCTCTTTAAATGGTGGCTTCAGAGGACAAAAGTACATTGCGAAATTGAAAGCAGATACCGAATAGAGTTCACGTTCATCAAAACACTAGTTTAAATTTTGCGTGCAGTTAGAACCATAGCTATAGTATATTTTGTATATGATGGCACTGGCACAGGATAGTACCCGTGATTACTTTCTTGGCGATCTGTAGTTTGCCGCAATGAGTCAGGGTGACTGCCTAGTCCGGGCCCATTTTTGAACAGAGCCCTTTACTTTTATAGTTGTCTTATGATTACATGCACGTAGATTGGTTTTCTTACAAGGAGACACCTTAATCCTATTTCCAACGTTTCGTAAGCTGACCGCTACTCACACAAAACACGTGAATTCAGGTAGAAATTGTAATGATTGATGCAGAGAAACGGTCTATTGTTTTCGCGTCTTTGGTCCTTTTGCGGCGCGTACGAATTTACGGCGCTGTTTTCTTGCCAATGAGACCACCTCACTTTTCTCTGGTCACAGTAATTTGGCCAAAAATCTTGATAATTCAACGCGAGACAATTCAAAGACTCAAATTGCTTGCGTGCATGTGTGGTGTGCGGCGTAGTTGCACGCGGCGCACACTTATTCAGGAGTATTCATAATAGCGTTCAGAGTAAGGGTACAAATTTCGTATAACGCATTCTATAATATATCATTTCGTGTACGTCGGACACCCGTTAACTTGTAGCAGCAACAGTGGGGTATGCACCGCAGTTAACGAGCGCAGGCCCAAGGCTACACATTGATCTCTTATGACGTAAACCGGTTTCAGGACTTTTGCGATAAATATAATTTAAAGGGTTAGACCTCAAAGGGTAACATTAACCAGAACTTACATATTTTCAAGTCGATGTTAATGTTAAGTCTAGCGACGTGTCGGGAATCATCATACTCCTTTCACGTCGAGCGGCGGGTGCCAGTTGACCACGTTAAACCTTGAAACCTGACTTTAGGCGCAACGTCAGGCCGTCGTGTACGCCTGCTACGCATCAAGCTGCGCTCCCAATGAGCTACGAGGAATTTATTGGCCGGTTATTCGAATGTAACAACATTTTCTGGGGCCCATCATGAAATCTTTACGCTTACACATGTATGCTTACTGATGTGTAAACGCTTACAGAATTGACACATCATGCACAGTAATGCAGAATTTTAGCTCACTCAACCATATAAATAGCATCAAAATAAAAGTCCACAAAACTGCTATAAAAATGTGAATTGTTGTGTAATATATGTGGTTGCAATTTGCGCCTGTAGAATGTCTACGGTTTATTATTACGCCAAAAAATTCTTAATCGTGTACCCCAACAGCCTCAATCATGTATCCACATGAATTTCCAAAAAAATCATAATTGACGCAGTTACCCCGTAAAGTCCTTATGATTGCACTATTTCAGATAATTCCTAAATGAATTACAAAACAAAAAATAAGAAAGTAAAAATATTAAAACGTTATGTTAGAAAAAAGAACGATCTTTTGCAACCACCCAAAGAAGCGACAAGAACTAAACGGCCCGCTGTGATGCAGGTTGTTTTAGTCATGAATATGTTTGCCCGATGTGGTTGTGAAGGGACGAGGGGCGTTGACGGCGGACAAAGATAAACTATATTCAGAGGACAAATTGAGAAGACAAGATACATTAATGAATTTTAAGTATACTATAGTTCATACAGTCCTATAAAAAAACCATGCACCCCTCCGTCTCATGGCAACAATGTTTTAACGTGAAGCTTTCTAGAAACTGATTATTTGGTTGCCGTCATAGTTTTCCAAAAACCGCTTCGACCATGTCGAAATTGAGCAATGGGATAGACGCCAGCTTCATAACGCGAGGGACACAGTTAATAGTACGGCCAGGGAAAGCGTTTGTTTGTTTATTTCACTTCACCTACGATCATCGTCAGAGAAAGTTGGCTTTCCTGCTGGGTGTTTTCGCGTTAGAGACAGCATCAGTGAGAACACTAAAGCTTCCGTTTAAAAAGTTGGGTTCACAAAAGTTGGGGCTCACGTGCGGCGTCAAAGTCGTAGAGCCGGCTCGGTGCGATGGCCATTGGCGATGTCGTGGTTCACCAAAGAAGCGGCTTTGTGGACCGCGCGCCGGCTCGTCGAAGGCGGCCGCGTTGCCGAAGCTGCACAACCAGCGTCCGCAGTTCTCAAGACGAGGAGGAAAATGTGGATCGTGTCTGCGGTTTCCCGGGCGTTTGCGTCCAGTAAAGAACTCGCCGAGAATCACGCACCTGTTTTCTCCCTTTTCCCAAGTGCTGGGGGTGGCCCAGAAAACAGGCGCGTATCCACTTAGTTGTGTTGGCTTTTTTAGAGTTTTTTTCGTGAAAAAGAATAAGAATAGCCAAAGTAGTAGAGCCGAAGAAAGGATTTAGTATGTAGATTCAAGAGAGATAGGTCTCTGCTCCCCCTGCTCCTCTTCTTCTTCCTCCTTTTTTCGCGATGCGGTCTTTGCCGACACTGGTGGTGGTGGTGGTAGTGGTGGTGAAAGTTTATTCGAGCAACAGGGGAAGGGGAAAGGGTGTGGGAAGCCTCCTTAGTCCAGAATGCCTCATGACCGCGCTGACTGGAGAGCCCGGAAGACCAGGGCTTGTTGGCGGGCTCGGTCCGGGCTGGTCAGCTCAGTCTCCCACTGCTCCAGGGAGGGGGAGAGGAGGGGGTTAGGTGAGTATGTGCAGGAGAATACTAGATGGCAAGTGGTGATAGGGGTATTGCAGTGCCGGCAGTGGGAAGTGTAGATGGTGGGGGCGATGTGGGGTAGGATGGCGTGATTGAAGAATGTGCCAGTTTGTAGTCGGCGGTATGTGTAACATTCATAGTTGATGAGCGTGTGGTGGTGAGGAGGACATGTTCTTTGTTGGTGGGTATAGTGAGATAGAAGGACATTGGAAGTGGTTTCAAGGGGTATGAGTAAGTCATGTGGGGGTAACTGAGGTGTCCGGCTGGCCGCTTCCTTGGATGGGAATGCCCGTGAGTGAAGCGCTCGGGCGGCAGCAGGCGCTGCTTCCTTCCCTGGGAGTCCAGCGTGACCAGGTGCCCAAACGAGTGTGATTGCAAGATCTTCTGGCAGCCGTTGTAGGAGAGGGATGGCCCGAGGTGGGGCAAGGCCTGCTTGGTAGAGGTGGCAGGCTTCTTGGGAGTCGGAGATGATTTTTAGGGAGTGAAGGCTTGAGTGGGTTGTTGCGGCGTTGGGTAGGGTTCGGCAGTGTCGACCTTGCATGAGAGGTGTGCAGCCGCAGTTGCAATCTGCCCTGTGGAGTTGAGAGCGACAAGGGTGGTGACGGTTGATGTGAGGTATGGGCGACGTCTGTGTAACGAACGTGAGGGCGGGCTTCACATTTTGTATTGATGTAACGGACTCGTGCCTCCCACCGGCCTCGCTGTAGGTGCGGTGCATATGTGGTGGTATGGGAGTCACGCGCAGTCCTGTCCTGATGGGAGGCGGGATGCGTTGGGGCTGCTCCGCATGATTCGGTGACGGCCAACCCAGCGCTTGGAGCACTGCCCGGCCTGCTGGGGTGAGCGCTAGCCTTCGCAGTTGAGAGGCGCGTTGTGCCTCAATATGGTCAGCAAGGCTGTTATGTAGTACCAGCTTTAGCAATTTATCATTTGATGGAAGGCGCGTTAGGTCATGTTCCCTTCTCTTGCTTCAAATGCCGGCTCTAGAAAATGAATCACTAGAAAACCGGTTTGCCCAACGGGGACTCCACCTCCTTACTCTCCCCACTGCCGAATTCTCCCCACCCTTGACCACCTAATCTGGCGCTGCTCCGCATTTTCACTGTACCACCCTATCCTCACCAATGCTAAGGCTACCGACGCGTCCAGTTGCTGTCACGCAACTCCTCACTTCCGGAAAGGAGCGCCACAAACGCAAATGAAAGATTTCGAAAACGGACAAAAAAGACAGATAATCACGGAAACACACCAACAGTGTAATGCAATCCATTCGCATACAAATTTATAATTGGCGGAGTTAATACACTCATTTGGTATGAGCGCATCAATGGAGATAACTCGCCGAATAAAATTTAAAAAGTACTAACATATAAACAACAGACTATAAAGTAAAGAAAAATGAACCTAAGAAACCAAAATATGCCCTTTAACTGCCTCCAAAACTAAGGCACCAAAGCGCAGAAAATGACGACGCGAACCATAGGTCGTGAAAACCGACAAAACGGGTAACGCCCTGCAATAGCACGAACTGCATCTTTGGGGGAGGTAGCAAATCCGGTCATTGTAGTAGTGTACTGAAGATAATTGGTCGAAGTGTATTTCAAAAAACCAAAACTAGACAAATGGTTAGGAATTATAAATGAGAAGTCGTTGATGTAGTAGTCCTTTATTAATCGAGGGAAGGCCATACGGCCAAAATAGGGCGAGCGAAATAAGGAGAAGGGCGGAGTACCCCAATTAAATAGATGATGAATTAATGAAGATCGCACAGGAGTTCCCTTCAGATAGCAGAGGCCAGGTTAAGGTGAAGATCTATTAATAGTGAATGTTCACGACCGTAGTAGACCCCAGTCTGCATTAATATTGACAGACCACTCTCTACGTGGAACAGCCCAAGGTCTCTGAGAAAATTAGTATTTTCAAATGGAGGGTCATCTTGTGAGGCATCGGTAGCCGTAGCATTGGTGAGGATAGGCCGCTACAGTGAAAAAGCGGAGCAGCGCCAGATTAGGTATTCAAGGGTGGCGAATACGATCATCCGGGAGTGGGGAGAGTAAGGAGGTGGAGACCCCGTTGGGCAAATCCATTTTCTAGTGATGTGAGGTGTGAGGGCTGCGTTGGCCCCAGCATTGTTGAGGAATACTTCCGCAGAGCGAGGCATCGGGAAAGCGAGCGCCAGGTACCCATGAGGGGTAACGGAAGAAAGACGGCACTTCTGTGCCCGGGGTGCGAGATCACGTGATCAATGCGTGATCAACGCGCTGTCAACCAGGAGAGGCCTAATACCAAGACGCTCCCGTACTACATCATGTGCAGCCTGGTTGCCCCCATCCGGATCCGTGTGACCCGGCACCCATACGAAACGGATAGCTATATCCTTACGGTCCAGAATGGTGGTCATATGCTGGATTCGGTGCACTGTTGGATGATCAGTGAAGGGCTTGCGCAGCTCTTGGAAGGCTTGGTGAGAGTCTGATAAAGCGGATGCTTGGGGGTGGCGGGTTTTCAATAATGAAGGCCAAATGATCCAGTGCGCTAAGGATGTTCTGGAGTTCCGCTTCCTGCGGGGACGAGTTAAAGCCTTCAAGGTCCGGTCGAGTTGGGCAGCTCCAAGCCAGACCCATATGGGAAGGATCCGTAAAAATATCGACTTCGTCTGGCAATTTCGCTGCGAGGACGCGCTGAAGGGCCTTTTCACGAGCATTGCGAGAAAAATATTTCACGAGAAAAGTATCCCTCGTTTACAATGGCTCAATGACCCATAAAAAATGCATGCAAAAGAACGACCGCAACTTCAATAAATATTCGCGAAAACTTACCACACGGTAACACCGTGCGTTCGCACATGAGTGAACATTTCACTGAGTTAAGACATTTCAATGTACAGTTGCATATCTGAGAGAATTTGTAGCACAGAATTAAAAACAAAATCGGAGAATACAAAAAGTCAAGAATGAAGCTAAAACATGAAAATTATTTTTCTCGTAGACACCTCGGAAAACGGAGACAATATAACTGACCGAGAAACAGCGCCGGAAATACGGATAAAAATATGTCTAAAACAAAAAAGGCGATGACGAGACGAAAAAAAAAAAAAAAAACCAAGATTGAACGACCGTATAACACCATGCATATTCACACCAATTAATGTATAATTGGTGGCATTAAGAGATTTCCCCGTCAGAGTTGCCTAAATGAACATATTTGGCCGAAAAACATTTAAAAATAGTTACATAAAACGTGATTAAAATCTCCGAACAATATTAGAAATACGCATTTTAAAAACCTCCCTAAAAACGCACATGCTAAAAAAACCATTGGTAAAGAACGACGAAAACACGAACTATAAAATGCCTAAACGACAAATAACTACAGAAAATCAAAACACATAAATTAAAAAAACAGACGAGCCGTTTAACACCGTTATTTGCACGTAAAATAATTATTTACGGTATAAAAAGATTTATTAGTTATAACTGCGTAAATAAAAAAATGCCCAGAAAAATTCGAAAACACAAAAAACATTTATAAAAACGAACAATGATAAAACATTTCCACCATATAAACAGTCGTCCCAATACGGACGCAGGAATGAAAATACCAGAAAAAAACGACGGAAACACAAATAAAAATTGCGAAAGAGGACCAAACGAGTAATAAGTTGCATTTGCGATGCATATTTTCTGGAGTTAAGACATTTAATCAGTTTATTAGCGTAATGCAGACATTTGGTCCCCCCGAACGTCAGAAAGCCGACATATACAATGAGCTAAATAAGAAATTAATGAATGTAGGGTTACAAAATCAAAAATATGCAGCTTTGCAACGCGCATAGAAAATGAAGAGAAAAATTGGAAAGCGGGGGAAATGACGAGACATTGGAACGAGAAATCACAAATAAGAGCCAACCCTCTAGCGCAAGGAGTTATCGCAGTGATGTTTATGGGCGGATTTAAAACAGCTAACCGTTTGTGGGGAAAAGTGCGGGTTCTTTTAAGTACACAGAACTTTAGGCGCTTGCCCTGTCGTCCTAGCTCGCTCGCTGGAACCAAGCATATCGCGACGGCGCTACAGTGTAGCCTGTCACGGTCCCTTCGCCACGGCGTAACCCAAAGGCTTCGAAAGCTCAGGGGCTATGCCAGGATAGACGTAGCGTGAGCTACGGTTCAGCTGGTTGTTCTTAGCTTTCCTGCTTGTCTAGGATTAGTTGATTATCATGCTTACTGCTGCTTATCATCCAATCTATATCCAATCCAAATCCAATCCAAATCTAATCGAAACTCTATCCAAATCCAATCCAAATTCAATCCAAGCCAAGCCAAGCCAATCTAATCCGATCCAGTCCAATTCATTGCAATTCAGAATTCCTGCTGGCGCAGTTTCAGGAAGGAGACGCGCGAGCACTGCAAAGACGGGAAATTTGAATTGCATGGGGTGGTAGCAGTAAGCAGATAACGGCGGTGCAACCCATTATGGCGAATCACTGCTCTGCACTTCCGACAGCTTTCACATTGAGTGGAATATATGGCTTTAATTTTTTTGAGTAAGTGGTCACTGGTACTTGCCGCAGTACCAGTAACCAGACGAGGGTGCTTGGAATTGGAATAAACAAACATATGTTCTTAAGGAAACACCGCGCAAACAAAATGCCAGAAATATAGACTAAATTACGAAGAGAATCAATGCAAAATCAAAACAAAGTCAAATGCGCACAAAATTGAGAAGTAATAAAAGTTCAGGGAAGTATTTACTCACGCGCAAGACTTGAATGGCGAAAAGACTTGAATGGTGTGCACTGCCGGACACATAGTTAATTAAGTTTTAGAATCATTGTTTCTTTGCATAATTGATTGATTGATTGATTGTGGGGTTTAACGCGCCGACGCAACGCAGGCGATGAGGCGCGCCGTAGTGGAGGGCTCCGGATTAATTTTGACCACCTGGGGATCTTTATCGTGCGCCGAAATCTCGCACACACGGGCGTTTTTGCTTTTCGCCTCCATCAGAAAAGCGGCCGCCGCGGCCGGGAATCGAACCCGCGACCTCGTACTCAGCAGCGCAACGCCTTAGCCACTGAGCCACCGCGGCGGGTTTCTTTGCATAATTGTGCTGCTAGTAATCGTCGACATATGCACCGTAGATGTTGTCACCTTCTTTGCGGCGAGTGGTGGATGCAAATTCCCCCTCAGTGTTGTAGCCTTCCACCAGCTCTTCGCCATCGACTCGAGGCAGCGGTGTCGTGATCTTCAAGTCGTCTTAGGAAGGATTGGTGCACTCTTAGCGATGTCTCTAATGGTCCATAATGGCTTATAGAGAATGCGACAACTGCGGTGAGAACTCCCAAGCAGTGAATGTTTTTACATCTTAAGCATTAGCACTGGAGTTGTTGCACATGCGCGGTAGCGCATGACGATAGCGCTGGAGTTTTTCTTTATTTGCTAAGGCCACTGCGCAATCTGGGGCTAAGCTGTCGCCGCGAAGCACACGCGCATGAGCCCTCGCAATTTTCTTGCTCCTCGGGGTTTCTGCGAGGAGGAGGAGAGAAACGTTTATTGGAGCGGAAAGTGCTATTGTGGGTGGCCTTCCTAGTCCGGATAGCCGCGAGTCGTGGCCGCTGCTCTTGCCCGAGACACGAGGTTAACCTGCGTCTCTAGCAGGCAGCTGGTCAGCTCGCACTCCCACTGCTCCAGGGAGGGGGAAGGGATGGGATTTGGGTGGTAGGGGCAAGCCCAGACAAGGTGGTATGTGGTGTTGGGGGTTTTACAGGATGGGCATTCGTAGGGATACATGGTTGGTGATATGTTGTGTAGAATTGTTGTGTTGTAGTATGTCTGGGTTTGTAGTCGTCGCCAAAGGCGTGCGTCGTTGGTGTTGAGAGATGGATGAGGAGGAGGGTAGACGAGGCGATTTCGACGGTAGTGGTACAAGATGTCTGTGTAACGACTCGGGACTGGGGGTGAATTGAGGGATTCCGGTGGGTCTTCTCTGCCTTCAGGGAATTCCCGGGTAGTTAATTCGCGGGCAGCGGCATGTGCCGCCTCATTCCCTGGAAGGTTGGCGTGGCCTGGTGTCCACACGACGTAGATGGAGGGCAGCTTGTGTATGCGTCGTAGTATGTTGAGGGCTTGAGGCGAGATACATCCTTTTTGATAGTGGCGGCATGCTTCCTGGGAGTCTGTGATGATGACAATGTAATCTGTCGTGGCTGTGGTTGCGGCTAGAGCTATGGCAGTTTCTTCTGCTGTCGTGGAGGTGGTAGTGGATAGCGTGGCGGACGTCAGGAGGGTTTCCTGGGTGTTGAGGGCTACAAGGGCATGAGCTTGGCGGTTATGATATGCAGCTGCGTCGGTGTATCTGGTGTCGGGGTCCTTCGAATAGCGTCTCTGGAGATAGCGGACTCGCGCTGCTCGTCGGCCTTTGTTGTAAAAGGGATGCATATGGCGTGGAATAGGGGCTACTTTGATGTTGGCACGGATGTCGGGAGGGATACGGGTGGGTGCTTCTGCCGGAGTTATGACGTGGCGGCCAAGTGTCGCGAGAAGGGTGCGGCCTGTAGGTGTTAGAGACAATCGCGTGAGTTGGTTGGCTTGTTGGGCTTCCAGTATTTCTGACAGTGTATTATGCAGGCCGAGTTTAAGGAGGTGCTCAGTCGGCGTGAAGGACGGAAGTCCGAGGGCTATTTTATATGACTTGCGTATCAGGGCGTCAAGTTTGGAATGCTCTTTTGGTTTCAACTGAACATAAGGTGTCCCGTATGCTATGCGGCTTGTCAGCAGTGCTTGGACGATACAGCACGTGTCTTGTTCCTTTAGGCCATGGCGCTGGGTGCAGATGCGTCGAATTAAATGAGTCAGTTGCGTAGTCGTTTGGTGTAATTGTGGTAAAAGTGCCGCCCCCGATCCATCTGTGTGAAAGGGGACTCCTAGAATTCGGAGGGTTTGGACTTGTGGTACGGGAGCAGTGGAGATGGTCACGGTTGGGTCCGGCGCAGGTTTTGGGGGTCGACCCCGTGTTCTAGCCCGGAGTACGAGAAGGGCGGATTTGTTAGGGGCGCAGGTGAGTCCTCGTTGCTTCAAGTATTCGAGCGTGTCGTTGATAGCTTGTTGGAGGTTGTCTTGCTGTTGTCCAGAGGAGCCGGTTGTCGTCCACTATCGTTAGGTCATCGGCGTACAAGGCATGGTGCAGGTCAGGAATGTTGGAGAGTTTGGCTGGCAGTTCAAAAAGGGCGATATTAAATAGCAGAGGGGAGATTACAGATCCTTGTGGTGTTCCTTTTGCGGGAGTGGGAAAAGTATCAGAATGGATTGGTCCGAGACGTATGGTGGCTGTCCGGTTTGTGAGAAAAGCGCGAACATAGTTGTAAATTGCCTGTCCACAGTTGGTTGCTTGAAGCCCCTGAAGAATGGCTCTATGTGTAACGTTGTCAAAGGCGCCTTGCACATCAAGGGTAAGTATGCAGCTGGGCTGTGTTTTGCTGAGGTTATCAATTACTTGCTCTTTTATTTGGAGAAGGACGTCTTGAGTAGATAGGTGGTTGCGGAAACCAAACATGGTGTGGGGATACAGGTCGTTGTCCTCCAGATACGCAGTCAGGCGGTAGTGTACCATGTGCTCTAAAAGCTTACCGACGCACGACGTCAGCGAAATAGGGCGGAGGTTGTCAGGAGTTGTCGGTTTGTGTGGCTTGGGTATAAGAGTTATTTCTGAATGCTTCCACTGGGGCGGAAGGGTTCCTGCTTCCCAGTGCTTGTTGTAGAGTGCGAGGAGAGAGGTGAGGGCCTGATTGTCGAGGTTGCGCAGGATCTTGTTTGTAATCTTGTCTTTGCCAGGCGTTGTGTTTCTCGTCAGACGAGCGAGCGCTTGTTCCAGTTCCTGAATTGTGAAGGGGGCGTCGAGGTTCGGATTTGGAAGCCCCAGGTATGTGGGGGTGCAGGGGGAAGAAGACTGGGAAGATGGACCAAAAAGTTTTTCGCGGACTTCCTCTAAGAGCTGTTGCGGTGGATGCTTGTAGTTGTGGATAAGCCGTCGAAGTTGCTGCTGCGTAGCTGTTTGGGTCGGTTTGGAGCCCAGGAGAGTGCGAAGTATGTGCCAGGTGCGCTTCGTGGTTAGCGTGCCTCCTAGTTGGTCACAGAATGAGTGCCAGTTCTGTGTTTGAAGTGTTCTGGCGTAGTTGGCTGCTTGTTGTGTGATTTCGGCGATTCGTCGTCTGAGGGAACGATTATGTTTACGTGTCTTCCATCTGTTGACTAAGCCGCGTCTTGCAGCCTACAGGTGGTCTAGGTGAGAGTCAACGGATGGGTTTTCCGGTGTAAGAGCTATGGTCTTGCTGTGTTTTTGTACCAGGGCTATGAGCTCCGTGGTCCATTGGTCGAGATCTGAGTCAGCTGGGGGGAGGGAGGTAGGGTCTTCGCGAAAGGAAGGCCAATCGATGAGTGTTGCTTGTCCAATTTGGCGGCGAAGAGGGAGTTGAGGTAGAGTAATGGCAAGGATGTAGTGGTCACTTCCAAGTGTGTCTGGGAGGCGTGCCCATTGTAAGTGTGGTGCTTGTCGCGCGAACGTGAGGTCCGGGATGGTGTCTCGTGTAACGCTTGTTCCCTGTCTTGTCGGCATCGCCAAGTCGTTGCACAGAGTAAAAAGATGATGCTGGGTCGCGTGAAGCAGTGCTGTGCCTTTTTTGGAGGCAGTGGGATATCCCCAGGAATGATGCGGGGCGTTGAAGTCCCCAAGCAGAATGAGTGGATTGGCGCCGGCGATCTTGATGGATTCACACAGAAGGGGGTCAATTTCACGGAGAGCGTGCTGTGGAGGGCTGTATACGTTCAATATGAACAGGCTGGGCTGTCCAGGTTTTCGTGGGATCACTTCGACGAATGTATGAGCTATGGGTGATGATATGTGATGCTGTTGAGCGGTGAGCGTTCGTGCTGTTAGAATTGCAGTCCTGTGTGTAGAGTCTTGGGTGTAGGTATCGTATCCTCGTAGTTCGGGCTTCGGTGTATCGGTTTCTTGCAAGGCGATAATATCGGGAGGCGAGGTGGAGATGTAGTGCCACAGTTGGGCTTTTTTGCTTTTAAAGGACCGGCAATTCCACTGGTAGATAGTGACGGTGGAGGGGTCAACAGTCATCGATGGGTATGTGGTCATCGGTCGGTGATGCTTTGTGTTTCTTCGGCTCGGGGGGACACGTCGTGCTGTTTGTTTGCTCAAGGGCGGCTATGCGACACGTGAGTGCCTCGGTGAGTTGTAGCAGCTTTTCGGTGGTGGCTGAGATCATGTTGTGGAGCATCTCTGGTGGTGGTCTTAATTTGATGGTTGATTTGGGGGAGGATTTTGGTCGTCATTGTGTTGTTGATGAGAAATTCCGCGTGTTCGGCTGTTAAAGGGGTCGTAGGCGCTGTGGTTGATGCAACGGGTAGGGGCGCAGTGGGGGGTGGCGGGGGAGCTCTGTTGGCTCTCTCGAGGGCTTCTATTCTGGCCAGCATGGTAGCGTTTTGTTCCTTGATTTCTGTAAGAAGCTGTTCTAATGCGGTGGTTGGGAAGGGAGCTTCTGTAATGGGCGGGAAGTGGGAGTCGCATGCAGGTAGGAGGGGGGGGTGTTGGAGCAGTAGGAGCGCTCTGGGCTATTGCCGACCAGCTTACCTGTGATGGGTACTTGAAGCTTGTAGATTGCGGGCCTGGAAGTGGTCGAGTTTGGCTTTTGGGGATCGTTGGTATGAGTCTTTTCGGGCAGTCCTTTCCTGCAGTGGCATGAGGAAGCGCGCACAGTTTGCACGTGGGAGTGCAGTGGTGGTCCTGTGGAGGGTCTTTCAGTCCGCATCCGAGGCATTTGGGGTGGTCGGGGTTGGGGCACACGTCCTGGCGGTGTCCGACTTCGCCGCACAGGTGGCACACCTGCACAGAGCGTCTGAATGGGCGGCATCGGTAGAGTAGGCTACCAACCTTCACATAAAACGGCACGTGGGGTCCTTGAAAGGTAAGCAGGGCCGACGTGGTACGGCCCATCATGCGCGCATGTAGAAGTTGAGGCCTGTTAGCGTGCAGTAGTGCTTGCAGTGCTTCGGAGGTTGTTTCCGGGTCAAGTCCATGAATGACCCCTCGGCTCGTGTCCGGTGGTGGCTTCATGTAGGGCGTCAGTTCTTGTTCTGTGGTGCCTAGGCGGATGGCTTGAATCGTGCTTAGCGTTACTGCGTATTCCGCTTGTGCGGTGCTGGCGACGATAAGATTCTGGGCAGTTTGTACTTGGACGACGACGTGATCATAGAATTCTTGTTGAGGTATGTCACTGGCTATTGCGATGCCTTCGGCCAGCGCTCTCGGTGACCAGTTGGCTAGGTTGAGGCCTGAGCGTGGGCGGTACACAATTGTATAGTGATCGCTTGGTAGACGCGGCGAGGGGTTACGGGGGAGTTCTTGTTTCAATGTAGGGGACTGTTTAGTCGGAGTTTGCAGAGGAGTACTGATGGCTTGCTTTGGCGTCGTCGGCGCAGGGGTCTTGGGGCGAGATCGGATGATTGTGACCCAGGGATTCTCGGCAGGAATGGTGCGCCCACTTTGGGGGTCGAATTCCATTGTGCTAGTAGTGCTAGTAGGCGTCAGCATGGGCAGTCTGGCTGGCTCACTTCGTCGTGGCGGCGAGGAATTCCGACGTCGGTGGCTGTTCTGCATCTGCTAGGCCTACAAAGTAGGCCTAGCGTCGGCGCGGCGAGGCTAGATCTTTGAAGGCCAGTTTTTTGTTGTTCTCTGGGTCCTAATGGCTCACCTGGCTGTCGGGTGTTACCGCGTGAGGTTAGGAGCCTTGTGGTTGTACAGGTTTGGCGCTTCTTGAGGTAGATTCGCTGATTTTTGGTCATGAAGCGGGAGCCAAGATGAGGTGCACACGGCTGTATCAGCCCCCTAGCGGCGAATCCGGGGTTTCTGCGAGATTTTTTTTTTGCGAGATTTTTTTTTTGCTAAAGCCCCTGCACGTGCCGAGGAACCTGGGAAATCGACGCGAGGTATGGGCTCAAGAGACAGCGGCATTGTCCAGGTATTTCCTCCTGCAGCGGCGAAGTTACCGCTTGTAAAACAGCTCCTCTGTAAATATTTCCAAAGGAAGCACAGAGAAGAGGCAGCACCGAATGTTTTTCGCGATGCGATGGTGTCGCTAGGTCGTCGTGGGTTCTGGCGAAGATGCGAGGTGAGGCGCGATGGGGTTACGATGACGGCGTCACGCGTATCGGGACATCGACGACGAAGGCTGACCGTTGTCCCTGTAGACTACTGTCTGCTGGGCACCCGTTCACGACCTTGTGCCGGGCTACACCATGGCAAGAGGGAACCGGCCGCTTCCGGTAGACGGCGGGTAGCAGGCAGCAGGCCCTCCCTGGCCGTACAAGGACGGGACACTCTAAAGTGGCGCGCCTCCGCAAGTCAGGAGTGGCGCCTCAGACACAGGACGCCAAGACGCCAGGTGGACCCCTGTCGAGCTCGGGTACCGGGAACCCGACGAACTTCGATTCTTCCACCTGGGCGTCATGCTCCACGAACCTGCTGCTCTTACTCCTCCGAGAATTCTCCTGTTCAAGCCAGGCCTCCCAATCTCCATCCTAGTGGCTACTTCTCGTTGTCTTGCGTACTTTCATCGTGTGGCTTGCTGCTGCTTTTTCATTGGCGCAACACAACTAAAGGCAATCCCCGCAGCCAGCATTCGCGGCACGACCACTGCGTGGACATGTCCCTGCCGCGTTGTCATTGTCATCGTCGTCGAAACGATCGCTAAATAAATAAGGTAAATAAAGGTTATGGTAAAATGTGATTTACAAAAATACAGCAAAAAAAGAAATGAAAATGTATAAATGTGGAGTTACATTGTGAGGCGTAATCTCGTCAATATTTTCCACAAAGTTCCGTCTGCGTTATAACTGGCTCTGGTAACGTTATTTTTTCATTTGTTACATTTCATCATCGTCTCTTTTGTATGCTACTTTTTTGCTGCTCTTTTTTTTGTTTTTGTTTTTGCACTACCGTTTAAGGCCCTGAATGTTTTTACTCAATTTAGGAATATTTCGTATTCTGTTTTCATAAGCAATAAACATTCGCCAGTTCTTTAGTTAAGATAGTGTATTTGACTCACACTTAGTACATCTGAGTATGCTATAGACGTTCGGTTGTCCTTTACTTTCAATATGGTCCTGCACAGATACGAAAATAAAACTAATTTTCAAAAGGTTTTTTGCTTACCATACACTTATATGGGCTCAGGCATTGCTAACTTGGCTCTCACTGGTGTAATACGGTAAAGATGCTCCAGAAAGCAAATTCAGCCTTTGATGTTTTAAATATATAATGTTTTTTTCTGCAGCAGTATGGACGCTTCAAACAATGTCGAAGATCACAGTAATCCCGTTTACGCCAGAAACTATAACCTAGTTTTTTGGTGGCGTTCTAGGTCTGCCTTTTGGCTGGTTTGTCCCAAAATGCAGATACGTCTTGTACAAAGAAAATACAGATACAGTCTGTGGCTATTATCACCTTAGCTTGTGATCGAGCACAGCCTCCTCGTGGATGCCCATAGGTGCAGTGCAGCATTGGTGCCAGCCGCTGTGCGAATTATGCTGAATCAAGCACGTGATGTAATCGGTTTCCCATGGAGTGTGGTTCGCACATTCCTTAGTGACATTAACCAGGACAACTTTGGCTGCTTTCATCGCAGTGGTATTAATCACACGTACAGCAAGCTCGACACCTGAAAAGTAGATGGCAAACAGTATTAAAAAATGTCTTAAATTGCAGTATGCGACAGCACTGTCCTCTAGGTAGCTACCGTGAACTATTCCCCAAGTAAAGGCTCATAAATTTTCGCTGTTGAAAAATCTACTATTGAGAGTGGAGACTGGTCGCTACGGGGCCATGGAGTGCGGACGCACCTCACGTTGGCTCCGGGTTTAATCAACCGCTAGCGGTAGTTATCGGACTGCATCATGCGAAAGACCCCACTGGATTTTTCCCAACGTCTCCCGATACATCTAGAGGTATTTTTGTTCTTTGTGTTACGCTTACTTCGCCGGCAGCAAGAAATGCGGTGCGCCGTCAACAAGGCATGCTTCAGATACCGATCGCCACCGACGGAGCCCGGCGCGGCGGCCTGCCCAGCCGCCACGTCCCCTCTCGCCGCGGCACCCCACTGGTCTCTACAGCATCTCTCCGTGATCGAGTATGCACGCCGTGGAAGTGCAAGGTGAGTCAATCTCACCGGAAGAGTTTTATCAAGATGCTTGGTGGACAGGAAGCCACCGCCGGAAGGGCGCCAAAGCCCTCGCCAAGCTAGGCCTCAGCTCTGAAGAGGGCACACCGCCGCACGGCGGCGGTGCGGCCTCTTACAAGAGCGGCGGCCGCTATCACGTGTCACCTTATGGATCGCAAAAGAAGCCTTGAGTTCCTGCCCTCCCGAGAGAGGATGTGAAAATAGTTCTGCCGCCACGAGACGGCCTGGACTTAAAGCGCTGCAGCCAGGTGTTCATTAAAGACTGCGTACTCCGCCCCGCACAGCTCAAGTCAGAAGAAGTTGAAGACGATATGCCTTGAATCAATACCTTACGTAATCTGTTGGTGGTCAGCATGCCAATCCTGCAGAGAGCTGCCTGCTACAGCAAGGTAGAAACACTAACGATCGGCAACACATCCCACGGGGTAAGCGCATGCGCCACACCACCCGAAGACAGCACAAAGGGAGTCATACACAACATCCCGGACACAGACAGCGCGGACGATATCCCCAGAATTCTCGTTAACCGAAGAAACGCTACGATCCTCCAAGCGAGAAGACTGGGCTCCTCCGACACTGCCATCATAGTGTTCGAAAGAGTTCGAGTCCCGCATTTTGTCTACTACTGCGGCGCGGAATACCGTTGTTTCCTCCACAGGAAGAAATACGAGGTGTGTGATCGCTGCGGACACTTCGGAAATAGAACCGACGTGTGCCCAACATCGCCAACTATACCCCCGAAGATATGCTCCACGTGCGGAATCCGGGATCCGCAGGACAATCAACCATGTGAACCTCAGTGCGCAGAGTGCGGCAAGGGACACAAAACTGGCGACAAACGCTGCAGGTAACAGTACCGCCTTCCATACCTGCTAAAGAAGCGCCACTGTGACAGAGAGCGCAGGAAGCAGCTCAACACCCCGAATAAAAGCAAAGATGGACAAGAGAAAGGAATCCTCAAGAACATTAGGGACAGATCCGAATTCTTCCCTCGAATGGCGCTCCACACAGATGGCGATCCCAGTGGCCGCGCATGTCGGAGCCGGACGCCCAGCCGCTTGGCCTCGAGTCGGGCGAACAACGTCGGGGGTCGTGCTGCCTCCCGGTCTCCCAACCACCACCGCGGACAACGTCGACCCTCGCTGTCAGCATGGCGACAGCCACGAACGAGGGGAAAAGGAGACAAGGGAGCAACGGAGGGGCACCACCAGTAGCCGGGACCAAAAGAGCAAGAAACAGCAACAGCACGAAACCAAAGCGGAGACTTGTACGAATTCTAAGGTTCAGCCCCAATCGCGGTCGGCTTCACGTGGGAGCCAACATCATTCGAAATCGCCTGCCCGGCTCACTGAGCTTCGAACCTCCGGAGGCAGCAAACAAAACAACAAGGTGACCTGGGCTGACACGGTCTCGCACACTGCTCACTCACGGTTGGCAGAAAATACAGACTCCCCACCCCTGTCCAACCAGGAAGTGTATCAGGCTGAAATGACTAAAATAAAGCAGGTGCTAGAAATAGTAATTGCTAAAAACAAGGCTGTGAGGGCAGAAATGACTAAGCTCAAAAGTCCACGCGTGGGCGTGGCGACATCAAAGCAGCGCAGCTCCGAACAGAAGGACTCAGTCAGAGCGCAGACCATCCCTCCCGAAAACACCATTAACGACGATATGGAAGTTGAATCCCCGTCTGTTAAAAGCAAGGCAGAGGATGCGAACGTGACCCCTATGCGACCAGCTAAAAAGGGAGGGAACCCCTCATTCGTAGGAATGCAACTAGAAGGGAAACTAAGCGATTTGAACGAAACTCTCACCGACACACTCACAGGGAAGTTTGAAGCCCTGCTCACGAAATTCACAGAAAAAGTAGGCAAGCAGATCACTGCCCTTACTTCAAGAACAAGTGAGCTGGAGGCCACACTGCCACGCTACCTAGGCGGTGGAGGGTGTGCTGGAACCTTAAATTCCACTAGACCCTATGCTAGACCGGCCTTCCAGAACAGAACTAGAACTAGCATCGACAACGCCCCAGTAAAAAGCCATGGAAGGGAATAACGCAAAATACGTGATCTGGCAGTGGAATTCCCGCTGGTATCGCCACAAACGGGGCCACCATGATCAGTTCATAAGTAATAAGATCACGGAGGAGGCGCCCGACGCCGTATGTTTGCAGGAAATCGGATGTCTGGCGAAACTATCACGATACAAACCTTACTATGAGGCCTGCGAGCCAGCTTCGGGCGACAGGAGTGCTTCAGTAGTAACTCTAGTTAAACGTAACATAACAGCCATTTGTCACGACACCGGCGTTACGGCTGTAGATGACGTCCTCGTGGAACTCATATCGAGTAAAAAATTACTCCCACCTCCGCTCGCGGGAACCCCTGTGTAGATGCGACGTATAGTGGGGTTCCGTTGTTGTTTCCGTTAGGTTGATTCTCCCATCGCGTTAGGTTGATTCTCCCAACCCCCTGGCGCGGCTATGACGAAACACAATCCAACACAATCCACTTTAATCCAATCCAATCCGAATCCAATCCAAATCAATCCAATACGATCCAATCCAAGCCAAGTCAAGCCAATCCAATCCAATCCAATGATCCTCGCGAGAGAGTGTTCGCTATCGGAGAGGAGAGGGGGTGAGCGGCGGAGAGCGCAACTCGCGCGGCGAGGAGAATGGGGGAGGGGTGTGGACGGACAACAACAACGACGTATGGAGGGACAAGGCGAGTGAATGAGATGCAGTGGCATCTAAAAAAACTCGGGGGAGCTTATTCGTTCTAAACCTGTACAGCCCTCCGAGAAAACAACACAGATTCACGAACCTTTTCCGCAAAGCATTGGACATTGCCAAGCATCAAACACAGTAGTGATAGCGGGTGACTTCAACGTCCACCACCCTGCCTGGGAGTACAGGCGGGAAACGACAGAGGGAAAGGGGGCAGAGTCTCTAGCTGGATGCCCAGCGGAAGGGCTTGTCCCTGATCAACGACCCGACGTACCCCACTAGAACGGGAAACCCCGTAAGCGTGGATACCTCAGCCGACCTAACTTTCACAAAAAACGCCCGACATGACGCCAAATGGGTAAACACACAAAAAATCTGGGAAGTGACCACTATATAGTCGCCACAAAACACGAAGAAAGCCCTCAAAAACCCAAGGGAGGTAGAAGATCAAAATCACAGACTGGGAACAGTACAGAAAGCTTAGAGCAGCCGAAAGGGATTCGAACGAAGACAAAGCGGAGGCTCGCGAAATAGAGAACATTAAATCTTAGGGCGAGCAGCTTCACACCTGTGCGGAGGAAGCCACAAAGACTATCCCAGAGGAAGCCGGAATGCAAAAGGCCGACTGGAAACTCCTACACATGTAGGAAGCGAAGCGCGGCTTGGAGAAACGGCTCGGCTAACATAAACTCAACCGTCCACTCCGTAGGCGGCTCGCAGTTCCAAATAAGCAAATCAAAGATTACACCACGCAGCTGTCCGGCCAAAACTGGCACAACACCTGGGATGGCATGGAACAACAGATAGGCCTGTAGAAAAGATGGAATACCCTTCGATATCGCATTGACCCAACCGGCAGCAAGCCTGAGCAGAGGCAAATCCTAAGCAAAATTTTACACACTTACAAGGCCACGGACGATCCCCTAATAAAAGAAATCCGGGACCTATATATCAGGAAAAATCCTAAACAAAATCTTAAAATCTACGCGGGAGCTGCAAACCCAACTCTGGACCACCCGTTCACGACGGCGGAGGTGCGGGGGGCCAGACACAATCTCCGTACCAGGTCTGCCACGGGAGCGGACGGTGTTACATATAAAATGGTGAGAAACTTAGACGAGGACTCTATTCAAGCTCTCCCCAAATACATAAATCTATGTTGGAGTGTAAGAGAGATCCCCAGAGAATGGATGACCGCTAAGATCGTTATGATTCCGAAACCAGGGAAAAAACTACAGCTAGAGAGGCTAAGACCAATCTCGCTTACCTCTTGCCTGGGGAAGTTAATGAAACATGTAGTTCTGAACAGATTCAATGGGTACATCGATGAGAAGGGGCGTTTCCCTCATACCATGATAGGATTTCGACCCAAGCTATCAACTCAAGACGGTCGCTAAAACACGAGATTATCGACGGGGATGGCTGCTCTCCTCTAGACACGAGGGCAGTACTGGGGTTGGATTTGATTAAGGCTTTCGACAACGTTGCGCATGACGCGGTGCTGGAAAACTTCGCAAAACTAGGCGTGGGGCCCCGAACCTACGACTAGGTGAAAGACTTTCTCACAGACCGGACAACCACCATAATGATCGGGGGCATCGAATCTGGCGAGTTGGAGTTGGGAAGCAGGGGCACACCGCAAGGTTCGGTCCTTTCGCCATTCCTATTCAACGTCGCAATGATCGGCCAGCCAGATATGATAGAAAATATAGAGGGACTATGGCACAATATCTATGCGGACGATGTAACCCTTTGGGTGGCGGGAACCAGCGACGGACAGATACAAGACGTCTTGCAGAAGGCCATAGATGCAGTCGAAGCGTACGTTAAGCCGAGAGGCTTATATTGTTCCCTACAAACGTCAGATCTCCTACTCTACCAACCGGCCCTGAGGGGACGGAACTCAGCAACCACAACGTCACCAGTTCAACTTTATGCCAACGAGGAGCAGCTTATCCCAACGGTAAACAGCATCAGAGTGCTTGGCCTCCGAATTCAGACTAATGGACAATATAAAAACCACAAGGGCACTCGAATCGAGCCTCTCTCAAATAAGCCGACTCGTCTCGCGAATACCCAGCCGGGCCCCGGGATGAAGGAAAGTAACCTCATCCGATTAGTTCAGGCATTCGTCTTAAGCCACGTGGTCTACGTCGCCCCGTACCTAAATCTCAGGATGGACGAAAAGAACAAAATAGATGCCATGATCAGGAATTCCTTCAAACAGCCACTAGGCATACCCGTCACTACCTCGAATGAACGGTTCGCGCCACTGGGCCTGCATAATACCCTAGACGAGCTGATCGAAGCTCGGAGAATCGCACACCTGGAAAGGCTCTCCAAGAGCCCGACTGGGTGACACATTTTAAGCTCCCTTAGCATCAACTATGAAACCCGAGCTGGAGCTAAATTGGACATCCCAATTGAGATCCGGGCAAGCATATACGTCCCGCCACTGCCCAAGAACATGCGCCCCACACACAACGCAAAACGAAGACGCGCAAGAGCCCATGCCCTGCAAAAAAAGATTCGAGAGGTCTGAGGACGTGGTTTACATGGACGCCGCTGACTATGATGATCGTGACGCCATGGCCGTAGCCATGTTAAATCAACAGGGCGAATCAGTCGCTTCTGGCACGATCCTCACGACGTCGTGTGAAGTCGGGGACGAGGCGGTCATAGCCCTGGCAATGACGGCATCCAGCAAATACAAATTTATAGTGAGTGACTCCAAGTCGGCCATCCTCAATTTCGCGACAGGGTGCGTGTCATCGGAAGCGCTTCAAATCTTGCTGGCCGGTTTCTGCGGTGATCGGGTCAGAGGGGTCCAAATAGTCTGGGCGCCGGCCCACTGCGTTCTCTGGGGGAACGAGAACACGCACGACGCAGCTCGAGGTCTAACCAACCGAGCCGACGCCGACTATTTCACCGTCGACACGCATTCATTTCGCCGGTCGGGGCGGGGCAGGATGGTATCTTATCGGGACGTACTGGATCATGATTCATTACAGTCTTGTAAGGGCCAGATACCCTGCAACACAAAGAACTTTAACTAAGTGGCAATCGGTGGCTTGGCGTTTGCTCCAGCCCAACACGTTCCCTAACCCTATAGGCTACACCCGCTGTTACCCGGGGCTGTACACAGCTGGATGCAAAATTTGTAAAGACAGAGCGGACCTCCAGCACAAGGTTTGGTCTTTGTCCACAAATAGTAAACAGGCCCAGCAGAAAGGGCGCCTTTTCTTAGACTTTAGGACCATGGACAAGTGGGAGACCGCGCTGCTCAGCTCCGTTCCCGAAGTGCAAGTCGAACTCGTCCGGATGGCTGAAGACGCCGCCGGGGTCCAAAGACTCCTGGCTGCCGCCTAAAAGAAGGAAGAGGACCGAGAAGGATCTCCAACCTCTTCCTTTTCCCACCGGGCACACAATAAAGTTGTTCTCTCTCTCTCTCTTGAGAGTGTAAACACAAACGCTGTATCTCCCAAACTAAAGAGCGCCGGCTGATAGTTATTTATAACCAGCAACAATGAAGAGGTCCGTATGGCTGGTTTATAAAAATTGTTAAGGTCAGACGCTCGCATTGAACAATGTTGGAAACCCTAGATTTTAACCGGAAGGAAAGCTTCATAAAGCAGCGGCTGAAGCATTTAAGGTGCCCGGATGCGATATACCAGGGAGCATTAAAACTAAATCAATACAGGAATGAACACCCTATAAAATGAGTCTATTTCGTGTGTACAACCATGTTGGTGTGCTTTGGTCGGGAAAATAAAAATCAAGTATAATTTTTGGAGTTGGGGTTTACGGTGCCTGAGAGCAATTTTATCAATTAAAACGAAACCCGAGCTTGAGGCTATTTTTATTAACATTATAGAATGTATTTATATGGGGTGGAAATGTTAGTGTGTATGGGTAAGGGAAAAAACGGGGCTACAGGGTTCACGGTTTACACTACACTGTCAACGCCCACACGGTATTTTTATAAAGTTTCCCAACGAGCTTTGCCTAAGAACGCTGTATGCGCCGTACGTCAGAACAGGTGCCCTTTTCTGGCCTCCAGAAGCGTTTCCGCCAAGTTTTAGACCTCCGTAAGCACTGAAATCTTTGCCAAATAGGCTTCTATATAGGTTATTTTGCTTCCTTTTGTGAAATACCGAAGAACACCTGAGAAATTCCTATTAGTTGCGAATGAAAATTGGGCCCATCTCCCCTGGAGGGGGGACCCGAGTAAATGCGTCGCGTAGGGGGTGGGTGTATTTCGTTAACATTAGTGTTTGGGGGGTGGTGGTGGGGTGGTAGTGAATGTGTTAACTAATATTGCTTATTACTATTAATTATTATTATTTCTTTCATATATTAATTATTACTTTCGTGATTTTGCGACTTGAGTCCCCCGTCGTGGAGAGATGGGCCCAATTTTTCTTTTTTTTTGTGACGCAAGAAGTGAAGGTAAGGAGTAGGTTGTTTTAAGTCGTTATTTATTTATTTGTTGCTGTTGTCGTTGTATTGGACGCTGAGAACGACGGCTTCATGGTCGCTAAAGTGTACTGTTAAGGGGTCTTTAAGCAGTGGTCGTGCGTTGCAGCAACTGGTGAGGACGAGATCGATGCAACTGCTGCCGTGTATCAGCAGCTTCTTGACGTAGTTTGAATAAGTCAAGGATGTAAGGCGCGTTCGTACCCTTTGATTCTGTGTCGCTTTTGTGGCGCAGTGGGAAAAACACCATGTACCTCGCGTTCCGCCCACAGGGTCGTGGGATCGAAACCAGGCACCGATAACTATTATTTTTTTATATATATTGTGTAGGGGGACGGGTGCGGACCTGTTGTTGAGAGTGAGGAGGGTAGCATGATGCGGAGAGTAGGAGTGATGGAGAGGGCGCACCTGCGCGCTGAGCTGTTGCGGACGGACGGCGGACGCTACATGTGAGTTAAAGAAATGCTCTGCATTTAAAAAACAATAACGTCCAGTGTAAGCTCATTCAGGTATGATTGGACGCCACAGTGCCACTCAATGCCTCGTGCACCGTTTTCGTTCAATGGCAACAATTGAGTGGCTGGGCGAGAGGGGCAGAATCAGCCGCAATGCAAACCTCAGTTTAGCACGCGCTGAAGCCAAATCGGTTAACACAAAGGTTAATGCCCCCCCCCCCCCCTACGCCCCTCCCCCCCCCATTTTTTTCTGCTTTTCCACGTGGCTCAGGCCATGCCCGAGCAGTCCTTTAACGAAGCTGCGGGTCCCTTTTGTGTGTGCTTTTTCTCTGGTGGACGCTTTTGGAGAAACATGATGCGGAACCAGCAATGGGAGTGAAAGTGTCGTTTCGTTGCTATGAAGAGCGCCACCTTTGGCGCCAAAGCCGGCTTTATCGCTCAATGGCCCGAGTAAGGCTTTCGCACTCTTGAAGGGACACTGAAGTGAATTTGTAAAGCTACCGTTTTTGCTTGCGCTGCGTGGACTGGCTTAGATTAACACACTTTTTATGGTTTATCTGGTTGATAAGTAGGTAATTATTTTATCAAGCCCGAAATTGCAAAAATTACTATGCGTGGTGTGCGGCGGCCGCACCAACTAAAGGCTGTGACGTCGGGAGGAGGTGCACCGTGATTGGACGATGTACAAGACTAGCAGTCAAGCAAGTTTACGTTTAGGTTCTGTAAAACAACATGCTTGACATTGGATGAGCATTCTCGATATCTCAGTAATCCCAGACCCCGCTTCTCCCATGTTGTCGGCGGTAAAATGCGTCATATCAGCCTACCAGGACGGCTTGGAATCGTAGCAATCAATAGCCGAGGCCTACGCAGTGAATGAACGCCCTCCGCGTTACCGCAGATGCTCAAATGCCAAGCACTTTTCCCCCATATTTCGAGCTTGCCTCACTCACCCATGTATCGTAAAAAGCGTGTTCGCAACAGTCCAATGGTCTGCTGATTCTTGCCTGTGCCCTCTGCCCGCAAGCAGTCCGTGCTTATGGCAACAGCACGTCAACGAAAACTCGCTAGCGCGTCAGTGTCAGTCTGCGCGCGTTCTGCCAACTTGCTCGTGGAGGAGTGAACGTTACGGCCCAAAACTGGTGCAGTCAGTATATAAAACATCGGCCTAAAACGAAAGAAATCGTGTTACAAAAAAAGGATGTACCCTCAGGGTTTCGAACTTGAGACTTGCAAAATTACATGCCTAGCGCTCCAAACCACTCGGCCACGGACCAGCGCTGCCGACGTGGGAAATATAAGGTATTTAATTTATAACCATTTTACACTTATTTAGTTGTAGCATTTTACGCAGCTTCGGTCACCATTTGTTGTATAGCGCTCGTGCAGTAAGCGTCCCCTAAATTTCCACAATACCTCACGCTTAGCAATGGCATTTCTTAGACGGAAAAGCGTTCGCAGATGTTTTGTCGTGCTGCTGACCGCTGTGGTTGTTCACCCCGCGCAAAAACGAGCTTCCTGCTCCCTAGTTTTACGCTGTACGGTAAACGTTTCAGTTGATTTTATTTCCTTAGTACCTATATTAACTTCACTGACTCTTCTCCCGCCTTCAAGTGGCCTTAGAGTTTTTTACTAGCGTACCAGTCAGCGAAGCGTCGCATGTGCGCTTGTTCAGCGCTTGTGTGGAGCGACCTGGACTTGGATGTTTTGGGCTTGAGACAGTGTACAAACTAACAAACTAAAGAAAAGCCCATTCTTCCATTCACAAACGTGTCGTGGCTTAGTTTCAACTAAGCGAACTAATTTCGACGACCCCTCGGCAGCCGACGCACTAAATGCTGTACCTGTACCACGAACTCTCGGCCGACTAACTGTCGGGAGGTCGGCGAGCCGTGCAGTAGCGCAGTCAAGACAGGTCATTTCCTCCTGACGTCACACGAAAATTCCACAGAAAATGGGCGAGGATGCAGAGAGGAGGACAGCATTTTCCAATTGATTTTTCTGTTAAATAAATTCTTGTACACGCACACAGAGTGGTCGAACCATGGCCTATGTACTCCGGAAAACAATTTGCGCTAGTAATCCCGCAATGTTTATAAATCGATTCAGTGTCCCTTTAATAAATTGGCAGTATTGAGGAAGAGAAAGGGAAAAAAGGTCAGCCATTTTATTGTCTCTGGTTTTCCAAGATTTACGCAGTGAGGTCCAGACAGACCAAGTCACTCTTGCCGCGCAAGAGGTGACACTTCGACAAGATGGCGGACCGGATTCGAAAGCGTGATTAAGTGAAACAGAAATCCCGCTCTCTTCGCAAAAAAACGCGTATGCGTTTTTATTTATTGCGAAAACAGTACTACGCATACTGTCACGGTTTCATGGTTTTGTTTCGAAATTGTGGCGTGGGCAATAAGGATGCCCATGTCGCTTACGCCACGCATTATAATGAATAGAGCAATATGCCAATATGTCATATCAATATGCGATCGGTTTTTGCAACGACGGTTCTCGGTTATACGGGCGCTCCGGTGTTTCTACAACACGGGTATGTACGAAACGCACAAGATTCCTCATGAAATATAAAAACCCGCCGATCATGGAGTTTTACTTCAGCGATTGCGAACAAGAGAGAAATGATGCTGATGAAAAAGGGAGGATCGTTGATCAGATATTAACACTGTTTTGACACAAACGTACTTTATCTCCTGTCTACTGTAAGTGTTTATTATTATTTGTATATTTCATTTTGTTTTCATAATGGTTTATTGCCTTTTTCAACTACTTTTTCAGCAGTTCTCCAGCGCTGGAGCAGCGCTAGGTGCGCAGTGTTGCAAACGACGGGCATCGAACGGTCCGCTTAGCGGCATGCGACGAGTACTCTGGGTGTGGCGTTGCCCGGTCCAATTCGGAAGCCTCAATCCTCAATGAAGAGGTTTCTGACTTGGATAGATTGACACTGCATAGCAACCATGCCTCCCATCAGAAACTCAAACTGCGCGTGTTTAGGTGACTTAATATATCCGCTGTGTACGAGACCAGCAAATTTGATTGAAATCCTCAAAGTAAGGGCACATACGCTCATGCCCGAGAAACCAAACTCAATGGTCTCTACGGCTCATAATAAATAAATAAAAACACTGTGCGATAAGACAAAAAAAGACGATACCCCGATCAGTGCAGCACGGTGTCTTGCCTGTGTCCTTACACTGCCCTGTTTTCTTTTTAGGCATAATGTACAAATTGCACCGCGTAGCAGTTATTTACGGTGAATTACCAGATGTTCAATTGTTACGCTTGGACACCGGGGCTATTTTTCTGCCCACTCTGCGGTCGTTTTTACCATTCTCTTCTTACACGTTAAGACAAAGTATACCAGGGACGATAAGTGTTCAACACCTAAGAAAAGTGCGGCACCTTTAACTTATCCACCGCACATCAAGCAAGTAAGTCACCTCGCCGAAAAATCAATACCCTAGACGAGCTAGACGAGATAGTATTACGTCAAATACACAACGTGCTATTAGGCTATCGTCTGTAATTCCGGTTTGTTTGAACTCTTCAACTTTACGCATACAACTGAGAAATAGAAAATAGATTTTGTAGCTAAGCATATCCGAACTTACGCACTCACCCTTCACCATAGTATCGAAGTCCCTTGTATCTGAAAGGAGCTGGGGATCTATAATGGGGTGAACGTCTGGGTCGCTACTGTTCAATTTTATAAACCCATGTGACTTTGGCCGGAGAAGTATTGGCGCAAGAGTAAAAAAGAAATTTCTATTTAATATACCGTGTACTCGGCCACATATCTGAAAAGTAAGGCGGTGACATTTAGAATTCAACAACGTACAACAGGAAATGCGAAGTAAAATATTTTCTTAAAGGTGGAAGAACACAGCATCTAGTAATATTTTTATTATTCAATTACAAATACTCCGGTACTGAAGGCCCATGGATTTGGCTTTAAATACTTCCTTTCAGTGTTCTTATAAATTGTGGTTTTTTTCGCTCAAATTGGACTCAAGCAAGCACGTGCAACCTAAGACTAAGCCAGAAAAGTCTTTCAAAAGGAACCAAATTTTGCGCACACTTGCACTTTAAATCACGGGAAATGGTAATGGTTAGCACATTTTAGGAATTGTGTGTGCTCGTTGAGCACATAGTGGATGTATATTTAAGCTAGTGGAATGAGAACTGTCGCCTTAATTCTCAAATCCAATTACCATATTTGCACGATGCTAACGCGTCCTCTATTGTAACGCGCATTTAAGTATACTAAAGAAAATTCGAAATATAGTATACTAATGCTACTTGTTGCCCATGCGCTACTTGTTGCCCTTAAGAAAGCTATCGGGCATGCCTGATCTCAACGACACTGCACGGTAACAATGAATGTAATGACAGGCACCACAAGGATGACAGTTGTTTTGTATAAGGTCTTTTGAACAGAAATGGGTTGGTAGAATTTATCTTGGGGCCCGGCTACCACTAGTGAAAAAATAGGCCGCGTATCTGCTCCTTTTGTTGCGAATTTCGACAAAAGACGATATTTTTTCGTCGACATTTGCCAAGTGCCTCCCTTCGCTTTCCCGCTCACCGCTCATGCTGTTCCCCTTCCGTCCGACTCCTCTCAAGATAAACACCCCAGAGATTTGCCAAAGTCAATTTAAATTTACAGCGTTCCACTGCTCCAGGCCGGGTGCTTCGATGCCAGCGCTGCCGTATGGCGGAGACATGCGTGAATCGAGCACCCTACTTCGGAGTTTATAGAACCACGTTGCCCAAATCCACGTGCGTTCCAAGCGGAACATGAAACCTATCTGGTGGAATCTTTGGTAACTGTTTCAGTTTGATTTATTAAAATGCCAACAGAAGCATTGATGGCGCGGGCAACAGCAGGCGACCGAATGAATGCAGTGGATGTAGTATTTAATCTATTTTTTTATATAGGAACACTGAACTTGTCACTTATGTGTTAAGTTTCTGCCTGATGTTTGCTTAATGTTTTGTTCTTGTTCAACAATGTTGACAATATCAACATTTTCACCTGACTTGAACCTTTAGATTTTGGCTGTGGGTATACAAAACTATTGCGCAGCTTCGAATTCGCTTTGGCCGGGTGGCAGAACCAAGTCACAGACATACAGATAAACATAAATACACACAGGCCAAAATTTCTGCGTTTAAGTAGCCCAAGAAAGACTATCGTCATTAAACACCCTCCCCGTGGCCGGAATCGAAAGTGGGTCCACCGGCTTATGAAGAGCGCGTCTGTCCGGTGGCTCCATCTTGACATTTTTTTCCACATGGTGTTTATTGCACTACTGGTCATTATAGAAAATGATATTTACAACACATATTTACAACTATGTACACATACAAATGAGATTATTACAAGATGAAAAACAAAACTCAAAGAATAAACAGTTATGTACACTTGGTTTAAAAGAGGGGCAACAGTGGACAACTAAATGGAGGGGATACCAGTCAGGGCGAGAATTAATTTAATCGGAGACGTCTTTAAGATTAATGATAATTTTTCAGAAATATGATCTGGACAAAACCGTAGGCTCTGCGGGCCCCTATACAGCATTCGCGTTTTTCCTAAGCTATGCAGAGTGATTAAAAAAATCCCAGGCCATCTCCACTAACGTGAAACCTTGGAGGGTCAAACATGCAGTGTACAAGTGTATTCTTGGCGCCTTGGCGTTTTTGCCAATAGTGATGAAACCGCTGGGGGGGGTGGGGGGGGGGGGGGTAGACGTATATAGCTTAGCTGGAAATGTCTCGTGTCTTTGAAGCGCGAAGCTCTCTAGAGCGAGGCGTAAGCGAGTGTCCCGGTGTTTTTTTTTAGTACGCGTCATGTTCCACCGCGAAGCGTAAACGCGTTTTCCGGTGTTTTAGTGCCGTGACTGCATCAGACGACGATTAAGACGACGACGACGACAGGAGACGCCAACAGCCCCAGTCTCTAAGGGTCTTCGCCCCGAAAAACAATCAATGAGACATCGCCTTCGCTGGATCATACGAGATACCGTATACGATGTGAAGTCAATTCAGAGTCTTGCTTAAGAGTTCTTCGCAGGACATCCCAAATAGAATAGCATCCTTACCATTTATGAAGCAATGCTCAATTGTTTTCTGTACATCGTACTGGCGACAGTTTACAGAAGGCACAAAAATGTTCCGTTTGTGCAGCCACGTCTTAAAAGGCAAAGTTTCGCTGTGCGGTTTGAAGAAACACGTTTTTGAGGAGGGTTAACGCGGCATTTTTTGGACACATGAGAGCACATCTTGTCAGGACAAGTTTTAATAAAGAGTTCTATACAGCGCTGCTGGGAAAAGCATAGAAATTAAGTCGTTGTAGGGTTTACCACGAGACGCAGTGAGCATAGAATCTAAGGAAAAACAAACCAACAAGAAATATATTGAAGTGTACACTTCATACATAAGCCGCCACAAACAAAGTCCCGTCGAGAATGATGGTGAGACAACAAGACTAAGCAAAAACTTGGCAAGAATAATTTGAAAAAAAAAGCGCGAGTAACAGGGTAGGTGGACTCCGTTAAAAAAATAGCCGTGCAGCACAAAAAATTGGGTAAGCCAAGCCCGCCAGCGCAGACCGATTTAAAAAGATTGTCACGCCTCATTGGCTTTGTGGTAGGTGACCAATCCCAATAAGAATTCAATGTCACCCCCCTTTCCCGCGCTTTTTAAAAAGGGAAAGAAATGTGGGGAATGAGACCTGCTCCACCTAGGCAATGACAGACTTAAAACCAATATATAATAAATAACGCTAAATGCCAACTAAGCATCTTTAACGAAAAACCAATTGAAAGATTTCAAAAAAAGAACCCTGAGGTACGTAAGAGCAGGACATCGAAGCAAAGTTTCAAAGGAAAGATAAGCGCTGATGAACACAAAATGGAACAGAAGTAAGTTCTTATGTCAATCCGGCACAAAAGTTTGACAAAGCAGCAGTTATACTCTAAGAACACACATATCGCGATACGCCGCCCACTTTATCTACCCAATTTACAATCGAATGAAAGGCCACGCGTAAGCATGTAATCCCGGGAGCCCATAAGCACACGAGAAGAAAAACAAATAATTCGCACACTAAGGTAATCAGTGCAATGACATAATGTTGTGAATAAATGGGGGCGCTACACAATAGGGATCACAAGAAACACGTATACACAGACAAGGCGCCACTTCAACTAAACTTTAGTAGTGAAAGCACCTAGTTTAAATGCACTGTTCTGACGTCAAGAAAATCTCCAACCAACAACGTGCGCAAACCTACACGTGTCCATCTAAGAACTCGAGTTCTTTGAATGATAATGCGACCGACAATGTACTGATGCATTCGTTTCACACCGTATGAATAAAGTACGCCGCCACAATCTCTCTTTCTTGCATATCTCTGACCCATTTTAACTATCATCAATTTTCGCAATATCACTCAAAGAACTCGAGTTCTTAGATGGACACGTGTAGGTGTGCACAGGTTGTTGGTGTAGGGGCCGCTGGCCACTCTGACACGTGTGAGCGAGCGCGCCTGACGTGGAGCCCGTGCTCCGAGGCTGTCGGGAATAAAGAGTTCCATTCTTGCTGCTGAACGGGTCGGTCGTCTCTCTCGTGGGCTCCGAACATGGTTTCAGAAGTGTTCAGCCATGCCTAGCGACCCAGATGTTCCCGTCGTCCGTGTCGGCGCCTCCGAACTACAAGCGCCGGCCCCATTTGTGTTCACAAATCCGGGAAATGGCCTACGTGAATCGCCACATTAGAAGATTATGTCTTCGCGTCTGGCTTCGACTCTGCGGGCGACGAACGAAAGGCTCGAACGTTACTCTACGTCATGGGACCGCAGACGCGAATCTTGCTTACTTTGCTGGGAAAAAAGTCGACCACTCAACGACTTTTCGCCATGCAAGGTCATAACACCCCGCTACTTGGGCTTTCCGCCATAGAAGACCTGGGTGTCGCGAAGTTCGTCGACGCGACATCTTCTACGATGCCTCCTCCACAGCCTCGAATCTTTCAAGAGTTGGGTGTACTTCCAGAACCGGACAAGATCCGCCTTGTAATGGATGCACAGCCCTTCGCTTTGTGCACCCCACGGAGGATTTGAATTCCATTACTTCCAGTAGTCAAAACTCAACTCGACGAGATGGAGAGTCAAGGCATCATCCGTAAGGTACGCAAACCAACGCCGTGGTGTGCCGGCCTCGTTGTTGTACCAAAGTTGACAGGCGGCTACAGGATTTGTGTAGACCTCACGAAGCTAAACCAGTATGTCCAACGGGAACGCTACGTTCTTCCAACTGTGGAATCTGTGTTAGGTCAGCTGAAGGACGAACACATTATCTCCAAGTTAGACGCCACATCTGGATTCCATCAGCTAAAGCTTTGCCCTGAAAGTGAAGAGCTGACTACTTTCATCACACCCTTCGGTCGGTATTGCTATCGTCGCCTCCCTTTCGGTATCGCTTCCGCTCCGGAATTCTTCCAGCGCCTGATGTCTCAAATCCTGGATGGTCTTCCGGGAGTTGTCAACATGATCGACGACATTTTGGTATTCGGGAAGGACCGTCAGGAGCATGACAAAAGACTTGAAGCCACCATGAAACGTCTAGACGAGGCCGGGGTCACGCTCAACAGGAAGACATGTGAGTTCGGAGCCAAGTCTCTCCGTTTCCTCGGGGTTGTCGTCAACGAGAACGGAGTGTCATCAGACCCAGACAAAGTCAAGGCAATCCAAAGTCTTCCGCCACCAACGGATACCAGCGAAGTACGCAGGGTGCTCTGCATGGCCAATCACGTTGGTCGCTTCCTTCCGCACCTCGCAAGCGTGACTGCGCCCATCCGAGCTTTGCTTAACAAAAACAGTCACTGGATGTGGGGTGTAGATCAAGATACAGCGTTTAAGAAGTTCAAGGAGATGCTCAGCTCAGACTGTTGCATAGCTCTATATGACCCGTCGTCTCCAACCGTGGTCTCGGCGGATGCAAGTTCGTATGGTATCGGCACCGTACTTCTCCAAAGTCAACCCTGCGGTGCTCGACGCGCTGTCGCCTTCGCTTCGAGATTTTTGACTCCAACAGAAGCCCGCTACAGCCAGACAGAGAAGGAGACACTGGCGATAACATGGGCTAGAACGGGGTTCGACCAGTACCTGCATGGTCTCTTCTTCACGGTGGAGTCTGACCATCAACCCCTTGTAGCTCTTCTCGGACATAAAGACCTCGATCAGCTGCCACCAAGGATTCAGCGCATGCGCATAAAGTTGATGCGATACCAATTTCAAGTAAAGTATGTGCCGGGGAAGTTTCTGGAAACTCCAGACACGCTGTCCAGAGCTCCCTGCGATACCGCTCCCCCCAAATTAGTAAATGCTGCTGAACTCTTTATTGGGGATGTCTACAAAGGCTTCTCAGCACCTTGAAGAGATTCGACAAGCCCAGCTCCACGAAGAGTAATGCCTCTAAGCCAGTGGTTTCATAGAAAATGGCTGGCCAGACAAGTGCAAGGTTCCAGTTCACCTCGTGCCATTTTGGAAGGAAAGGGCAAGATTGGGCACTTTCAATGGAATTATACTCTTGGACCACCGCCTAGTTATACCTCGGGCGTTGCGAGCCAATTTGCTGGCCCTCCTTCATGACGGACATCAAGGACTTCGCTGGTGCAAGAAACGAGCAAGAGAAAGTGTCTGATAACCTGGATGCAACATACACACTGAACACATGGTTACAAGCTGCGAACAGTGCGCAACCAACAGAGTGGTGAACTCCGAACCACTCATGCCTACAGTGACACCGGATTGTCCGTGGCAACATCTTGCGATCGACCTATTCCACTCCAAAGGCCGTGAGCAAGTTGTCGCTTTAGATTACTAATCGCGGTTTCCGGAAGCAGTGTCCCTCACTTCCACGACTAGCGTAGCAGTAATAAACGCGGTAAAGAGTTCCTTCGCGCGGCACGGGATCACTGATGTCGTTCGGACGGACAATGGACCCCAGTTTTCATGAAACGAGTTTCCACGTTTGCTCAAACGTACGGTTTTCGCCATGAAACCAGCAGCCCGCGGTACCCGCAAAGCAATGGGGAGGCGGAACGCATGGTACGGACGGTAAAAAAACCTTCTGGAAAAAAGCGATGACCCGTACCTGGCACTCCTGTCCTATCGTGGTACACCGGGACCATCCGCATTTTCCCCAGCCCAGCTTCTGATGGGAGGCAATCTTCAGACGCGACTTCCGAGTCTTCAAGAACTCCTCAGTCCACATACCCCAAGTCATCGGGAGTTCAAGGATAGGGATGCTGCCTCTAAAGCCCAACAAGCCAAGGCGTTCAACTCTCGACACCGCGCTAGTCCGCTGCCGCCTTTAACAGCAGGCGACCGTGTATGGGTGAAGGACCTAAACTGCCCGGCGACCTAAACTGCCTTAAAGCACGAGCTCCACGTTAGGCGCGAGAGCGCCTAACGTGGAGCTCGTGCTCCGAGGCTGTTGGGAATAAAGAGTTCCACTCTTGGTGCTAAACCGGTCGGTCGTCTCTCTCGTGCTCTCAGAACAGTTGGTGTGACATTTTCTTGGCGTCAGAACAGTGTATTTAAATTAGGTGTTGTCACTAATAAAATTTAGTTGGAAGTGGCGCCTTGTCTGTGTCTACGTGTTTCCTCTGGTCCCCGTTGTGTAGCGCCTCAAATTATTCACCATGTTCAACCAACTGGCCCTGGTCAGAATTTTGTTACTTGACATAATGTTACACGCAACTCCGGGAATACAAAATAAAGTACACAAAATTAAACAATTATACTCAAAGATAGCAAAAGCCTTAGGTGGCGTATCACCAAAGGGAACTATGAACATAATACGGACAGTATTTGCAGGAACAGTACCAGCAGAAAAGATTGGTCCCAGTCGTGGGTTTGAAAAGACTACAAGTGTGAGTCGTACTCCCAAAGAAAACTAGTCAGAGTCAGATGCTAGTCAGAGTCAGATGACTAGTCACTAGTCAGAGCTAAGATGACATTATGCACATCTCACAGATACCAGGTCACACGTTGTAGCACGCGGACCCTGGGCACAAAGTGCTGCAGAGGTGCAGTTCATGGATTGCACGAAACGAGGTGTTATCCAGTTCAACGCAAAGTTCCGCAAGTGGGCGTGAAGATACAAAATAACACACTGAAAAAACACCTTCCACAACGTCGACACAGTGAAGAGCTGGAAGGTAAGGGCTGGCATGGCGTGCGCAAAATGGCTCATGTGCAAATCACTGAAGACATATTGCCACGAAACGTGCATTGGATTTGTTTATTTATGCTTTTTGCTTTTAGCGCCCGTCGTCGCCGGGCTGTGTTTTGTGTGCCATGTGAAGCGCGTGTTCATTGATTATTTTGTATGCGGCACTTGTTATCTCTTTTCATAGGGACAGTGGTTCGGAGTAACGTCACCAGCCTAAAATAATCTTGTTTGACCTGCAGTGTTCTCCGTGTAATTTGACGGTTCGAGAAATACCAGCGCCGAAAGATAAATACCCGCAGAGCAGACATTTCGGCATTCGATTCGCCAAAACTCGCCTTCGCACGTCACTTTGTTGACTGCTGCTTCACCGCCTCCATATTCTTTAGGTTGTTAGGGGAGCACGAGTTCGCTCCAGTAAACTTGTTTTTCCGTCAAGACTTCAAGACAACTGCGTCATCCTTGGTTTCTTGACATCAGGTAAAGGTTCTGGGTACATGCGCCCAACACCCTGTGCAAGTCACGAAGCAACCCCACTCGATACCAGCCGCCGACAGTAAGGCCTCCCGACCGAGCTCGGTCTACTACCGGAGAAAGTGAAGAAGGAAGACGCAGCGACCAGAAGCATGGTCAACCAAGCCGATCCTCCCGTCGTTATGCTGCAACCTCGGCAGCCCCCATATTATGAGGATCCCATGGTGAAGGCCCGGAAGAGTGGCTGAAGAAGCTGGAGCGCGTTCAAATTTTCAACCGGTGGGATGACGAAGAAACCCTGAGGCAAGTGTTTCTCTACCACAAAGACACCGATTGAGTCTGGTTCAAATATCACGAGACGTCGCTGGCATTATGGAGCATGTTCCAAACGGAAATTTCGACAACGTTTAAAACTGTCGTGCGTAAAGAACGCGCTGAGCTGTTGTTTCAGACGCGAATCCAACACCCCGAATAACTAAGGTTTTTTAGTGTTCGTTGAAGAGATGAAGAGGCTGTTCCGACGAGCTGACCCTGAAATGGCAGAACAGAAGAAGCTGCACTTTCTGATGCGGGACGTTAAACAAGAGCTGTTTGCATGACTCATCGCAACCCCCCTTAATTCGTAGCTTAAGTCGTAACCGAAGCTTCCATGATCGAGAGGACTCTCGAAATTCGCTTGAAGCAGTAAGATCGACCACCCACCGTGTGTTTGGCGAACCCAGTCAACGCCCCTAGATTCGCAACGGATGACTTGCCAGAAACAATACGCGCCGTCGTTCGAGAAGAGCTGTGGAAACGTCTTCCGACGACGACACAACCCCAAGTCACTTCTTTGACTGACGTGATTCGGGAAGAAGTTCAGCACGTTTTGGGGACTTCTACACCATCCGAAGCACCCCTCGAGCCAGAAGCTATGACCTACTCCGCCGCTATTTGTCGACCCCTCCCTGCTCCAACACGTCATCGAGAGGATCCGCCGTACCGCCGCCCACTGTCACCTATCGGAACCCCTGTATTCCAAAACCAGATGCTGAGGAAGGCGGACGTATGGCGAACTCCCTGTAATTGTCCGCTCTGCTAACCCTGGTGATAGGCCGACCACATCTATTGTCGCTGCCCATACAAGAGACTCAGACTGCGTGGTTTCTTCTTCGACGCATTTCGCTTTCTCCCTCGCCAAAGACCACGTCAGATCGACGAGTATCTATCCCAAACCAGCCGTGGCCCAGCCTGTTTCAACAGTTCGCCGTCACCTTACCGATACCAGTCGCCGAACGAACCGCCGTAGCAATGCTCGCTTCGCACCTGAACGGTCCCCCAGCCCACGCAGGGGAAACTAAAAGCTGCAACCTCTGGAGGTAAAGTTGCACGACGGTGGAAAAATAAAAACCCTCCAACGACGCAACGACTCGCCGCCGAAGACCATGATTCACGACATGGCCTCAGCCCGACGACCAGAACTAATGCGGACGTGACTCCCGAACACGACGACAACGACACGGCGCGACGCGTCCCCGACATGACCAAGCCTGCTGGTGAGAAGACGACGACAACGACGAAGCACAGTGCGCGACCGCCAACATGCAGGAGCCGAGATACGACGCCCCGACACACCCGGAACTCGAGGAAGGTGGCGTCCGATGTCCAGTTGTCAATCGACGGCTTCGATGTAGTCGCCATCTTTGACACAGGAGCCGACTAATCAGAAATGAGCGGATGGTTCGCATTTAAGGTGAAGAAAGTTACGACCAGACGGGACGGTCCACACATACGCGCAGCAGGTGACCATCTTGTAACGCCAAGTGGGACCTGAACATCTCGCGTCACCATAGACCCCATGACGTACACTGCTGCGTTCGTCATTTCGCCTAACTGCTCCTGTGACGTAATTCTTGGAATAGGCTTCTTGACGGACAACGGTGCAATAATTGATCTACAGACCAAGTCGCATAACTTTTTCCTCCGATCACTCCATGACGCCGGAACCGAATCCCGAACATCGTGCTGCTGTAAGGATCGCCGATGATCATGTCACCCTGCCCCCCGCGCAAGCTTGATGATCCCCGTCTCATGTGAAGATGCTGCTCCTGAGAGAGAGAGAGAGAGAGATTAAACTTTATTTTTAGAAAAAGGGTTGCGATGGAGCTATTTCAGCTCAGTCGGAGTGGTTCCTTATTCACGGGGTTCCCATATGCTTCCCGAGCCTCCTGGCCCCTGTTGATCAGCCGAAGTTGGTCTTCCAGGGCGGGGCTGGTCAGCAAGATCTCCCATCGCTCATCCTCTATGCTGACGGAGTCAACAAAAATTTGGGGGGGGGACTTGAGTTTTGTGCATTCTCCGATGGTGTGTTTTCAGGGTGCCTGGTTTTGAGCATGGGGGGACATTCTTTTGCGTATCTAATTGGGAACATGCGGTTCAGGAGTAGAGGGTGTGGGAAAGAGGCTGCCTGTATCTGTCGATAAATTGATTGTTCTTCCCTGGATAGTTTAGGGTGAGGGCGCGGAAGGCTTCTTCTGTTCTCCCTGTAATGTTTGAGGATTTCTGCATATTTGGTTATTGGGTGCATCCCTTCTTCCGTTTCCTCTGTGGCCCGGAGGTTTAAGTCTCGGGCCTGTCGATGGGCGAATTCGTTGCCCTCGATCGAGGAATGCGCAGGGACCCAAATGAGTTCATTCTTGTTTCCGGGGGTTTCCCGCTTGTCAGGATTTTGGCGGCAGTTTCTGAGATCCGTCCTGTTCTGTATCTGTTGTAGGCTTTCATTGAGTCCGTGAGAATTGTCGCTGTACCAGGTTGCGTTAGCGCCAGTGCTATGGCGGCCTCTTCCGCTTTCTCTGGCTCCGTGGTGTACAATGATGCACAGTTCACTATTTCGTTTCTTGTGGTCACTACTATAGTTGCTTTGTTGGAGAATTTGGGAGGGCAGCATCAGTGTAGAGTATTCCCTCATGTCTCTTTTCTTCCAACAGTTTGTTAATTGCTTTTACTCTCGCCTCCCTTCTTCCTTGTTTCTGTTGGGGGTCCATGTTCTTTGGGGTTGGTTTGGTCTCTATTTGTGAGGTCCATTGGTCTGGGACTTGTCGCTCCGTGACGTGTGGCGCTTCTTGCCATCCTATCTTCTTAAGTACAGCCCTTCCGGCGTCCGTTTTGCTGAGGCGAACTCGTTGATTCGAAAGGTGGGCTTCTACTAGCTCGTCAAGCGTGTTGTGGCATTGCCATGCGCAGAAGTCGCGCTGTTGACGAGTTTTGCGGTATCCCCAGGGCTAGTTTGGTCGCTTTTTCTGATTAAAGTATCTAGGTATATGGTGTCTGCCTTTCTGAGATTCAGGTATGGTGCTGCGTATGTTATTCTTGATATCACGAAGGCCTGCACCAGACGTAATGTGTCGTCCTCTTTCATACCTCTTCTTCTGTTGGAGACTCTACGTATCATGTTGAAAATCTGGTCCGTTGTGGTCTTGAGTTTTTTCACCGTTTGCGACGCCTTGCCGTCTGCTTGTATTATCAGGCCAAGGATTTGGTATGCGTGCTAGGGGTAATCTTTGCCCCGTCTATTTCGACTTCGACTTTGCATGCTCTCTCGGGGTTTCTCGGTCCTATGATGACTAGCTCAGACTTTTGAGGGGCGCAGTTAAGTCCGCATTTTTGCGCGTATTCGTTGACTGTGTCGGCTGCCCTTTGGAGCGTCGCTTCCATCCATCCTTGGGATCCTTTTGTTTCGAGACATATCGTTATATCGTCTGCGTACAACGCATGTCCCAGGTGTTCTATTTTGCCTAGAAGTTTCGGCAGTGGGAGTAGGGCCAAGTTGAAAAGCAGGGGAGAGAGGACCGATCCTTGCGGGGTTCCTCTGTCCCCCAAGGAGATAGGTTCGGACATCTCCTCTCCTATCTTGATTTTGGCTGTTCTGTGGCTGAGGAAGTCTTTTACATAGTTGTACGTGCGCACTCCACATCCTGTTGTTTTAGGTTGTTGAGGATGCTTCTGTGCGTCACGTTGTCGAATGCTCCCTTTAAATCTAGTGCGAGTATCGCTCTCGGGGCTTGCTGTTTGCTGGTTTGACTACCAGTTCGTTGAGTTGTACGAGCACGTCTTGCGTTCCGAGGTGTTTTCGGAAACCATACATTGTTTGGGGCATGATGTCGTGTTCGTCCAGATGTCTTTGGAGTCGTTTGAGTACCATTCGCTCCATCACTTTTCCGGCGCACGAGGTGAGGGAGATCGGTCTCATGTTGTCGATGTGCGGGGTTTTTCCTGGTTTGGGTATAAAGCGTACTTCTGCTTCTTTCCATTCCGGTGGGAGGGTTCCCGTCTCCCATGTCTTGTTCATGTGATTGAGGAGTTCCGTCCGGCTTCTGTCGCTGAGGTTATGTAGCAGCCTGTACGTGATCGCATCGGGCCCTGGGGCGCTGTTCTTGTTGCTTTCGTCTATGGCTGCAAGCAGTTCTGTTTCGGTGAAAAGTTTGTCGAGCAGTTTGTTTTGCGGACCGGAGTAGTCTTCGATTTCTCCTTTTTTCTTTCCGTTTTGAGATACTTCTTTTTGAGGTCTTTGATTAAGTCGCTCTCATTTCCTTGTAATTGTTGAGGGTGGCTGTGAGGGTGCGGTTTGTTGCGCTCTTGCTTCCAAGTGGGTCGATCAGATGTCTGAGCAGGCTCCACGTCTTCCTGGTTGACAGTGTGCTTTGCAGGCCGTCGCAGAACTGTAGCCAGTTTTCTGTGCAGAGTTGCTTCGCATATTCTGTCGCCAGTTTGTTCAGTTCATGAATGCGCTTCCGAAGTTTTTTATTATGTCTTTGTTTTTTCCACCTCCTCGTTAAGCCATGTCGTGCCTCCCATATGTGAAGGAGTTTGGCGTCTACGAAGGGAGTCTGCGTTGTGGTCGCTATGGTTTGTGTGTGTCTTTGGTCATTTGGGATTGGTATTTAGCCCATTCTTCATAGGTGTCTGTTTCTGTTTTGTCTTCTTCTGCTTCTTTCCTGAGTTTGTCCTAGTCTGTAAGCCGCGCTGTGCCTGTTTGCGTCTTGAATCTCGGCCCTCTGATCTGGATCGAAATGATATCGTGGTCTGAGCCCAGACTCGTCCCTGTGTTTTGCCACGTGGTGTCGAGGATCCCTTGCACCATAGTGAGGTCGGGGGTAGTGTCTCTCGACGTACTTGTTCCCATACGCGTTGGGGTGTTTGGTTCGTTGAGGAGGGCGATGCCTTGTTGCTCTATAATGCTGACTAATGTTTTGCCTCTTCTGGAGTTAAACTTGTATCCCCACATCGAGTGTGGGGGGTTGAAGTCCCCTGACGTTGACGCTATCGTAGAGAGTGACCAAAGGTTGCTTCTCGATCGCGGTGTCGCTGTCGCAAGAGCCATTTCGCGCTTTAAGCAACGCCAATCGTACGTTAATTTCACTCAGGAGTACCAGCATTTAAACAATGGCACTGCAATTGCATTCCTCGAGGAAGCTCAAGAAGCAAGTGACGTGAACGCCGTTGCCGACTTTGAACGCGCACCCGTAGGAGCTTCCGCATCCCTTCGACGTAAATCCGGCGTTACTGAAAAAAAACGGAACAAATTATTCGCTTTGCTGCGTCGCTACAGCGAGTGTTTTTCGTCGAACTCGAAATTACGTCAGACACCTCTAGCGAAGCACTGAATAATAACCGAAGATGGAGCCCGACCTACCCGACAGTCACTGTACCGCGTGTCTACACACGAGCGGGAATCCATGCGGACACAAGTGGAAGACATTGCTCAGCGACGACAATATACAGCCATCTAAAAGCCTCTGGGCTGTGCCGGTCGTACTGGGGAATAAAAAAGAGGACACATTAAGGTTCTGCGTTGACTTCCGGCGACTGAACAAAATAACCAAAAAAGACGTGCACCCCTGCCCCGGATCGGCGACGCCCTCGACCACCTCTGCCACACGAAGTACTTCTCATCGATGGATCTGAAGACCGGGTAATGGCAAATTGAAGTGGACGAGAGAGACCCAGACAAGACTGCATTTATAACCCCGGAAGGCCTATACGCGTTCAAGGTGATGCCGTTCGGGCTGTGCACGGCACCATTAACGTTTCAGAGTCATGGACACCGTGGTTTGCATGGACACCATTCATGGACACCATCAGAGTCATGGACACCATTTCTTGTGGCAACAGTGGCCACCGCAGCACACTGCCCCAATCGCCACGCTTTTCAAACACAGATCCTGCTTTACGGTGCTGCTGGGCCTTTGGCGTTTACTTCGCTGGACCAGCTTTGCCTCGTCACCCCTCGGAACCATCGCAGCCGCTCGCTTGACCTGCTTGCTGGCAAGTGTTTCGCCACGTGCGAAGCACCATATCGGCCTGCTGACGTTACAGCGAGGTGACACCTGCGGAGAGGAATCGGCGCCTGGGTGATCGACGGGACCCCCACCGTAAAAGCATCTGCAGCGATTGTCCGTGCTTCATTTGGCAGCAGCCGCCACCGCAGCGCACTGCCCTAATCACCACGCCTTTAAAACACAGGTTTATGTCTTATTTTTTCGGATGGCGTATTACATTTTTTCCGCTGCTGCCAAACTGTGGTTGTATTATGTCGCAATACGAGATGCCCCGTGAAATTACGAAGTTCTTGAAGAACGTGAGCAGGAAATGAGAGATATGCGGACAGAAATGGAAAAAAAGTTGAGAAGGGAAATCAAAGAACCAAAGAATTCTATTGACTTCTTCAGCACTCAGTTTGACGCCATGGCTGAGCGCTCCGCGAAAATTGAGAAAGAGAACGCAACGCTTAAAAAGATTACTTACATCTAGTGGCAGAATGAAGTTGTGATGTCCTCCGAGCAACGTACGACTAGCCTTGAGCAGTTCTCGCGAAGTAAGAATATTGAGATCAAAGGACTCTCGGTCGTTGACGGGGAAAATTTTCCAGCTATGCTCAGGATGCTCGGCGATGCTATCGATGAACGAATCTCTGAAACTGACGTCGAAATGTGCCATCGTGTACCAAGGAGAGATCAGGGTTGCCCGATTGTGGTTGTGCAGTTTCATTCACCTGCAGAGCGAGACGCTGTTATTGAGAAGGCACGTAAGAAACGGGTCTGCACGTCCAGTTTCGGTTTTTCTGAACCGTCATCAGTGTTCGTGAACGAGCATTTGTGCGCTATTCTTAAAAAAACTGCTTGGACCGGCTGTCTCGCAAAAGAAGGAGCAAAACTGCAAGTACGCCTGGACAAACGATGGCAAAATCGTTGCCTGCGAGACAGACACATCTCGTACACTGCGCATAACCTGCGAGCAGGACCTAGATAAAATTCGATAGCCTGATGTGTATGCAGCGTGCATCGAATCGTTAGGTAGGCCTATATGGCTTACTCTCAGCTGAGTACCAGTGACGTTACCAGCGCATACGTAGCTGAAAAACATCGCCTATCTTTTTTTCATGTAAATACTCAGTCAGCTTGCAATAAGGCTGACAGCCTGCATGCTCTACTTCTGAGCTTTATTATCATATTCGATGTCGTATGACCAGAATGTGGTATCAGCAAACACACGATATATTTAAAATCACCGGATACAATACTTACTACCTAAACCACTCGACTAAAAGAGGGGGAGGCGTATTACTTATGGCAAAAAAAGATGTTAGCTGCGACTTAATCGACGATTTCAGTATGATTAATGATGAATTTAAAATTCTGACTATGCTTAGCGGAAAACATGTTGTGTTTTCTTTTTTGTACCGGCCAGCAGGGGGGAACATGTCTACCTTCCTATCATTATCGATGCGTTTTTCGGGCGAATAAACGAAAATCGTCTAAAAGTGGGTTTGGGTGGTGATATAAATGTTAATATGTTACCTCCGACGGCAGCACAGCGTGAATTTGCAAAAATATGGACATCGAATGCATTTGTAAAAGCTGCCACGGTGCCTACTCGTATTCAACCCGATTCTGCACCACTAATTGAGGTTTTCTTTACAAATATTGAGGACCCCAATGTTGAATATGGTACTATTGGCATAAGTATCAGTGACCATTTATCTACCTTTTTAATGACAGACACTACTGAAACGAAACAGCCTCGACGACGCCCCGGCCCAAAATTCCAAGATATCAATGCAGTTACTTTAGACCTTTTTTGTAACAATCTAGCTAAGACAAGCTGGGATGATGTATATGCGGAAAACGATCCGGATTATGCCTACGAAGCCTTTCTGACGTAATTTACATGGTTCTATAAAAACTTTTTCCACGCAAACGTTTTCGCGCCAGAAAATCAAGAAAGCCATGGATTACGTCCGAATCTTTGGGGCTTATACGAGAGAAAGATTCTCTTCATAGGCGTTTTCTTAAAAGTAGAAACCCTGCTGATTTCATGGCATTTACGACTTTTCGAAATAAGGTAACGAACTGTCTTAGACAGGCTAAACGAAACTACTTTTTCAAAATTTTTAATGAGGAAGCACTGAAAGTAACGGATATTGTAAGGCAAAAAGTAAACTCCCTGCTTGGCAGAGAAAAAACGTTACCGCAAAGCACAGATGTAATGCTAAATGGTAAACCAACCTATGGAACGCAGCTAGTGGATGAGCTGATTAATTAGTTTGTCTATATTGTAAACAGTACTCACAACCCTCATATTGTCGAGTATCTGGCAGCCAGAAATTGCAAAATTGCATTCTTAACACCTACAAGTAGCGCTGAAATCTTTTGCGTGTTGCGTACGTTACGCAATAGCAGATCATGTGATCACGATGACGTGCAAATACCAACCGTGAAGAACACGCTAAACATAATCAGCCCTGCCCTTGCACATGTGTACAATCTTGCATTTTCAAACGGCATTTTTCCAGCACGTATGAACATGGCTAAAGTTAGCGCGATAGTTAAAGGCGGCGATAAAAATGAGTTATCTAGTTACTGGCCATATCCCTCCTACCCGTGGTTCCTAAAGGCCTTGAAAAGATAACACCTGAAAACTGAACACATTCTGCGAAAAACATCGTATAATTACCGATTCACAATTTAGATTTAGGAAAGCGTCTTCGACGGAATCAGCGCTACTGGCTCAAAAATAGTTATTTTAACGTCTTTTGAAAATAAGTTGCAAACACTAGTTGTGTTTGTAGACTTTTCAAACGCTTTTGATCGGATTCACTATGTACCTTTGCTCACAAAATTTGAATATTATGGTTTCAGGGGTGTATTCTCAGATCTGCTAAGAAGCTATCTGCAGTTTCGCAGCGAGGTTGTGGTTATTGATAATAAAATATCTGCTAGTAAACCTGTAAATTCAGAAGTACCGCAAGCAAGAACCCTTGGGCCATTACTGTTTATATTCTACATAAATGACATTGTCAATATTTCCGCCTCTTCCAAATTCGTAATCTATGTTGACGACACTACGTTATTCTTTACGGAAAATGCACATGCACAATTGTTACGTTTGATATCTTGCGTTTGAAATGCGTTTGACATATGGTTCACAGACGCAAGTAAAGTCACCCATGACTACAACAGCACGGTCACACCTGAAACGCTGATCCAAATTTCTGAAAAAAACTTGATCGTTGGCCGCACCATTAAACACAGACATCGATTAATCGCCACGGTACACCGTACACCAACAAATCACAACATATAAACTGCCCTTCAACAACTACCTGACATGTGACGGCAGAGTACGGCAATTCTTTTTTTATAAACTTGGACAACCTGCCGACAGGCAAGTTGAATGCATGAGAATTGCAGCCAGACCAGCGTCTGGTTTCGGAAATGGTGATGTATTCGACTAGCCAGGCAGTGAGCGCCTCCGATTCTCGTCTTCCTCCCCTCCTACTGTCGCCCCCGCCTGCGCATCTTTATTTCTCAACATACTCCTGCCGCCTCCAAGTTGGTTAGGAGCTAGCTGGCAGTTGGAGGGGTAGTGGCAAAGTCCGGGCCCCGCTACGACCAGTTTTCCGACGTCCGTAGCGGCGCATGACTCCTCAGCAGTGATTCTTGTATTCTGGTTGGGGGATCCAGTGGAGCACTTGGCTGGGTGTCTCGGCGCCGTCGATCTCGCTAAACATCTTTGTCATTCGAGCGAGGCAGTACCAGTCTATAGCCAGCGCCACGGCCAACGAGCGCTTGCTGGGTTGCTGGATCAAAGTGACTTATATCTAAAAGTGAAGACTGCGAATGTTCACATGGTCACCCGAGAAGAGAGACCATGCTTCAGGTTTTCGGCGAGAAGGCAGATGCCAGGATCCAAAGGGAACATCTGGTGCGGGTAGCCAAGCGCCCAGAGAACATGTGCCGAATGTCGTGGCAGTGCCGCTGTGTTCATATCCTGTCAGGCCTCCACGAACCGATCGATGCGTTGAAGCAACACCGCTGTTTCCTGAGGACAAGGAGACTTCGCTTTGGTCGGTCTCGTAAGCGAAGCAGAAAGGCACGTCCAGCAAGGAATTGTGCTAGCCAAAAAAAGAACGCTTCGCCACTATCGCCACAGCTGTTCCGCTTGGCTTCGTGGATTTTTCGCCAACGGGGTAGAATGAGCGAGGCAGCAGCTCGCCTCTGATGTCGAACATGGCTCACTGAGCGGCGGAAGAGTAGACGCTTCGTTATCTTCTGAAGCGGGTCCACCTCCTGCACAAATCAACTGTTCCTTGCCGGGTCCAACAAACATATCTTCGAATCGTAGCAGGGCTGCTGAAATATTGCACAAACCAGAGATGCGTCGCCAACGAAACGTTCACAACAGGGCCGTAGGGGCGCCTCCAAAGCGGGAGTCGCATCGCTAACTCCGAGGTGATGGCAGGGCCGGTCAGACGTCTCCGGAGCGGAAGTCGAGTCAGTGATGCGAGGGTTACGGAAGGGCCGTACTGAGGTCACCGAAATGAGAATCACGTCTGTGACACCAGCGTCCGTCTGGGGCCACTGAGACCTTTTCAAATCAGAAGTCTCGTTGGCCAGGCTAGAGTTGCGGTAGGAGCGCGGAGCCGTCTACAAAATGACAGTCGCGTCAGCCACGCTTAGGTGCCGGGAGGGTCCTTGACATTTCTCCAAAACGGCAGTCACGGAAGCTGCAGGGTTGCGCAGTTGCCGAAGCCTCTCTCCCTGGCTAAATGGCTAAGCACCTCAGGGTCTTGCTTGGCGTCCTGAAAGGCCGCTGCGCCTTGCGCTTCCGTCGACGTTGTGCTGTTCCGCTACCCACGCACCAGTCATTGCCTAGACTGGCGGAACGTCACCCGGGATCATAACCCGCCAGGCCTCCTGGAAAACGTCTACCGGGCCTCCTCGGGAAACGAGCACATAGTCGAAGTTGCGATGCGGGTAGTGATTAGGGCCACCTGAGAATAAGGGACGGGGCTTGCGAAACATCCTTGGCTGGCGAGAACTGTAGGCGCGTTCGAAAGGCGCAGATGTGTTCGTTCGATCGCGCCCAAAATGCCCGATTCAAATTCTTCATCCTTCAGGTTCGCTTGAATTTCAGCGTGGAGTTGGTGAAGGGTCAGGCAAGATGAAGCCGAGGAGATATTTTCTGTCGAAGGCCGTTGCTGCCTCACTCCGCTGCAAGGCGCCGAGCACTGCCACGCCCCTGGGGACGGCTGTGCCCAGGACATCTTGGCGAGTATGAAGTACGTCTATGGCAGCGGTTGAAGAAGCAAGACGCTGGAGTTTTCGAGTACCAAGGGCGGCTTGGGCAGCGACGAGGGTGGCTTTGGACGAGGGCGTCTTGGTCAGTAGCCGAAACGGGTGGCGGTAGAGGCCAAGGTTGCCATAATAAAGCAATGCGAAGTATCCAAGCCCAACGTGCCACGGAGACGTTGCGCCGTCAAACATGGGTCCACTTGTGCATTGTTTCCCCGGTTTGAAGGGACGAGAAAATTGTGTAGAGAAAGAAGAACAGCGTCTGGCTTCCGAAATGGGGATGAGTCGACTAGCCAGGCAGTGATCGCCCCCGATCCTCTTTTTCCACCCCTCGTACTGTCACCCCCTGCTTGCGAATTTTTAAAGCGAAGCTTTGGAGCTCAATCAGCCAAAGGTTCTTTCGGAGCGTGCTGGACAACAAACTTCTAATGCAGCAGAAGCGGTGGCGGAGGGGAGGAGTGAGGGTGGAGGGTTTCACTCCCAGGGCACACTGTTGATGCCGTAGCCAATTTACCCAGCGTTCCCTGCGCGGAAGTGTCTCCTTGCCGGCGGCGGAATTGGCGGTACGGCTTTGACGTTTGCATAAGCGACGGTTGTTTTTGGCCTGTTTTGGTAGAGCTTCGCGTCCACGGCGCGCTGCCTTCGCACGGCTTGATTAACTTGTTGGACAGCACCTCCAGGGTAACACCCACCCGACCGAATTAAGTGGCCATACGTAAAACATACGTTGAGGATTGGTTTGCCGGGCAGGAAAACAAAATGTACAAAGGACATACAGACATCTGGCCTCTAGAGAAGCGCCACCTTTTGCGCAGTGCTTGCCAGGAATGAGACTCCGTTTTCTAAATTGGTGAATAACAGTTCGGTTGTGTTTTAATAAGTATTACAAAAGGCCAAGGTACAACTGGCTCTGATAAATAGCGAATATAAAAGTGTCCTCAGCCATCTCGCAATTCTCAAACTTACTAAACCAAGTAGTTTAAATCGGCAAAAATGGGAATAACTAAGCTCACATGCCGAATTGTTTCGGTGTCTGCGCTTGTGTCGCGTGGTGGTGTAGCCCAAAGCTAGCACATCAGGATGGCTAGGTTCCGCTATATCACCCTTCGAAAGACGCTGCTCTTTGTTTTCTTTCTCCGGACTCACGACCCGGCTAGAGCGGCGGCGTCGTCCGCCGCTCTAGCCCGGCCGTGGCCGACTCTGCTGCTGCGTTCAGGACGCTGCCCTCGCGAAGTCCAGGTAACGGCTGGCAGCACCTCTGTTTAAACTCTCTGTAGAGCCACGTGTGTGAATTCAAGTGACTTCGCATGGGCAATTGTTGTGGGTACCGCCTAAAGCGCTGCTTTCCAATCACTGTCACAGCGCAGATTGGGGCCAATTTTTTTCTCTTCTATGATGAGCGCGACGTGTACAGTGGTTTAGCATCCCACATCAGTTGAAAACCTACTTTCTGCGCACGCTCCTACGGGGAACTCGGGAGCGAGCGCTTGTAGATCATCACTGCGGCAAAGCAAAGAGCCTTCACTCGAGCTATCTCTGGGGCGTCTACTTGCATTGGCTACTTCCTTTTCAACATCACAGTTGCTTCTACGACCCTTCTTCTGCGTGTACGCACATAGTCTCGTTACCTTGGAAACACGGCCCGTACTGCGGTCGGAACTGATATTCCCTCATTGGCGTTCTAGATGCGAATCCATGCTCGGGGCTGTGTCCCTCCCTCCCTCGTTGTCTTTGTCGCTGTCATTGTATGCCGTCCACACTGTACTGCGCATGCGCGTCTCTTCAGCCCCGTAAGCGTTTGGGCTGACGTAAGCGCAGTCCAGTAAAAAAAGAAATAGTTAGGCGGCGCCCGGTTTCAATCCCCCGACTCTCTGACCGCAACGGGAGGTCCATGGCGCTCTTCCCACTGCGCTACAAACCCAGACGGGAGCATGTGCTACGAACGCGCCTTATGTCGTTCGCTCATTCAAGCTACGTCAAGAAGCTACTGATACAACGAAGTTTTTTTTTTATAAAGGACAGGGTGCCAAGCTACCGTGGTCTCCGCCCCTTTTTTGCGCTCTGAGCACGAGGTCGCGGGTTCGATTCCCGGCCGCGGCGGCCGCTTTTCTGATGGAGGCGAAAAGCAAAAACGCCCGTGTGTACGAGATTTCGGCGCACTTTAAAGATCCCCAGGTGGTCAAAATTAATCCGGAGCCCTCCACTACGGCGCGCCTCATCGCCTGCGTTGCGTCGGCGCGTTAAACCCCCATAATCAATCAAATCAATCTCTGCCCCTTTGGTGAATGAATGAAGCCTCAAAAATGTCCATCGCACGCTGACTGAGGTATTGTTTCAAATTATAAGTTGTGAAAAGCCACCGAGAAATTACTGCAGTTTCGGGCAGCTGCCTGTGCCACATAATAAGCAAAAGGCATGTTCTCTAGAGGTCACTAATGCGCAGTCCCGTTCGGTTATGTACGGCCAGCTAGAGAAACATTTGATTCCGTACGAAACACCGATAGTGCATGTGAGGTAACTGCGCACGTGTTCTTTTCTGCACATCTCTTTGCTCTTTCTATCATTTACAGTGCGGTCAATGCCCTCAAACTTATTTGGTGCCCACAAAACCAGATGCACAACCACGTGAGCCGGAGCTCAACCATATGAGAGGTGTACAACGGGGTTCTTCGGTTAAGTATACTTTTCAAACTATTGCGGGTCGCAAATAACAGAACTTTTGCAAGATTATGGAATAGACCGTAGGGATACACAGCTGTATGTATGGCCTGGTGATAAACTTTATGAAAGCAGCTTTTGAACCAATCTCAGAGGTTCGGTTCAGTTGAGTGTACGGACGGTGTGCTGCATAATTTCGCAGTATTACCGCTCTTTGAGACGCACGTTTAGGGAGGAAATACCAACCCAATGAGCCCCACCATGGCCCCTCAATTATATTTATTCTCCCAAGGTCTCGCGAGGGTTGACATCTTTGGGCCATCTTTGTAAGCGACCGGTTTTCTCTTCACAAAATATGTTTCAAGGCTTCTGATACACTACGATGAATCGAAGTGGAAAATTTATGTGGAGGAAGAAGCACGTGAACTGCTACATTGAATGCCGTTGGTATGTACGACATTGAATTATGATGCAGCTGTTAATATGTTAGACAAATAGACCTGTGAAATAACGATCATTTAGAGAACATGCTGGAAAGTTGGCACCAGTAACCGCCGGTTCCTTGTTCAAAAGGCGACAGTGGGTCGTGGACCTCCGTCAAGATTGGAAGTCTAAGACTGTACCAGGCTAATGTGCACAAATTATTTCGGTTTCAGTCGTTCACCTAAAGGGAAAAAATGTGTCCCGTCGTCATCTTTACATTTTTTGGATAACGTATCTAACCAATATTGATCAGTTTTCATGAGGTATTTTTTTCTCCACTTCCGTTTTTTCGGGTTTTTCATTTCATCTGGGATAGGCTCAGTTATATAATTTTTCGAAATAACCATTTAGTCGTCCGTCAGCACTCAATGCTGTCTCATCTTTATTCCTTTATATGTGCTGTTTTCTCTATAATGTGATCTGGTTATATAAGGCCAAACAATTCGCCTGTTAGAACGACCGACTGGGCCAGTTAGGGCACCAATTAAGGGAACCCGCCGTGGTGGCTCAGTGGGTAAGGCGTTATGCTGCTGAGCCGAAGGACGCGAGTTGGATGATTCCCGGCCACGGCTGGCGCGTTTATGATGGAGGCTAAAAGTGAACATGCCCGTGAGTTCTTGATTTCCGTGCAAGCTAAATATCTAAAGGTGGGCAAAATTAATCCGGAGCCCACGACTACGGTGTGCCGCATCGCCTATGTTGCGTCGGCGTGCTAAACCTCATATTCTATAAAAGCAATTAATTAAGGAATAACCAGAGCATAAAAAGGCACAAAGGAGAAGGCAACAAAACTCCATACGCTGAACTTACAAATAAAAGTTTCACATGAATGCAGTGCCAGTTTAAGGCACTTATTCAGCGAGCAAATAAACAAGAAAATGTTGGACACGGATAGTAACGGCGTCAATGCCAAGAAAGGCTCCAAAGAGCGGAACCGGTTCCGCCCCCTTGGATACGTCACTAGTTTTGACGCCGTAAAAGACATTCTTAAACGTGATTCTAAGTTCGCCGTGGAGCCTAAAAAGTCAAGGCCCGAAACACAAGGCATTGTGAGGAGCGTTGCAAGACTGCTTCCGAAAAGGGAATCTGACAGGTGTGTCTCAGGAGTGGACGTGTTAAGGACTTACAAAACCAGTTGCCAAGAAAGTTATTGTTAGTGGAGGTGTGGGATATCTTAGGAAGCACGCATTTGTATTGTAATAGGCCGACAACGGGGGGCGGAGGGGGGGTTGCTGGTGCTAAAGAACAATTTACTGCAGGAAAATTCAAGCTATGCTCTGTGTTTCTAGGTTTAACCTTCGAGCGCAGAGGCAACGTTAACCTAGAAGGGTAAAGACCAAAGAAAAAAGATTCAGCAAGAAGTTAAATTACGATCGGTTATATATCTAAGTAAACTCGAAGCAGGGCTTAAGCTTAGAAATATTTTTCAGCGCGAAGACGCATAAGGCAGACTGCCCTCTGTGGGTCAATTTTTCTGAAAATACGACTTGGCAGAATGAGGTATCAAAACTTTCGTAGGTATAGTTAAATCTTTTGGAAGCACATGATCCTTGTGTTATTGAGAAACTCTGAACTAATTATTTACTTTTTGAAAAAAAATAGTAAAAAACGATACCTGGAATGTTCGCTTGATGTACAGGATCTTCATTATTTCCTGCCCTACGGCCAACTGTTCTGATGTATTGCGGAGAGCACTGATGACTATGGCGCCGTTGCCTTTCAAAGGGAAGCGGGTGTTCTTACTGTTGGTGTTTCTGAATTCTTAGGCTTTCACTGAATGTCTATTTTTTCGAACAGCGAATGCCGCCTGTTCTTGCTGAAGACGTGCGTGTGTATAAGGTCATCGGTAAACCTTCTACTCAGGGACTTGTTCTTGGCTAGCCTGGACATTGTTTTCAATGAACAAGCTTTGGTTGACCAAGATGCCCAAGTATTCAGGTGTTAGGATGACTACCTTGTACTGCTCGAAAGCAATGAGGCAGGTTTCAAAGCAGCACTCACCGCGGTTCTTAATGTGTTTCAGGAACCTTTGGTCCCACCGGTTGTAATGCGTGAGGTGCCAGAAAAGTGTGCGTTTGGTATCTAGATTTAAAGCAGACGATAGTGCCGGGACATGTATGTTGGTCATATGAACCCCACCCGAAAAACTGTTGCTGCCGTAAGACTCAGCGCCGTCTAAGCTTGAAAAAAGGCAATGGTAAGGGCGTAGTTCACACACGCTCGGCGCATGTCTTGGTTTCAGTGCGCCGCCAGAACAGTGAAACTTGAGACCACCGAGTGGGGCTTTTTTTTCAGGGTACCTGTCGCCCGTGCTATTAGCCGTTGCGTATTGTGTGCTCCGAGATACAACAGCCGCTAAAGGGGGCTAAGGAACAAACACCTCCAATAGATGATTGATTGATTGTGGGGTTTAACGCGCCGACGCAACGCAGGCGATGAGGCGCGCCGTAGTGGAGGGCTCCGGATTAATTTTGACCACCTGGGGATCTTTATCGTGCGCCGAAATCTCGTACACACGGGCGTTTTTGCTTTTCGCCTCCATCAGAAAAGCGGCCGCCGCGGCCGGGAATCGAACCCGCGACCTCGTGCTCAGCAGCGCAACGCCTTAGCCACTGAGCCACCGCGGCGGGTACCTCCAATAGATGAAATGCTACGGTTGTGTCATATGTGCATCGGCTGTCTTACAACCTGAAAATATTCGCACACCGCTGCGATGTCAGGTTGGTTTTTGCAGCCCCTGAGGCACTTTCCAGGTTACGCAGAGCGTCAATACGCTCACTCAAAAAGCTTCCGAATGTGTGACAAATCACTGCCATCATTTCCTGTCACGTTGAACATGGAGTTGTGTACTCGAAACAACCGTCGTGTGCAAAACACTACGTTGAGAAGACGGGCACATTACTCAGCGTCCGACTCAAGGATCCCCAGAAAAACGTCTCGATGGCAGTGTGCAGCCATCTGCTATGAATTTCCGTGGTTGAGGCTGCACTCCACGTTTAACCGGAGAGCCGTTTAGGCGGAGATTTGCCCGTACCTCTAACTAAGAAGCTTTGAATACTCAAGAAACAGATAGATTACCGGGCACCGGAAATCGCACCCAGGACCTTTATGCGGTGAAAGCGGCCACCAAACCACTGGGTCACACCAAAGGCCCGAGGGCTACGGGTTAGCAGCAGTAGGGAACAATAACATGTGCACCCAAAAGGCCTCTGCCGATTCGGGGCGGAGCAGTGTGGACGTTCCTCCATATGAATTTGTGTTTTCAAAGCTTTCCTTGCGGAAATATTCATGATTGGAGTACTTTTGATGCCGTTGATGGTGCGGAAGTTACACTCGAACCGCAATGTTTCCACTACGTGTGCCCCTGGACGCTTACTTGTAAGTAATCGCCCCGAAACCGACGCCCTTGTGAAAGCCCTCGCTTGTCCTAACGGCGGCCGGGACGTGGCCGGCCGACGGTGTGGTCAACCATGACGGGTACCAGCGAAGGTCCGGGAGGGGGGACTGAACACTCTTGAAGCAACCATCCAAGAGAGAGGAGGTCTACAACCGATGGTCCTTGAGATCTAAGGTGAAACTATTGATCGCAAATCTACACTCTAATCATGGTAACCCATTTATGTAACTTCTAAATGGATGTAACCTATAGCATAAAGGCTACAATGGGGCTAATTTCATATTTTCTTTATCCCAGTCCGTTTTAAGGGTTACAGGCGTGAATTTAAAAGCAGTGTAAGGGTTACATCAGCGATTTATAGGTTACTTCAACAAAATCTGACATGTAAACCTTACGTTGTAACCTACAAAACGCCCTGTAACCTCTAAGAGATGCTCGTCGTGCCTTCTCTCCAGACGGCCGTTGATTTCTCCGTTGCATGACGGGATATAGAGAAATAGTGGCGCCCGCAGGCCCGATGGCCCCGTTTTCGCAGCACTGGAGGCTTTTTACCGCTGTGATACTCCTACGATGAAGCGAGGATTGCTGTTGCAAGACTTGTTTGTCGGCGTGACTCATGGATGCTGCGGTGAGTCCATTTGTGACTTGCAGCGCTACACGGCCCGTTCTTCTACGACCAGCATCAAGTTCGCATGTCGGACCAATTCCCTGGCGCCAGTGAAAGCGAACTCGGTGAGTATAGTCCCGTAACGGTATCCGTGTTTTCATTGGATGTATCTTTTCGCTGGCGGCTTTTCAATTTGAAATTGTAGCATTCGAGAGGGATTTTCGTTACATGACTGGTTGCTTCGCAGGACGGTTTCTGTTGTCCGCGTCTGCAACTGAATGAAATTACGGGCTTGCGTTCGTTGCGTCAGATTAGAGCGGACGATCGGGAAAGCCCGTACATTGTAACAGATAACGGTGCTCATGACCTGCTTTCTGCTCTGAGTGAGCGCCTTCATCATGCGTTGAGCGTTTTGTTTACGCTGTTGGCTGCATCGGGCGCACTTGACGAGTTATTGGCCCATGTAATTGTCAGGTAGCTCTGTTTGAATAATTGAATTTTTCCCCATTAAACTCTTATGTTATCGTGCTATTCTCTGGGTGTCATCATTTTGTTTCAGCCATCGGCGAATGTTCAATTTTCTCGCAGCATATATTCGTAATTGTGTCTAGTTTATTGGTCTTTTATGAATATATCCGGTTAAACGCAAGATGTGTGCTGCAGAAAAGTAGTCCAATAAATGCTTCCTGAAATTTCTAAACTCACTTTTCTAAACTCACTAAACTCACCCCACCGAGCACAAGCCTCTTCTTGTGAAAGATTGCCCTACCGCACGATAAAAAGTTTTCATATGTACAACACTCTTCATTTTTGTCATTCTTTTCCTTGAATGGCTAAATTTGGTAACAGTCATTTTGAGACAGCGGACCATTTTCATCATGTTAAGTGGGTTCATTATTCTCATTTGCACAAATCAGTCGTTTATTTATTCGCGTGGTATTGCAGGGCAAATGGTTGTTTCGCGTGATACTAGTGTAGTGCCTTAAAACGACTTCACAGAATGGTGGTATATATGAGCCAGCATGCAGGCTGCTTGATTGTTGTTGTTTTTTGATGATACAGAAATTGTGACGAATTGGGTTACAGGATGGGCTGGCCAAGTTACACAGAGTCAGGTGCAGGTGTAAAACTGGGTGCTGTACCCTCATCAGTTCGTGGCTGTTCGAAAAGTGTGGTTGCATCTGGATACATATGCTATGACTTATCAGCACTACCGTTTTTCTTGCAGGCAGTGTTCCTTGCGCTGACAACCAGGACTCCCCTGCGTATGACACAAGTGGAAGTGAAGTCTGATTTCACTGGAAACAACGGTATGAAAATGCAATATGTAAAGCACATTCATTCAAATATTTTTTGTAAAGATGGTAACCAGGCCTGCACAGACGAAAAGTGTTATTCACTTGTAAAAATGCGAGGCTTTTCTTCAAATGCTATGATGTAATATTTCGTATCTTATTTTGCCTAATGTTTAGTGACTCTTTCTATGAGTTCGTTACTACATGTACGTTATAAATTTACATAACGATGTCTTCAGCATGGAGCTTTGTAATTTTTCAGCAACGCTAGCTATTCTATAGGATGGGTAGTTTTGCAGAGCCAACAAGAAAAAGAGTTCTTTTTTGAAAAGAGCTCTTTTAACGAAAAAGAGCTCTTTAAGAAAGCTCAGTTGTTTGTGGGTGCTTGTGTTGTGTTCTTGTCTTCGTTTTGTCAAGTTTGCAGTGTTCTTTCATTGTGAATATATACCAACTGCCCAGCTGTAAAACCTATTGCTTTTTACCCCAAATAACCCTTCGAGTCCCTACAGATAGAAACCTCCTGGAAATGCCACTTGAAGTCGTTGCAAGGTCTAGATGGATCCACTCCCACAACCCATCTGGACGAAGTAAGTTGGGGATTCCTTTTTACTAATAGCCGAGGAAGAAACCACAGATAAGAAAACTTTACGGATTCCACATGGGATCTTTCTTCAATACGAAACTGCCATTACGAGGGGGGGAGGGGATGTTTAAGTACAGCCAGAAATGTGGCACAGATGGCGTTAGCATCGTGAAAGCAGGTTTTCTGGGTTAAGTGCTACGTTCGCTCGGTTGCGTGTACTAGTGATTCCACATGAAGGAGCGGAAATGTTTTTGTTTTCTCTTTTGCAAATGTATGTGTGGCACCCCAGTTTATCTCGTAACCCAACGTTTCTGCTTGTTCTGAGGGAGCATGCAGAAACATTGCGAGAGATAAACTGGAACTCGGCACGATTAAAACTCGGGAGGGTTGGCCGGTATGACTAGAGTGGCTTCGCTTGTTCTGAACAATGCGGCCAAATTACTGTGTAACGATTTCTGAAATGATGTGAAATTGTTTGATAGGCCGTAAATCACTCCATCTCTGGTGTGGCCTTTCATTACCTTCACTGGTCTCCGTCTTCAGTTCCATGCAATAAATTTTTTGTACTTCACATTCCTCTGCTTTGGTGTGAGGGGCACATGATTACACTGCATTTTGTTCTTTTTCTGAAATTTTTTGTAGATGGCTCTTCAAGGTAGGGAAATCCAAGTGACGGCCACACACATATACACCTCCATCTACGGCAGCAGGGAACAAGTTATTCAGATGACGTCGGAAAATCTTTAGCGTGCCGTGATTTTGTGCCTTGTGTACTACATGAATTGCGAAGCTTATCTCTTTGAATTTTTCGAAGTGCCTTTTTCATGCAGGAAATTATAGATCCCATTGAAAGTTTGTCCAAAAGACAGATTGCAATCGGCTTAGAAACTTGTTAGTGTTGCATAAAAAACGATAACTTGGCGTGGGAATCACAACTGAGGTGGAACTGTAAAGAGGAACCTAAGAGGAAAGTGTAAAGATGGATTCGTAAAGACGAGTGAATTTCAAGTGTTATATTAGACTATGAGTGACACACAGAGTGTAGCGAACATAGCCATAAACACTGCTTTGTATGAAACAGTGAATTTGTAATAAATGTTTTTCTACTTTCCCACATTCTGTGTTTTTTCTGTGCAGAACCATGATAATAACGCGGGACTGGGAAAGTGCACCTTTGAGAGCCATCTCATAAATTTAGGTCAAATTTGAATTCATCTGAAATTCTTCAATGGCAGTATCCAAACAATTCTAAATACTTTGCATACCATCCGTGCAATTATTGAGGTAAATAATCTGTATACTTGGCCAAGTTTGTGAAGCTGTTAATGAAACATATATTAAATAGGTTTAATAAGGATATATAAATAAACCAAATTTTACCTCGAAGTCTAAAGCAATATAGGAAAGACCTGTTCGCCTAGGAATCCGTACTCGTGTGATACTCCTTAAGGGACGATAATACCATTGGGTGGTTGGCACCTTTGCTTTGTAATAAATACCCCCAGGTGTTTCATAATAATAAATGTGAATGTTCAAAACTGCTGATACCAAACTTCTGGAAATGTGCTCCTGTTAAATGTGCAAACATGTGTGCATGTACTGCAATTCTTTTTTGATAATCGTTGCCTAAGTTGTCAGAAAAACATTTTTCGCTTAAGGCTATGTTATCACAACTTTGGCGTTCTTTTGAAGTATGCTATCAAGTGCATGTTTCCACTAAAGCTTGGTTTCACTTAAGCTTAATGTTGCTTAACTAAAGCTCAAATTCATGCCGAAACTTTACCATAAAAGCTATCATGCATGTTTGATGCTCGTTTCTTAAACGGCACAAAGCTGATGCAAATATCAAATTTAGTTATGCCTGTTCATAAGAGTTAAGCGTTACCAATACTCTCGAGGATTTTCGTGTGACAACCTGGGTAACGATTATCGAATGGGTAATCAAATCCACATATTAAGAGAACATTTTCAAGCTTTCTGGCACCGAAATTTTAGGTGTTATAAGAGCAACTTCTCCGTTAGCCACAGCCGTGTGGCCGGCAGTTTATTTAAGGGACGAACAAAAGACACCCGAGGCTTTCCGAGTTAGGCGGCGCAATGGACAGCATGGTCGCACATATTGTCTTCCACTAACGCGATGTTTGTTTACCACCCGGGAAAGCCGCCTTCGGGGCCTCGCCACAGCGGCGCCTGCGAAAGCGCGCGTGTCACGCAACATGACACCTTCTCGGTGTGTGGCCTTGGACGGCTGTAGATGTCACTTATATAAAGGTATACATGCTGAAATCTGCAAAGTAACCTATAACTAAGCAACCCTTACGTGTATACGTATATAAAGGTTACTAAGATATAGGTTACTTTTGTACCTTATATATTACATATGTTACATGTTATATATTCTACATGTTACAAAAATTTGAAAATGTGCACCTGTATTAAGGGTTACGCACCTTAGAGTGTAGTAAAAGCGAGCCGGGATGGCACCTCAGACAGTCCTGAAGGACCACACACGCACTCGGTGAGTGCCCAACCTCTCAAAAAATGTCCCAGCAGCCATCAGCCGGCGCTGCAGGGATCAACCTACGCTAATATGCGGAGAAGGCGAAAGAATTGAGAAAACTTTTTTAAAAGACCCAGCTTCGTCAGGGAGTACATTCAGAATTTACGCAGCCCCCGATACGGGTCGAACGTGTCAAAGCATAGTCAAGCGCAGCTCCACGGCAGGCTAAAACCAGGCGGATAGGAACGGAGCTATAGACGGAGGACATACTGATGGCTAACCCTCAGAAAAACACCCTGGTGATCAGCACCTTATCGCTAGCAAGAGGAGCCTTCTACGGAAAAATTAAGGAAGTCTCAATCGCCGGACGCTTTTACGAGATTATGGCGTACCTAGTCCCACTTGAAGACACGGCGAATGGTGTCATACGGAATATCCCCATACGGCACCCAAGAGGACACCACAAGAAATTTGGCCAAAAAGCGAAACTCAACTACCTTACAAGCAAAGGATGGGTCGGACAAACTCGCTCCAAGTCACTTCATGCGAACAACATTCGGGACAGAAAAACATCGAAATAAAAGGCGTGCCGATGAGGCAGGCTGAGGATTGCCCGGCCATACTGCAGCAGATCGGTGACAAAGTTGAGTGTCCAATAACGGCTGGCGATATAGACGTCGTTCATCTTGTTCCGGCCAAAAATAACGAGCAGCAAATCATAGCAAGGTTTTCCTAACGTACTAAGAAAGCTGAATTCACCGGCGAAGCTAAGAAGCATGACAATAACGCGGGACTGGGAAAGTGCACGTGTGAGAACCATCTCACAAATTTAGCTCAAATTCAAATTCATCTGAAATTCTTCAATGGCAGTATCCAAACAATTCTAAATACTTTGCATACCATCCGTGCAATTATTGAGGTAAATATTCTGTATACTTGGCCACGTTTGTGAAGCTGTTAATGCAACATATATTAAATAGGTTTAATAAAAATGACGCCTGATGCTATCGGCTTTCAAACCCACCCGCAACAGCCTGTGTATATGAATTATCACCTGACGCCGGAAAACAAACGCTTGTTCGCTCAAGCTTTGGCCAAGAAGGAGCAGATGAAGTGGCAGCTTTTTTTTGGTTAAAAACTTTCGCATATGGCCAGAAAAGCACCGGGTGATCGCATATGCCGTATTTCGAAAGCTAGGGACCTGGCCATTTTCTCGTAAGTCGATAACAGTTCCTAGCTTTCCATGCAAGATATGAATTATTACTCGGCGTACCAACTACGCTGCTCCTTCACAGCACCTGTTTAACGCATAAGTCGCTCGTTCATTCCAACAAAATAAGCCTTTCGAAGCATTATGACGAATTGGTTCATTTTCTAGCTCTCGCGGACCCAAACGTCACTCTTATCTGCCTTTCGGAAACTTGGCTGTCACCTACTGATGACCGAATGTTCGGCTTAGCAGGTTAGAATTGAATTTTTTCATCGTCCAGATATCCGTCACGGTGGATGTGCCATCTATGTTTCGAACTTCCTGAAGTACTCTCGCCGCTATGACTTAAAATTTCTACTGATAAGTGTGACTCTGTCTGGCTTGAGTTTGACCCGCCTTTCCTGCCAACCAGAGAAACCGTAGTTGGTTCAATCTATCGATCCCCCGCTTCATCTTATTCTGACTTCTGTAATGAACTTGAAAACATTTTAAACTGTCGTACGTAGCAAAACAAAAACATAATTATTATTGGCAATGTTAAAGGGGTCCTGAAATGCCTTCCGCCGATGCATGGATGTACATGTAACCAAATAAAGCAATGTATTAGCAATCTCCTCCTGCAAGAATTTTGTTAAAGCGATGAGTATTAGCTGAGAAATCGTAAATCAAAAACCGCGAATTATCGTCGCGCCGTATTTCCTCCTCCTTTCAACTGTTTCTTCGCTGTTGGCCTCCCCTCCCATGATGCTCCGCTCCTCAGCGGTGACGTACTTCCGCTATTGCGCTCCCACAGACTGCCGTCTGCTACGGGCCAGCTCTTTCGGCTTTTTCATCTCTGTAGACACCATGGACACAGGCTGGAAAAGCGAACGAATGACCTGGCCGCATGTATGCGGCCTGGCCTTGCCCTTTCGCGGTGTACGTAGCTGCAGGGCTGCAGTTGGTATCGGCGGCGAACTCGCAGCCGCGTGGGGAGAATCGTGCGCTCGTTTTCTTTGGTGCACCGCGCACTGTTTATCCAAAAAGCGCGGTCTCAGATGTGGCCCCGCTGGTGCCGGGTGTTATTTTGCGGTGGTTGTAATTCCTACTACCGGCGGCATGTGAAAAAAGACATTTTCAACCGACACAGAACCCGTGCACAAAACGCGCCGGATCGGATCGCTTTATCAGCGGCGATGAACGTGAAGGCGAAGAGCAAACCAACGCTGCACTCGATCAGCGAGAACCCGTGTTCTGACAAGCTGCACCCATGTGTTGCATTCAACACTGACGGGAAATTTGCGTTTGTTTGCACTTGTTTGGATAGTCGTAAAATGTCCAAACACTCCGGCACTCCGCTAGCAGATCAGCCGGCGAGACATTTCGGAAAACATTTGACAGATGGCGCCGTATGCATTAGTGTGTCGCTACGCAAAACTGATGAGACGCTCTACTAAAACTCCCATCGCGGTGTCACGTAGCGGGACGCAAAAATTTAGCGTTTAGCGTATGCAAAGGCCACAAACGCTGTACTAAAACTCTATTAGCAGCAAAATAGCGTGCGTATGTGAAACCGCTTGCGTTTACAAAGCTGCACGCCGAGCGCGTACGTTTCAAACCTAGTGACATCGTTTAAATACACTGGCAAGCACAGTGTAACGTAGTCAGATATCAACCGTATGCTCAGGCGACAAGCAAGAGCTTGTTTTATGTGGGGCGGAGATTGCGCATAAAGGCCCGTTCGCACTTGCGACGAAAGCGAGTGAGAGCGGCAGGAATTCCGTCGCTTTGTCGCGCGACGATCGTTTTTGTCGAATGGTCGGGACAAATTTTGGTTGCGCGACAGAATTCCCGTCGCTTTCGCTCGCTTTCGTCGCAAGCGGGAATGGAAAGTTCTGCCGCTGCCGTCTGCTACGCAGCACGGAGGTAACCGCGCGATCTGCTCGGGCCGGATGAACGCGCACACTCCCGCACGGCAGCGCCCCAAGCGGCAGACGGCCGCGTACATCGCTCCCGGCGCCCGCCTGGAGCCCGCCCTCGGCACACTAGCCAGTATATTTTTTTTTGCTTCCGATGAACCTAGTTCTTTGCCCCTGTGTTTTTAAATACGTGAAGTGGTTAGCACGTCGTCCTCACGCAGCTCTGTATCGTCGTAGCATCGCTGATTGTCCGAACGAAGCTTGCAGCTAAGCCAATGCAGCGACCGAAGCTGTGCGTGTGTGTGTGCATCGCCTCCTGTGTGTTGTGGACGCGTTCGTTTCGCGATGAAATGCGACATTGTACTTCTGCGGGTGGATAGTGCTTCCCATGGTCTGGATTATCTTTCTCGAACGACGTACCACTCAACCTCGCATTTGGTATGTGCAGTGTGCCTGGCTAAAAGCCTTCTCGCTTGCGCGCCAGAGTTGTGACTTGCTGCTCGTCCCCGCAAACCGGGTGTGAGGTGAGTGCCGTATTTACGACGGGCAGGAGGAGGCAACTCATCGTCTGTCAATCGCGGTTCAGACTTGCAACGCATGTTGTGACGTTGCGTTCGTTCGAAACGGATCTCTGGATTGTTTTGAAGTTGAATAAAATGTACGCGTCAAACCCGGGCATTCGGCTCAGGGCGTTCTCTGCGATTGCACCAAAGAAGTGCCACGGGACTTTCTTTATGGTACGTACTCACGTAAGATAAAATCCACGTCGTGTTATGGCCGTGTTGCATTCAATACAAACGGTTAAGCGTTTGTTTACACTTGTTTCGTTTGTCGTAAAATGTCAAAGCACTCCGGCACTCCGCTGGCAGATCAGCCGGCGAGCCGACGCTGAGCAGACGACTCATCTCTTTGCCGGAAGTGCGTGAAAAAGCCGCCCAATAGCAGGATGTCTAGCTCATGACGAACATCTGGGAATCGATGATGTAGACATGTGAAGATGGCGGCGTCCAAAAACACGAAGGAAAGGGTGAGAAAAAAGCGACAAACTTTGCAACAAAAGTGTGAGCTTTCCGCTGCGCGTAAAAGAGTAATACTTGGCACAGGTGACGTTGGCGACCCAATCTAGCGATTGCGCTAGTTCATTTAGTGTGCTCAAAATGCCTTTCAGGGCCCCTTTAACATAAACTTACTAGACCTCACTGACAGTTCATGCTCGAATTATATTAACTGCATTCTCAGTCACGGTTTGCAGTTGTTAAGTTACTTGCCAACTCGTTCTTTCGGTGATCCCCTGCACAGTAATTGATCATAATCTCTCCAACGTTTCCTTCTGTCAGAGCGCTGGAGTGGTAGACTGACATAACCGATCATTGGTTAGGTACTATGTTAATTGAAAGCCCGAATGAAATTACGCCAGAAATGTTTCACGAGCAAACCTTTTATAAAAGTTAATTTTGTCAACTAATCAGTAGTGCCGACTGGAGTGATGTTTTAAGAAGAAGAAGAAGACTCTATTTTTTAGCAGTCGTTGTTACAACTCCTGCTGAAGGGGCAGGAGCTATAGGCATTGAGTGCCTGACGAGCGCTCCTGACCCTCTGGAGTTCACAACAGAGGAGTCCGCAGCAGAGGACATGTTCAAATCAAATATGCGCGCTTAGCAGTAAGATCCAGCAATACAGAGGGGAAAAAATAAGTAAATTAAGAAAAATACCAAAAATCGTACATTTCCAATAATGAGAATCCCAAGTTATACAAAAATTTCCCCGCATTTCCCCGAGGGGAAGAAGCCCGGTGTCGACAAGTTGTCTGCCATATTAATTGTGCTTTTGGTTGGCGTTGGCAGTAAAAAAAAGAGCCGTTCCACTCAGCGAAGAAGGGCTAGCAGTGAAGCTGTGGTATTGTTTGCATCACTAGACGCATAAATGCACAAAAAAATTCCCCGCATTTCCCCGAGGGGAAGAATGTGAAAGTGCGAATGCACGAGTTGAATTTGCGCGGTTCGGTAATGTTCGCGAAAGAGAGATCACACACACACACACACAACTACAAAGAAAGAAAGATGCATTTATTCACAGACACCTATTTATGTTGTCGTTGTACTTGATTGCTAGAGCGGATCTCAGCTTTGAAATTTCGTGTCAGTACTCCTTTAAGCGGGTGCATTAGCCCTTCTCACGCCCGATTCCTGGCCAATCCCCACGTGGGTATGTGCCATGCACAGACACCTATTTGTGTTGTCGTTGTACTTGATTGCTAGAGCGGATCTCAGCTTTGAAATTTCGTGTCAGTACTCCTTTAAGCGGGTGCATTAGCCCTTCTCACGCCCGATTCCTGGCCAATCCCCCACGTGGGTATGTGCCATGTCAGCGGCCAGGCAGCGCGCGCCCATCTCCCCCCGTTGCCAAGGAAGACGAGGAGATTCCTGGCCAATCCCCCACGTGGGTATGTGCCATCTCCCCCCGTTGCCAAGGAAGACGAGGAGCGCGCGCACCCACAGCTGTTGCTATGTGGACGGACGGCGGTCAACGGAATTCAGGGTCGCTTATAAAGTGCATTCGCACTTAATATACGTAAAACTTTTTTTCTGCAATACCTGTTACCAGCGGATACAATAGAACACGACATATTTTTTGGTGATTGTTCCTCATGTCTATGAAAAAATCACGTCTTCGCACAATACAGCTTAAATTTTTTAGAGTGACGCACTCCTAGTGATTGTCATATCTCACTTTTTTTTTCTATAAACCCCACCTTGGTTTCAGTCTTAAATACGGTTGCACTGGTGCTAAATTTTATAGTCTCCACTAGGATGTTCAAGACATCTGGTACTTGATAAGTGGCCGATTGTTTGCCGTAATTAGTCCTAGTTTTAGGTGTACGTCTTATTGGACACCGTACACAGTAATGACGGTTTTCTGCGTCACCATCTACGTATAACTTGTTTTTGTGTACCACCTGCAGAAGTCTAAAGTAATACAGCTGGTCAGCTCTAACTATTGAGTGTTTTGAAAACGAAGGTGAAGTTAGCACGTCTTGAAATTTCCCTTGAAAATTTTCGAAACACCGTAATATCTTTTTTGAAGGACAACAAGCTTATTGCAAATATTTTGTGATGTTGTTCCCCACACCAAGATTCCGTACGTTAGTTTTGAATAGCGTAGAGAATAATACATGTTTCTTTTTAGCCATATCGGTACTAAGTGCGGTATTTTATAAAGGCATCCAACTGTTCGTGCCAGAGCCGTAACTAAATGATTTACATGTGCTGACCAGTTTAACTGTTCTTGGAACCAAGCACCAAGGAATTTTTGCTCATGTACCCGTGCAATAACAAGACCTTCGTATTTGCGATTGATATCTTCGTTTAAGGGCTTATTGATTGGGCGAAAAATTATATAGGTTGTCTTTGTGGCATTTAATCGCAGCTTGTTTTGTTGTAACCAGTTTGGAAGATGCACCAGATATTCGTTTACAATAGATTTCAGAAATTTTAAACTGTTTGATGAGAAAAAAATATTCGTGTCATCTGCATACATAATATTATCAGAAGAACCTGGTATTTTAACAATATCATTAATGTACACAAGAAATAATAACGGGCCAAGTAGGGATCCTTGTGGGACACCTTGTTTCAATTTCAATTCGGCAGATAATATATCATTGATGCCAACTATTATACGGGCTGAAGCCAAAGTAACCATGATCCCAAATATGCCTAGAACAGCCTATGTGTAAAAATGACTGATGCGATTACTGCATGTACGACTCTTAGCGGCTACCAAAAAGTATTTAATGTTCCTAGGAATCCCTGGTTAACAGATTGGCTTTTACGCTCCATACTCAAGCGGTCTAAACTACGAAAGAAAGTTCGGCACCAACCATTTATTCTGCCTCTCTTGAATCGGTTCATGCGTTATTCAAATAAGCTCACTATGCTATTAAAATTAGCAAAGAAAAAGTACTACATAGACCACATAAATAAAAATGGCAACAATACATATAAGAACTGGAAAATTAGAAAGGAATTTCTGAATCAGTCGCACCAACCACCTGATATAAAAGAGGTTAGTGATGGCAAAAATGTTTTTAGCAACCCTTCTGAAATAGCTAATGTTTTTATGACCATTTCTGTAATTCAAGTTCTAGCACAACATCAGATTTTGCACGTTGCTACTCGCTGTCTTCGTTCACTCTACTTGAAGCACACAGCACCCGGGGAAGCAGTGCAATTGACCACAGCGCTAAAGAGCTGTGGGGCTGGGATGGATAGAATCCATGCTCCCAGGGTAAAATTTGTCGCTAAGAACTTTCTATTGTAATCGCCCATGTCAATAACAATATTTTTAGGTCTGCCTTTTTTTTCGTCTGAGCTTAAGAAACGGAAATGTAGTTCCAGTTCATAAGAAAGGTGATCGTGGTGTGTTAAATATTATCGCCCTGTTACTATACCGCCGTTTTTGAGCAAGTTAATAGAAAAACGCATTGTTACTAGGCTGTGGAAATGTCTCTCCACATTTCAACTACTGATCGCCTGTAAGCTTGATTTTCGGCCTAATTTTCTCACTGCTGTTATCAAGGTAACATATTTCATGAAACAAATAATTGATTGAGACCCATTTGCAGCAGCTGTATTTGTCGACCTCACAAAGGCATGTGATTCCATTACTCACGATATTCTTTTTTGAAAATTAGAATCATTGTGTGTCTGTGGGCCAATATTAGCGCTACTACGGTCATAACTGGAAGATAGGCTTCAGGCTGTGGAATGCAGTGGCATACTTTCCGAGTACAAGACAGTAAATATAGGCGTCCCCCAGGGTTACATATTGGGACCACTATTGTTCTTGTTATTTATAAACGGTCTCTCGTCATGTTTAAAATTTTCAAAATTCATGCTTTCCGCAGATGATACCACGGTTTATTTGGCTGATTCTGACCTCTCGGACCTAACTAAAAATGAAACGATGACTTATTAAGTTTATCCGATTGCTGTCGAAGCAATGGATAAGCCATGAGACCAGTTTCTTAATTTTTCACTCCCATCATAAGTAAATTACGTCAATCCCCTACTTCCGCCTTGGCACACATATTATCTACCCTTCAGAGTACACCCCATTCCTGGTGTGGTGCTCGATAAACGTTTAAAATTCTCACTTGCACATTAAGCCTCTTATTGGTAAAATTGTGTTTGGTATTCATGTAATAATTAAAACTCCCGCATATTTTCCTCTGCCCGTTCTCGCTTCTCTTTACAACTGTTTTGTACACAGTCATTTAACACATTGTTAGGTTCATGGGGAAGAACTTATGATGTTCATCTATTATCATTTGTTTATTTGCAAAATCGAGCTATCCGTATCATTAATTTCAGCCATGCGAGAAAGTGTGCTCAACATTTATATTTTGACCTTTGAATCCCACCCCTTCTTTTTTACTATAAAATAAAAATGTGCATTTTGCTCTTTCGCGGAAGAAGTAGTGAATTGATCTACAACTGGATCGACCATTGGTTACTTTTTCGCACCTACAGCACCCGCTTTTGAGAACACAATAACGTAATTCTACCAAAAATACCCTCTAACTGCGGCAAACAAACTGCCGTATTCGCAGCCATTTCAATATGAAATGAACTATCCACCCCCCTTAAATCGATTCGCTCTGCCATTTATTCAGAAAGCAATTTAAATCTTTTCTATTATCTAACTTGGCATAATGTATAAACATGTTCCTTTGTAGCTACATTTTTTGCAGTGTTTCTGTTGTGTCTAACCCTTTTTTACTGCAGTGTTTGATGTGCGCTTGTTTGTATTGCTACAAATGAATGTATAATGTGTGCGTATATATATATATAAATATATACATGTATGTATTGCTTTCTGCGTGTCCCTGCTCCCTTTCTTTTAATAGTTCAGTTGCTGCCTCCTCTAACGCTGTTTTTACGCACCTTGTCGCAAGCACTACATCATAAGGATTGCTCAGTGTCGTCTCAATTCATCTACCCAGGTCATCCTCAGTAGCTATGAAAAAAATAGATGAACGTGTGTGCTCTATTCGGGGGACAAATGTTCGTAAATCCTAAAAAGGAAGTACCCCAGGGGTATCATGTTCTCGTAGCTCTCTCTTTCTTTTAGAAGGCGAGGTGTCAGGGATAGTTTTTACGGCGGAAACACTATCATTCCATCTCGACCGATTTCGCCTCAACTCGCTTACTATTTCCAGCCTTATGTTTGTAGCCTGCCGTGTTTCCGGTTTATAACTCGCTTGGACAAGGGTTGAGGAATAGCTGATGGATGAGACGCCACGGGTACCTGACGAGCCGATTGCAGGCGAAATGTAAAGCTTCAAAGTGTAGCGTCGACAGCCGATGCCCAAACTCCACGTTTGACGTTTTTTGGTACGTTGAAGGGCTCAAATCGGATGTTGAAGCCCCACCTCTGGCAGTTATACTTACCCCAAAGCTTTGAGGTCTAACATGGTGAACGGGGACCACTGTACTCATTGAACCTCAAGCTGCGGAAGAGGGGGCAGCCGATTTCGGAGCGAACGATAGGCTTATGCTCCGCCTCACTGCAGAGAGTTGCTATTGTTTTTCTAGCAAATTGATTCATACCGCTAGAGCAGCACACACCAGCAACGATACATTGCAGCCGCTGGCTTTATAAGCAGGAATGTATGTATGATGCTCTACTGTAGTACACTCTGCGATTAGCGTTTACAAACAGTCTGTGATCTTTTGTCAGTGTCCGCGGTTACTTTGCATGTATTCGTTTTTTTTTGTTTGCCTGATTTGACATGTATAGACACCTTGGGGACAGACACCCGATGCCAAAAACAGTAGCATAAAGCTAAGGTATGCAACAATGTGCACACGCAGTTCTACAAAATACAAACCATGGTGTTGGCCCTCTTTGGGTACATTTGCTAGCGAAAAAATGTTTCGAAGATACTTTACTTTTATATTGTACAGAGCATATTTCGATGCCATCAACGTGGAACATACAGAAAAAAGTACAATTCAGTTAAACGCCCCCAGACTTTCGGGTTTTTTCTGCAATACAGCAATCCAGCAAACGCTACGAAATCCCGGTTTTGACTGCAAGCACTGGAAAGTTTAACAAATTCGTAGAAGCTTACCTTCTGGCCAATGGAATCATTTGTGCAGAAAGGCACTTCTACCGGTTTTGGATACGGCGTGACGAGGAAAAACTGCATATCGGGAACAGAAGTATTGGAGCCCGGAGTATTGACAAAAGCAACAGAGTCCACTCCCGCAGGATAGCTGAATGGTCCTGTTTAAAACAAAAAAAAAAGATTTTGCGTGACAAAAGAATAGTTCAAATTTAATATGAAATGCATCTACTAATATTGAGAGTCCTGGTATAAAGTAAAGCTGAATGTTTCATTTTTGAGCAAGAACGTGCCTTTGGACAGAGCCGGCAAGCGTGATCCACAACGTCGAACGTGCAAGTCGTGCCCGCATATTTAAACATACCCCAGAATGAAGATACGAGTAAGCACAATGCCGGGCGAAAACAGAGCGAAATTGGCCACGAATTCGCTCACGTCACTGCAAACGCGTCGAAAGACGATACGTTGTGCCGCCCCTGCCATGTCTATGCCTCTCTTCTCTAACGCCTCGGGTCCTCGCCGTTCTGCAGTGATTCTAGGGAAACTAACTGACCACGTATGTACTAGAAACTCTGCGATTATGAAAGAGCTATTCACCGCTCATGAGGTTATTACACCTTTATCTAATTGTCTTCCGCCTTGAATAGCGTGCCTTTTACCCACTTAGATTTCGGTGTTCGGGTAGGACAGCAATGTCATTACAATATCATTGGTTTTGAGAACAGTAGTAATGAGACTAAAGTAGGCGAAGGGCTAACACAAGGCATGTTTTCTTAGAAACGAAGGCAGCTTTAGTTAACATTGGTCATAAAGTTTATGGAAGGCTTACTACGGTTTTAGGGCTACGACGGTGCATGCACACCTGGCTCTGCTACAATTTACACAGCTTTTATGTCTGCATGGCCACAAAACAATGCATTACGACGTAGCATAAGGCTGTACAAGGTGTTGCCGGAGGCGGCGTTTGTAGTCGCACTTCACTCAGTATCTTTCCGACCCGCCTCCACAAAAGGCTGTTGAAATCTGCATCTGGCCGCCAGAGAACAACCACAGAAAGATTTTCGTAAATTGCCAAAAAAGCTCTAGTTTTAATACAACCGTACCTGGGTGCCTACGAGCTGATAATTTCTCCTTGAAGTGTCCTTCCTCTGTTTCCAGCCGACCTCATGGCTTATGCTATCACCTATCGTACACGTTCATTTGCGTTCACTCACAACCAAAAATTTATTAATGTCACACTGAATCATTTCAGAGCTTGTTATGTGGGACACTCCTGTCTAAGCGAAATCTATTAGGGCCATGGGAAAATATACGAGGTCATACCAAAGTATTCCCCGTGTCATAACAGAATTGTTTCATGCAACGCAGGTATGCATACATTGCTAAATACACAAAAGTTCCTCTGGACGAGTATAACAACACCAATACAAATGAGAGTTTCGCGTTAAACTATATACAGATGAACATTTGCGCATACATTTTATTACAGAAATTTTGTGGAGTTTGTATGTAGACGCATAGAGGTTATGCGCGACGGTCCTGTTCTTATATGTGCATACAAGCTATGGCCCCATTTTTGCTATATGTCGGTGTATGTATGGTACCTAGCATATTTTTTCCCACAGCGCACGTGGCGTCTTAGAATGGTCGTCGGTTAATATATGATTTGCGTTTCGATGTGGTTTAGTAAGGCAGTGACTACACCTTAGTATAACGCCAATGTTTGGAGTGTCCAGCTGCTTTCGTGATTGGCGCTAACCTCTGCAAGAAAAACATCTCTCTCTCTCTCTCTCTCTCTCTCTCTCTCTCTCGCTTTCTCTCTCTCTCGCTCTCCATCTTTCTCTCTGTCTCTCTCTTTCCAGCGACCCTATTCTATGCTCAATAAATATTTTCCGATCCGATCTATCTCCGAGCTTCTCATATCCTGCGGATCAGAACACCTGCAGTATTTTTTGCCGACTTTGAGTAGGCTATCTAAAAGCACAGGGGGCCGGCTGCTCATGGCTTTCAATATATGGGGGCTTTGTAGAGAGCTTTTTTATGGCGTCCTGCCGATCAGCCCCGGAGTTTTGATTGGCCCGCCTAGGACAATCTTGCAGTCTGATTGAGCACAAGGATTCAAACTCTGCGCACCTGCTTAGGAATTCTAAAGAGAAGATCTGCAAATGAAGCCCAATATAAAGCAGGCTGTCTATCAGCCTCAACTTTGAAAACTCGAAAGGGATTCCCCATAAGTCTTGATGACGTATCTAGATGTGGCGACCATCCGTTAGCAAATGCGTGTCTCCTGCGTGCGGAGACTTCTCCCGGCTGTAGGAACTGACGCTGTTCGTCTATGATTCGACACGTGCTTCTGTTTGCGCGCAAGTGTGAAAACTGCGGGACCGGCGCATCGACATAATCGCACAGGCCGGGAATGCGTCGCGCGCACACATCTGCGCAGAATTGTGTGCGTTGGCCGAGATAATTGTTTACAACAGGCTTCTTATCGCAGAGACAGCTGCCGATAATCGCACCGGACGCCACTCCCGGCCAGGAAGAGCTACAGACGGGCCACTGCAAAACTTGGGACATCTACAAGGACCCTTCGGTCTTCGGAGGTCGTGCGTCGCTTCGACCTACAACCGGACGGCCTGATCCCTGTGAGCCGTTCTGAACGGCACTTGTCTTCACGCAAGTTTCGTGACGTGTGCACAGGCATGTCTCCATAACTTGTGTTTGCCAGTCAGCCTTAGTCATGTGATTGCACTGTCTGCCACTGACGGCATAAATGGGCAGAAACTGCCTTTTAGGACGACAAATTTAAATCCAGAAGGTCATCTGAACGCGTCAAATAAAAAGAAATTAACTTTGTAATAAAATACTCGTTAATAAAATAAAAGTGCGATAAAGCAAAGTAATTTGATTTGCTTGTTAGTGGAGCAAGAGAATGCACTGAAAATTGCGCTACGCCCTAGTCGCGCCTCATTAGAGAGAGCTGCCCTGGACCGGGTACGTCACTTCAAAAATTTCCAAAGACCATAAATCACATTTTAAAGCGCCTGAACTCCTCCTCGAAATATTATCATCACGCTACGTGGGCGTCGCAAGAGCTCGTGTCTACCGAGTCCCGCTCAATCTAGGGCCTTCTGGAATAGCACCCCTGGTCCAGTTCTTAGAATATGCAATTAATGGGCCAGTTCTTGGTGATCGCAATAGGCAGGAGTTCACGCAGGTCTGCCAGATCATTCGGGGGAGGACCCACTCAAACAACCCGTGCTAGACCGCTTTTGAATAAGCTGTAATTTCGGATGACAGTTGTCCATTTGTTAGTTATGGATCAGGGTGTGGTTGGGGGATTTAAATTTACGGTTGCTGGCAAAGGCTGGGCACCACCAAACTAGGTGTGTGAGGTCTAGTGGAGTGGTAGTATGGCACTAAGGACACATGGGTGTATACCACTTGCGAAGTGTTTCGGGTGTAGGCTGCATTTGCGATAGATTTGCTCATAAAGATTTCGCGTGATCGGGGAAGTGGTGGTGGGCGGCTTAGGTAACCAGCTGGAGTTTGTATTTTTAGGCGGGCGCAGCGATCCTCCTTGTGCTGGCGGATGCGCATCGCTGGGGAGGGCGAAGGGCACCGCTACGGCTTTACCCCAGGCGCCGGTGGAGGTTGGGAGGGGGCTCGGTGAAGTTTTGTTGTTTGGCTATTGGTGCGTTCATTCTGGCGGCAGGATTAATATCGAGGAGAAACTCAGTCACACGCCACCTTTCACCATCACAAGGTTAGCCGCACCTGGGGCAGAGCTAATTTGCATAAACAATAATACTCATTGGTAATGCGTGATTTCCATGTACTTGCGGCCGGCCTTATGCGGAAGCCATTTCAAGCCGCAGCCAATTTGTGTTATTACTGGAGACGGAAATTTAGGAATTGAAAATGAATGTTTTAGGTGCTTACAATAGGCTCTGAAGAGTGTCACTTAGGCATATATAGGCGTAAAATACCTGCGTGTAGGACATATAGGCTTGAATCATATTTTTGTCACCAGCCTTATTTAGGACACATTTTTTACTTGTAACAGAAACATCGGACAAATCTTCTGCTGTGGGAAAGCAATTTAAGTTTCTTGGTGACAACAGGCCCCTCAAGTGTCGCCATTTCAACACATTTATGTGGAATGGAGGATCACGGATTCGACACCACAAAAAGACTTTAAAGCCGTGACAAACGAACTCTTTCTCAGTGTTTTACGGCTTGAAGTTGTGCCTTGTTTCCGTTGATATTAGTGGGAGCAACAATTGCCCTCAATGTCCATATAAGTCGGCGGAGCGTGCGTGTACTTCATAACGCTCCATAGATCTCATTCAATCTCGGCCTGCTTGCTCGACAAACTTGCTTATTTGCACTCTTATTAACATATCAGTACGGTTTAAGAACATCAATAAGTCGGTGAATCAGATTGAGACTAGTGCGCTTTCCCTGAAGGGCACAGGCTAGGTTAGAGAGAAGTCTTATTGAAGTCTATAAGGACAACGAATACCACTGTCTATAAGGACAGCAAGTAAGGAAGTATATAAGGACAGCGAGTGAGTCTCTAAAGACAGCGAGCGAGTACAGCGAGAAAGGGGAACTAGATGTCAGGGGAACTAGAGCGGGGATGCGGGAAAAATACTGTGGCTTTAGCGATGCCGGCCAAGAACAAGCGTTTGTTTTGAACTATTATCGGTACAATTCTATAAATTGGGCTCATCGGGTTGCTTGTGTGATCATTATTACCACTCATTTACAATAACCTGGTAACTAGCCAATTCACGCGACGCAGTCTGCGCCGTTTCCGGCGGCAGGCAGCGTACGCTCTCCCCATGCTTTCCGTGCTCGATAGAGGCCTTGCGGAGGTGGCGGTTTCGCGGGGCATTAGTCATGAGCAGGTGGCCTGTTTCGAAATCGTCTGGCCAGCGGCGCAAGTGTTGCAAAATCTTCTACTCGTCTGGTAATCGGCCCGCCCGCCGTGGGCTGACTACTAAATAAACATGTTTATCCTCCTCCTACTAAATGCTATTCATGACAGGTCGCGTAACGTTCTGCTACCGGAGTGCGATGTGACATTGGCGCAACCTTGACGCATGTTTTAGGGCGCGGCACGTTGACGCCCGTCTCTGGGCTGGGCCGCGTCGCCATCGTAACCGAGTGACCGAGTGCACGAAGGCAAGACCGAATAGTGAAAGACAGCACAGGAGGAGAGCGTCGCCGAATTGTGAGGGCGGTTCGCCGTGGGGGCGCGAGCGTTTTCCGAAAGTGTGCGGTGGGGGAGGGGGTGGGCCGTATGCTGTGCCTGCACGAGACGCTCGTCTGCGCGACCCTGACGAAAACGTGAGGGGTACGTGCGCGTGACGATAATGTGCGTTGCCTGCCTAAGACGTGGGTCGCGGTCCCGTCCGGAGACGCATTTCGCGCGGCCTACGCAGAGGTTCATCCTCACTGCCGTTGAGAGAACCCACGAGTGAGTGCGGCGTCAGCGCACTGTTGCTGTGCCCAAATATCGCATTAGGGAGTATCGTAATCACCAGCCAATGTTTTTTCGGAATGAGTCACGACAGTGCTTCGGATTCCTCGTCCCCCACAGGGATGCAAATAGTTCTACAGGGCGGGTCAGCAGAAGTGTGTGAATAAGACTGCTCGGGGCAGCCTTATTCGCAGTCCTAATGCAATAGAATGTACAGTCTCATTCGCTGTCTTATAAGTTTCCCCGAAAGAGCCTTATAGCCTAGAGAACATAAGACCGCAAATAAGTCTTCCAATAAGACTAGACTGCGAGTGAGTGTGTCTTACTGAGGTTCGAGGCAGCGGGCTCTGGAAAGCCAGAAGGTTCGCCCCTCCGAACATTTGGTAGTTATTTTAGCAAAACAAATCCAGGGATATAATGTCCGAGATGGATTCAAGCTTCGTAATGGCACCACCAGGAAGCGGTTTTTTGAATGATGGCGGCGCAGCTGTTTCGACTCATCGAAATGAGCTCAGCATTCGGATTGAAAGTGGGGCGTAAGTTCTCAGGAGCTCGATGCTTTCTTCTAAGAACGTGAAGCGCACAAATGTCGAAAGTCACGTTCAAGTTTTGCATGATATTGAATAGCTGGGGCTGCGGCGCTGTTGTTGACATCGAAGCTGTTAATACCACCGAAGTGTTGGAGATTGCCGTTCCTACCCATGTTCCCTCGAGGGGCACTAACGAGCTCTGGTTAGAGAGGAGCAATCGGTAACTGCTCCTTCAGAATAGGAAAGTGCTTCGAGGACCAGTATCTTGATTGCAGCTATTTATTCGTTGTCAGAACCGGGCGACCCCTCAGCTCTTTGCAACACCGATGAATTCCACGGATAGCACAGTGAAGTGCAATAATTCCGAATAAATTACTGAGTAATGCCGTCCTGCGGAAGTGTATGACTAGCTAAACTGCTGGGAATAGCACCACCCAGTACCTGCGCTCTAGATACCGATTAACAACGTAGAACGAACGCAGTATTCTTTGCAACTAGACCTTGTAAGTAGATTGCAAACCCCTTTGAAGGTTGCCCAACACGGATGATGACCGCAGTAGTGGACAGACTACGTGAAGAGTGCTTAGGTGCTCGTTCTGTAACCGACGTCTCTTGGTGGTATACGTGTAGCATTTTGCCGGCCGGAGCTGTATCCGTGATCGGCGGCTGACGGCGCAGGTGTTCGTGACGCCACCTTGAAATCTTGGCGTGTCAGATGATTACGTGGTTTTCTCCAATAGGCGTCTTTGAGCTTGAGAGGCACGTGTGGCTGTGTAGCGTTCATTGTTTAACACCAAAGCTGTTTAAGCTTTTCGTTGCGTCGTCCATAAAGAGAAAAAAAGGCAAGAAAATACCGAGTGCACGTGAGCCTGCGTCGCGTCAGGAGCACCTAGCGTCGTCCACCATGCATGTGGGCTTGCGCCGCCTGAGGGGCTCGCAAAACGAAAAGAAAAAAAATAGGAGTGGCTCAGTTAGGATACGCCAGGATATACGTATCGTGAGCTAAGGTTCAGCAATCAAATTCAATCCAATTCAACTCAGTCCATGCAGTCCAATCCAATTCAGTCCAGTCTAGTCACTGGTCCTCGCGCATATACGCAGCACGGCTGTCTAGGAGCCACGCGAAACAGCTATCAAGCGGCTCCGGCGCAGCGTAAGACTTGGCTACTGCGCAACGGAGGCGGACATCTGGGCACGAGCCGGCGCCAGTGCGTCTGCCGCGGCTATGACGTCACTCCTCTGGAATGCGCAGACCGGACGAATGTGCAGACCCGATTCTCTACACACCCTTACTACCATTGGAATGAATTTTCAAATCAATACAATACAATACAATTTAACCCAATCCAATCCCATCCAATGCTCCTCGCCATGGAAGAAAGAAAAGCTCCTCGCGCTTGCGAAGCACGGCCCTTCAAGGTCCACGCGAAACTGCTCAACCTCGGCCAGTGTAGCTTACGCTGCAAAAATACCGAGCGCACGTGCCAGTCAGCGTTTGAGCAAACAGCTCCATCGACGAAGCGATTGTAGTCTGCTCCTGACGTCACTCGCTCCTAGGGACAACCACATGTCCCCATAAAGTTCAAAGTCGTGCGGCGTGGGCGACAGAACGCTTTCTAACTGTGCGTCGCGTACATGTGGGATGTGGCGACCAAAGATCCGGACCCCAGAAGAAGAGCCGGCATATTAGGAGGCGCGCCGCGCTCCCAGGCGAGAATGCAATCACCCAGAAGAAGTAACGCCAGTCTTCAACGGCGAGGGAGCTCTCGACGAAGACTTTTCTACAGTGCACGATGAAGTATACGAAAACTGAAGCGGGCTCTATACAAAGAAACCACTGTGGGATATCATAGGGTTCTTCGGGGAAACCTAGCCAGTACTCCGGCGTAGGCCACCACGCTAGCTCCCGGCTTGTCAACCACGCGGGCTCCCGAACCTACGGAAGCCCAGCGAGGTTCGCCGATACGAGAACACAGTAGATTAGCGCCGAAGCACAGCTGTTTATTTGGGGACTCCCAAAGCAGGCGAGCACAAGGCTCGACGGCATTCACGAATCACGCCGTCCGGGTCGTGACCGCGAACGGGAGGAAGGCACTCACGGCGCGCGACAAACAAGAGTTCCCACCTGAGATACATGGGGTCTCTTCGATTTGGCCTGTACTTTCTGCATGAGTTCACAATGAGTTCAGCCAGTTCACCGCAGACGCCGCCACTGCAGAACCGGTCCTGCACTTTTGTCGTCTGCTTGTGCACCTTCTTCCTGGGAGGTGCAGGGAAAGCCGTGAACTCTTCCCGCACTCCCTGCACCGTCGGTAAATTGAAAAGTTCCGGCGCCGCGCGCTGCACTCGAAAATCGAAGAGGCGAGTGCTGCACTACCTGAATGAGTGCAGCGAGTGCAGCCAAATCGAAGACACCTATGGTATCCGCAACCGCCGCACTGTTCAGCCGATTCCTGCACCCATTGGGCCTCCGGCGAGACTCCCCCCGCCTCCCGCGCGCACACGTTCTCGCCGCCCGCGTGCCTATGCCCCGCACAGACCGGTGGTGTCATCTCTCAGGGAGGCGCCGACGAACCAGTGGAACGTCGGACCGGTTTCAGCGCAACGCGTCTCTCCCGAACCGCGCGCCGGCTCGGTATCCCAGGCCGAGGTTCTCCGCGATTCCCACAATAGCACTCCTGCGCTGCCCATTGAGCACTGCGAAACCGACTTCCGGGCAGTACTTCCGGGTATTACAAAGCCGCGGGTGTCCCATATGATACTGTGTGGACAGAAGCAAAAGGAGCTCGATACTCCCGATTGTTTTGCGACATGCTCTCTAACCCATCCCCGACGCGTCCGATCTCTTCCTGCGATCAACTTGGCTTTAAAAAAAAAGCTTTGCGGCCTTAAGTACGTTTACAGCGTCGACAAAAGTGCTGGTACGGTGACGGCGCTCTGCCACTTGCAGGTCGATGATCGCATGAAGTGAAATTTGGAGTGAAAGCTTCTTGCTTAAACTAATACACTTGGTGACGAGGACATTTCAACAGCAGGTGATCAAAAAAAGAAAAAAGTAACGCAATCGGCGATTATCGTGCGTAAAATTGTGCGAGTCCGGCCGACTGCAGGCCCGTCTGCAGCGGTGTCCCGCGCTTTTGCGTACGTGCATGCCCACTTTCCATGTAATTTCAATAAACACTGCTGGTTTGCGTCGCCGTTACGACTATATGGTGCAGCGCAAGATTGCCGTTTCACTGGTTGGCTCAGTGACAAAATTCAGTGAGCGTCAGAAGCGTGAAATCTGTTTTGTGATTCAGCAAGTAGTGGCCGCATATAAAACAAAGTGGTCGGGCGAACTGACCGGCCGTCCCATTTCCTTGTTTCCTCTCCCTTTATTTAATTGCGCTCTTGCATCATATATCCCGAGTTGGCACTTAAAAGACTAGAATAAGGGTCGGCAACGTATTCAGCTGTAGTTCCGAGTTGCATGAAGTCGTCATGTAGAGGTCTGGCTGGCAAATCAGGTGGCAGGGGGAGGTGGTCTTCGAAGGCAAAAAGGAAAAATTCAGCGGATGGCCAACAGACGCGGGCCGCGGAGACGCCAGCGCCATCTCTCGCCCCCGCCGCGGATCCTCCTGCGGCGAAGTGCGAGGAGGTGGCGCCGCTCGTCGGCACCCCACCAAAGAAACAACTGAAACTAAAGCGTGGCAAACTGTTCGCATGGCGACGCAGTGAAACATCCCCCTCGCGAAGGGCACGATCAAATGCAGAGCATTTCCAGGGGCGCACGACGTTAAGTAGTTTGCGTTACGTTAATGTTGCTGCACTTGTGGCAACTGCTGACGAGAAAGCACTCGTCAGCAGTAATTTGAATGAGTCAACGATATAAGGCGCGTTCGTAGCGTCCCATTCTGTGTCGGCTTTCTGGCGCAGTGGGTAGAGCACCATATACATTGCGTTCCGCCCGCACGGTCGAGGGATCGAAACCAGGCGCCGGATAGTATTTTCTTTTATATGGTGTAGGGGGAGGGGTGCGGACAACGACGGTGCGGACTACGACGGGACAACGCGGGTGACATCGTGAGTCACTGAAATGCTCTGCATTTAATAATATTTGAAAATAATTTGACGAAGTGTGAATATGGGGAACAATGCAGCTGGAAGCGATCAAGTTTCTGTCTTTGTCTCCCCGTCAAACACTATTTGATGTTAAAACTGTCGTATCGGCGTTCAGATTCAGTGACCGGGGGAGGGGTGGGGGCTCTGACGACGTGCTGGGGGCCGCATAATACAGCCCCACGGGCCACATTCGGCCCGTGGGCTGTAGATTGCCGACCCCTGTAGTACATATAACCAACACAGTCAGTGACGATCGCTTGAAAATATTTGGGCCGCGCCCCGTGTATGTGGCTGTGTTATGTTATGTAAATATAGAATTACAGATCTCTGCAATAACGGACATGCGATTTGGTCTTGTTTTGCGTCCTTTCATTGCGCTTAATTTGTTTATTTGACGCTATTGCCTCACCTCCTCGCTAGAATAAATGTACCCAGCCGTTCATAAATCGTATGGCGTAAAATGTTAAGCAAGAATAATTTAGTTTGCGAAAATAGCATGTAAAGTTTCCACTCTTTTTCAAGGCGGTGCCAGGACGGTAGTGTAAGCTGAGTCGGCTGCGGTTCTCGAGTTGTCTTGCATGTGCTCCCCCTGAAGCAATCATTTACAGTTACCTCAGGCTATAATATCAGCAGCATTCTGTGTTTATGGTATAGTTACGAACTCTTCCGTTGTCAGCGGTACGCAAAAAGAAAGAACGATAAGGATTGTCAGGAAGTTAGACCATCGGTCTTGGGGATACTGTACCACGTCACTAAGATCGCGGCAGCTCGCTCAAAAGAAAGCCGATAAATCGGCTTGTAGCGCATATTATTTTGTTTAGCCTCTGCAACTACTTTATGGGCATTCTACTTTATGGGCATTCTATAGTCACCTAAACGCATCACAATGTGATTAAATTAAGTACAACCATCTTTCGCTCTGGCTTTTTCTTGAAAACACATGGAGAGCGGTGAGGGGCGTCTGCTTTTGGACTACCCAGAGGCGTCGGCCACTAGGGGCGCTGCATGTCGTCAAAACTCCAGCGCAGGAGCCCTATATACACAGGGTAAACAGCTCTGAGTGACTTATAAAGCTCTTGTCGAGTTTAGATTAGTACGAACACAGCCCTACAGTTGCATCAGGCTTGCACTGCTGTAACAGCTGGCTTTGATTTTTCTTTAATGTTTTTTTATTTCGTTAACAATGAATAGTGAATCTAGGCAAAAGTTTTCGCCGTTAATCCGCGGACACAGCGTGAGATAAAAACAGACGGAAATAGCTCCTGCCGACAAGGGTGAGGTCAAGCCCACCCGGCGGCGAGATTCGCTGCGGTGTCGGTGCGTACGGGCCTGTGATGTCCTCGTTGCTCTGGATAACATGAGCTCGAAGTGGGGCGTTTCCAGCACGGTTTCCGCGTCTCGGCGTGTTATCATGGCGCGTGGATTCTACTTGCGAACGGCGTGCTACAAACGTTGAGCTGCGTGCTTTTTAAGTGAGCACAGTCCTTGCGAAATAAATAAACTCAAGAAAGCTAAATAGAGGCATATATTACAAAAAATATATTATTACGCTCTGAAAAGCCTATGTAGGCGCTAAAGTTGAAATATACAGATATATGCAGTATAAAGAATAGCCTAAACTGTTTCCATTCCCTAATGTATAATTATGATAAATAGGCATGATACAGGCTCAAGAAAAAATAGGGAGTTTGCCTAAAGTTCCAGTCTCCAGTTATTACAGACAGGTAGATTAGACAACGGGATCATCTAGCTTCGGTGGCTGCCAGGCCATTGTGGTATCGAGGGAAACATTGTTCTCTGATGCAGCTGTGTTTGACCCGCACAGTCTCCGTGTGCCCGCTGTCATTCCGCACTCGAAGCAAGATGGAAGTGTGCCTGTCGGTGATCTGGGGTGGTGACTGGGGTGGTCACTATTGCACGATCGTCCCCGGAGACCCTTGCCTCTGCATGAAATTGATTTGCAGTTGAATTCCGAATTTTTCATGGCTTTACCGAAACAAGCTGAACGCGTACTGCCCCGTGTATGCCTAAATTTGGTGTGCAGTCGTAGCTTTTTGTTTAACATAGGCTGGGCCGATTCACATTTGTGCTCGGGGTGCTGTGTGAAGGATGACGTAACGCACCTTGTGTTCTACAGAAACAACGCGAAACATCTAAAAGGGCACTTCTGCGGCTACCAGGATGAAAAAACGTAAAACCGTCACTTTCTTGGACCATGGCGTAAGCCTGCTGACCAGGCGCTGGGATTGAAAGCTGACTTGAATTTTCAAATGATTGAGGATTGTCTGCGTGGGGTTAGATACTTTTCTTCTTTTGTCCTTATAATGTTTTTATCTACTTGACCACTATTATATTTAATTGTATCCTCCCTTTTGCACCTGTGCAGACATCTTGGTCGGGGTGTGGGAAGATGGCTGCCTTCTCCGCACAGTCAGCAGAACTTGGCGGTTCTTGGCGTTTTGATTGCGTAGATCTGGGAGGAGGCCCTGGATGGCGGAGGAAGATAAGGAGGCAGGTGTGTGTGTGTGAACGGCATTGTAGGTATCAGTGGTTGATTGCAATAACCCCCCATCCCGATGACAAACGTCTGTACTCTTACGATATTCCGATAAAAGTACCGCTCTTTTTCAAGCAACCGCTTTAAACTCGGCCATTGTACTAAGCAAAACCAAGATGACATTTTGGTCCGGCAAGAATCTTACACCCCCTTACCAAAACTTACAGTCTACCAAGCATACACTCAAGATCAGACTTACTGCACCGCCACGCTCGTATCCTAGACTCTCGCCGCCCAACTACACGATATTTCCTTGCCAATCGCTCATACCTCCCTAGAAATCCTGCCCTCCAATTCGAAGAACACAAGCCTGTTCATTCTCAACATGTAAATCCCCACAGCCCACTCCTTCACCGCCGTCGACCACAATAACGACGTAGTTCGCTCATCTCGCACAGCTGCTCTCATTGTTTTAGGTGATTTCAACGCTTATGACCCAGCAACGTAAAAGGCCACCTTACTTAACGCCAGTCAGCGGCACGTTCTCACTCTTTGCAACGACCTTACCACCCCTACACTGCTTGGAGACTGTATCACGAGGTAAGAGCCCCGACCTTACCTTTTGGAATATTTCCTACCTGGAATGGCAATCCGTTGAAAACCCATGAGGCAACGATTATCACATTATCCGTATCTCTAAACCCCGCCCTCGCATCGGTAAAGCCACACTAACGGACTGGGCATCCTTCCGCAAAGATCATGTATCTTTCTCAGACACTATCACCTCTCTGGAAGAATGAACTTCACAATTAATCACTGTTGTAAAAAACATTCTAAGAATTCCTGTGCGGTGGACAACTCCTCGATTGACTCGCATCTTCTCCATGTATGGGAGGCTTGCCGGGGCATCGTTCGTAGATGGCGGTGGCAAAAATTCCACCGATCCCTGAAACGTCCTATTGCTACCTTGACTCAACATGCCGCTATCAACGCTCAGTCCCTTCACACACACACACAAAAAACTGGGCTACCTTCTGCGACCAACTCCAAGGAACACTCAGCACTGAGCGCACACGGCATCTCCTTTTCCGCCATCCGTCATCGGCGTCCGCAACACCAAAACAAGACCCTTTAGGACGCGGTACACAGCGCTAGCTTAAAATCGCCAGTATCGACAGGTGGTGTACCGTGTCACTATAGTGCGATGAAGAGAGGGAAAGAGCAAGCACCAAAATTTCCGATTGTCATCAACATTTTTCGTTTCATCAAATGCATGGCGGAATTGAAAGACATTGCGCAACACGTTCTAAAAAAATGGTAGCCATTCAATCAAAGCCGATCCGGCCAAAGCGCGCCCAGTCGGAATATTGCTAAGCAGTTCGGGAGTGCGATGAGAAGCAACGCGTTTTAGGAGTTCAGCGGAGCATTTATGCATTAATTAATTCATTAATTTTTACTTAGTTCTTATTTATGTTTATATATTCATTCAATCGCTGAAATGTCAGGAGAGTTGCGGAAGGGAGCGAATTAATTTTAGAAGGCAGCAATAAAAAGAGCTATAAGAAGAAAATGCATGCAGGCAACATATGAATATGAAGCCTTTAAACAAAATCAGTTTGCGAGTACAAAAAACAGAGACGCACAGAACAGAAAAAATAATTAAATTAAAAATGAAAAGAGAAAAGCGGCAAGCATTGAGATCACACAGAACCGACACCTGCTCAGAAAAAATAGCAAAATAGGTGTGCATCTCAAGCTAAAAAAAATACATGCCCCTTCCCCCCCGCAATATACAAAAAGACGCAGGCTACTATTCTGCACGTGGGAGGATCAGTTGCGGAGGAAAAATTAGGCATGGGAAATAGTGCTTCTTAGATTACTAACCATACGGAAGTTAATTTTGCAGTTTAGGAAGAAAGTAAGAGATGTTTTGGAAAACGTTAAGCCAAGGCAGTTTTCGTCGTAGGGAAAGATGAGGCAGGCTTAGTGCTCGTTTTACTGAATAGCATTGGCGTCGCGAGCGTAGTGGGTTAAAATAAAGCGCGCACTGTGGTTTTGGGATGTCTTAAGAGGAATAGACCGCCTGAAGCGCTTCGGGAACGATGCAATTCAAAACAGCAGAGCTTAACTAAACAATATCTGCTGATTTCATGATACATTCAAGAAATCAGCAATATAGTTAGTAACCTCTGCCCTTGTTTACAGCGGAACTGATTGTGGGAAAATTGGTCAGTAGTAGAGAATTTCAACAATGTGACGAAAGATAACAAAGATTTCACAATAACAGACCCATCAGCCTACTCTCAGTTGACGACTTCATAGCGCAAAAAGAACGAGGACAGAGAGAGAACACACCACACAGCGCTATTAAACAACTCTCTTAAACAACTCTCAGTTGTTTAAAAGCTGTTTACCAAAGTAATAATCGCATAAATGACAGCCTAGATTTTCAACAACCCAGCGAACAGGCTGGGTTTAGAAAATGATATTCTACTATGGATCACATTCGTGTCATCAATCAAATAATAGAAAAATCTGGAGAGTATACTGAATCTCTTTATAGACATTTATAAACCACGCAAAAAGCGTTTGATTGAATAAACTACCAAGGGATAGAAGAGACCTGTATAAGTCTCTTAGTTGACATATACTTGGAATTTACGGGAAGGATAATCTTCACAAGCGAAGCAGAAAATTCTCGATCCAGATGAGAGTACAACCGGGAGATACCACCCCACCATAGTTGTTCACACCATGTCTGGAAAGGATATTCAGGAAACTTGACTTGGTTATCATCATCATCATAATTTATTTTTCCCTTAAAGGCCCCTTTCGGGATATTACATAAAGGAGCGGGGGCAAGATCAGCAGGGAAGTTCATAAAACATGCTTATAAACACATATTATTGAAGCATACAAGCACAAAAGGCACATTTTGGCACTTTAGGCGGTATTGACACAAATATACACAGGGCATATTTCCACTTCTTAAGTGGTAATTGCTATACAAAGAAAGTTTGAAGATAAGCATTGCAGTGAATTAGGCACACTAGTGCAGGTTCTATAAGCGATTGCACAACGAAGAAAAGAGAAGTGTGATTAAGTGCGGAAAAAATTGGTTAATTGCTGCCGGAAATTTTTCTGTGAATCGCGCTCATTTACAATTGCATCGGATAGGGCATTCGAAGCCTCAATTGTAGCTGGTAAGACAGATTTGTTAAAGGAATTAGTGGTGCCATGTAAGCGATGAAGGCTGCGGGAGTTCAAAAGGCGCCGCGATGAACGGGTTGGGGGTATCAGGAGTGAGGTGTGGAGGTCTGGAGAATTCAAGAAAAGCGAATGAAAGAGACAAAGTCGAGCGATGTTGCGGCGGAGTATCTGTGTGGGGATTCCAAGGGATGCTTTGATGTTGCTGATGCTATGGTGAGGGTTATATTTGGAAACGATAAAGCGAGCGGCGCGGTTCTGCACAGTTTGGAGGGAGTTGATTAAGTACGCTTGGTGAGGGTTCCAGATGGATGATGCATATTCTAGTCTGGTTCTGACGAAAGTTTCGTTGGCGAGTTGCCTGGTAGATTAAGGACATTAAGCAAGAGATCGTCTGATGAAGCCGAGGGATTTGGATACATCAGCAGCACGTTTTTCGATGTGTTCGGACCATGATAAGTTTTTTGTGATCAGAACTCCCAGATAACGGTATGATTCTGTTGAAGACAGGGTGGGAGAGCTTAACGTATATGCATTGGTTATACTGGAAGGTTTTCGTGTCATTTGCATGAGTTTTCACTTATCAATGTATAGCTTCATTAAATTTTTTGAGCACCACCTTTCAATTTCACTGTCATGTTGAAGTAGTTCTGCATCGCTGTTGCATTCTATCGGGTGGTTCAAGACGCAGTCGTCCGCGAAGAGGCGAATGGACGATGAAATTCTGTTGGGCAGGTCGTTTACGAAAATTAAGAAGAGTAGGGGAGCTAGTACCGACCCTGAGGAACTCCGGAGATAACTTTGGTTAAGGCTGAGTGGTGGGATCCGATTAGAGTGAACTGAAAGCGGTTAGTAATAAAAGATCAAATCCATGATAGTATTAAAGAGTCAAGGGGAAGGCTAAAAAGTTTCGCTAGTAGCGCTGATGTGGAACGCGATCGAAAGCTCATGGGTAACCTCGGAATACTCGAGCCATCTGAGGTTTGCAGACTACATAGTCTTGCTCACTGAATTCGCCGAACAATTGCAAAAATGATTAAAGATCTACAATCAGCAAGCTTCGCAGTGGGTTAAAAATAAATGTGTAAATGCTGAAAGCTCACTGTTCAGCATTGGTAGCAAAATACTAAACCAAGTAAAAGAATATAACCACCTTAGACAGGTGGCCAATGCTTATACCAACCACGAGAACAAAAGTTGGCGAAGTATAGGAATGGGTTGGGGCGAACTCGTCAATCACAAACAAATAAAGAAAATTAACGTACCTCTATCGACAAAAAGAAAGGCATTCAAGCAATGCGTTCTACCGGTAATAACACATGCAGCGGAAACTTGGCGCCTTGCTAAACAACTGCATAGCAAACGCAGGTTTGCGCAACGAGCCATGGAGCAAGTAATGATAGGAGTAACACTCAGAGACAGGAAAGAGCATCCTGGATCAGGAAGCAAACTTGATTGGAAGCTATCTTATTTCAAATTAGGGAGAAGAAATGGACTTGGGCTTGCCAAGTAGTGAGAAGAACTGACACAGGTGGACCACGAATAGGTGTACCAGACCAGGAACAGGCGGTCTACGAACAAGTGGACCCCGAATAATGACCGAAATAGCCCTTAGAGACAGGAAACAAGCCTCCTGGATCAGTGAACCAACTAGAGTTGGAGGTATCATAGTTCCAATGAAGCAAAAGAAATAGACTTCAGCTTACCCGTTTTAGGTGAAATGACAATCGGTGGTCTGCCAAAGTTTCACAGTGGACAACAACAGAGGGGACTATAGAGGAAGGGAAATGCCATTAACTTGACGGGGATACGAAATAAGAAAATTCGAAGCCAAAGAATGGACTCGGGCAGCGCAAGACCGGAGTGAGTGAGAGGCCTTTGTCCAGCAGTGGACCTGAGTAGGCTGTTGATGATGATGATAAAAGAATGTGTTTCATTAGAAAACTTTTCGTCAGAGTTCAATGCCAGGAATAATCACGCGACTTTCAGCCTTTACACAGCAATACTGTTTCATTGAATGCCATGTGCAGCGTATAATTTTCCAAGATTTCTACTCGTAATGTATTTTAAGCCTGATACAATATATATAAGAAGACATTCGCCGTTTAAATCTTAATAAACGATTGCTGAAAACGATGTAGCAGCTTGCCAAAAAATGTTTGTCACGGCACCAAAGGCTGGCAGAATACGCGTAAATATATAAAGCACTTGTTCAAAGTGGCTTGAAATTTGGCGTTCTAAGGGCACGCTTCGAGCAATTGCGTAAGGTCATCTTCTAATACAGTTGAACCTTGAATTAACGAAGTCACTGGGACCTTCGAATTATTTTGTTAAATCGGGAACTTGGTAAAATCGAGAGAACAACAAAATTCGTTCGTGGAAACGACAAATTTATTGCCTAGTGAAAAAGCTCGTGATTTTCGTCTGCCGGCTTCGTGAAGCGCGGGAGAACGCATTTCTCGTAGCTGGCCAGTGAAGTCCATGCGTCCTAGGCACCCTCGTGTGTACCAGCAAACTGCCTCAGGAGGTCGACGGGTTCCATCACCTGGATTGGTGTGGGCACGGGAGCTTCGGCAGAGTCCGGATCGTTTGCATCTTCAGTCTCCTTTTGTGCGCCGGAAACAAGCTGCACTATCTATCTTCTTGTCGTCGAGAATTTGTCCGCGTCTGCGTTGGCGTTCACGAAGTCGTCGAAGTTCTGATCTGCGGCCACCTCGTCACGCCGACGAAGCTCTTCCTAACTTGGCGATTCATGCCTCTTCCTGCTCGTGTTGCGGGGTTCTGGAGCCCGATGCAGCCTCGGAAGTAGAAGTGTGGAAGCTCCTTTGAAAGTGTGGAGGCAGGGTGAAACCGCTCCTGCGCTTACACTGCACTACCAGACATTCTAGACGCCATAAATTTGAAAAACCTCTTTTTCCATGCATATTTTTTACAGGATTGCTTCGTTAAATCGGGTTTGGCGGCGCAGTTTGTTTCGTTATTTCGAGTTCGTAAAAGCATTAAGCATATGGAGACTGCGGGGGGAATCCGAATTTCTTTGTTAAATCGAAAAATTCGTAAAATCGGGTTTCGTAAAATCGAGCTTCAACTGTATTAGTTTCTCGCGTAAAGCCGTTGTTTTAGTGGGATGCCATTGTTACTCTATACATATACAGAGAAGTGCCCGATACATTGACAGACTTATCAACGACGAACCAAAACTACTATCGCGGGGGACTAGAAACTTCGGGAGCATATTTCTGTCATGAGGCAAGGGCCCGATAAGGCGGGCTGTTTGAAAATTCCACTGTTAACATAAGACACTTCGGAAATTTTGCTTTAGCGAATAGGTGATTATATCGTTCAGCGAGGAAGATATAGAAATTCTTTTTGTTGATATATGTGGCCCGTAAGAATCTCTAAATGTAGTTTTGTGGTTTTGCCGTAACCAAGACTAATCTCGCGAATGTCCATTTCAGAGTCTTTTTTTTTTTTTTTGCGACAGTATGCCCGTTGGCATAAATACTATGCTACAAGTATAGGTTAACTCCCGTTTCGCGAACAAACGCAAGAAGGGAGCGGTGATGGGGTCCCCATATCCACCGATGGAGGTCAGGTGGTCTGCCAGGGTGGAGGCCTGTGCCTCGAAGGTGTCGTGTTCTGGCCGCTTGCAATGAAGGGCACGTCCACAGCAAATGTTCTGTGTCGGCATCTTCGGCAGGAGCCGTGCAAAAGGGGCAGCTCTGGTCGAACGGGGCATGGTAGCGTGGTGGCCACTCCCGGGTAACAGCGGGAGAGAGGGCTACACCAACACGAAGTCTTCGCAGCAAGACCTCCTCCCAGCGAGCGAGTCGGCTAGGGAGGTCCGTTCCACACGGTGGAATTAGAGCTCGTGTGGTGCGACGAAGATCTTCTTTCTTTTGTAAAAACTGTCCTGGGGTATCTAATGTCAGTAAAGGCAATGGTCGTGGAACAAATGCAGTGTGGCAGGCACCATCCGCCGCAATGTGAGCGGGAAGCGTATTTCGCCGGACCCACGAGAGCCGCAGAGGGCAGGGGTACGTATCCAGTATGTCATGAATGTCCCTCGAGATAGCCGAGTTGTTATTCACTCGACGTAAATCACGTATGGCCGCCGTGGAGTCTGTATAAATTTGTAAAGTAGTACCTCCAGGGGCTTGATGAAGAGCAGGAGTTAGTGCTTGCAAGCCGTCCCGGATGGCCGTAAGCTCAGCCAGCATAGACGGCAGGGTGCGGTGTGTTTCGTAGAAGCACGTTTGACAGGCCTCTGGGTGGGAAGGACATTGTAGTGTTGTCGTCACCACGTAGTCCTCGGCCCCAGCATCCACAAATGCCTGCACCACCTGGGGTTGAGACTCAGCCGCCAGTTCTTGTGCGACCGCGAAAAGCGTATCAGTATGTCCGTTGCATCGATTGTGAAGTCGCGTTAGTGGCCTGTTGTCGGTCACCTGGTGGTATAGCCAAGGTGGCCTGGTAACGACGCAGGCTGGAGATGTGGGTAGTGAACGACCCATGTAATTTCCTAACGCCGCTGCCTCAGCAACAAAGGTGAGTTTATGCATGCGGGCGGACCGACGCTGATGGACAAGCTCATCCAAGGTGTTAACTTGAGCTTCAGCCTGAAGAGCAGGGATCGGTGTTATCCTAGGGAGGCAGGTAATTGCACGCATTGCGGCTCGGTTAATTGCCTCAAGTCGAGCCCACTCCGCCTGGTTCAGGTGTTGGAATTGTGCCTGGTAAACAAGCCGAGGCTGGAGTACAGACCGCACCAATAGACGGGCCATTTTGGAACAGGAGCCACCAGACTTCTGTGAGATGCGTCGGATGAGGTGGAGCATCTGTCCCGCTTTTTGGCGAGCTGAACGTATCCACATAGACGCTGACCCAGACGCATAAATTTCTAATCCCAAGCACGCGAAGTGAGGTGGCAGTGCGTACGGGTCGCCCGCAGAGTTGCAATGCGATTGGAGACATCGCCAGTCGGCGACGGCCCCAAGCACTGGCCACAGGCAGAATAGCTGTCTTTTCGACGGAAAGTGTCAGTCCAGCATATTCGCACCATTTCTGCGTGTCAGACAAGGCTTGTTGGAGGCACGCGGTTTGCCGAGTCAGGTCTGAGTGTACAGTCCACACTGTGATGTCATCCGCGTACATCAGAAAGTGCATGTCAGGCATAGAGCCGAGATGCCAGGCCAGTGGTAACATAATAACATTAAAAAGGAAGGGCGAGATTACCGATCCCTGAGGCACTCCGCGGACAGGCGTAAAGTGACCGTAACTCGTCCCGCCAATGCGAACCGAAAAGGATCTTTTGGTGAGGAAGTTCCGGAGGAAAGAGCAAACCTTGTCCGGGAGAAGAAGGCCTTGGAGAATTTCCAAGATGGCTCCGTGGCTAACGTTGTCGTATGCCTTTTTTATATCCATGGCAAGCACTGTGCGCACTTTGTGTGATCGGCCGCCCAGTAACACCATTGACGAGAAGTGGTCAAGCCCATCCTCGGTACCCAGACGGGGCCTAAACCCGATCTGCGCCGGGTGATACCACCGGAAAGTGTCCATCCACCATTGAAGCCGGGTTGCCAGCATGCGCTCCAACAGTTTGCACAGGGTGCACGTCAAGGCTATTGGACGCAAATTAGGGAGCTGATCGGGTGGCTTACCAGGCTTCGGTATCGGGACGATATCAGCGAGGAGCCAAGAGTCAATTAGGGGTTTTTAGAGATTTCTCTGTATCACCGTTACTGATTGGCATATCCCAGTGCGTTTCGCTGATAAATGTTATTCCTTCAAATGCATACAATCAATTGTGAGGATTTTGCCCTGAAGCGCTGGTGAAAGGGCGAAAGCAAATTTTAAAAGGACACACCTGACGAGCCGAAAAGGCCTAAAAGGTTATTTCAACACCTAGCGAAACCGTTACTTCAAACGCCTGCAGATGTAAAAAACACATTTTGATTATGGTGGACGAGGTTATTACTGCTGAAATAAAACAAAATACATCTAGGAGATAGCAAAAACCGCTGAAATATTTTTCAAATATTTCTTTTTATCGGAGTCCTGTTGAGGTACTGAACTCGTTTTTAATTAGTGTAAGTAGCCTATACAGCTATCTAAACACAGTTTTAGAAAACTTTTATATAACACCCACTTTATATTAAAAAAAAATCAGCATTTTGGGAACAATTACGTGTTTGGACAAATTGCCCGATAGCTATAGCACCTGTTGGTACGTCTAACTCGTTTCTGCGTGCAAGTGCTGCTCATACGATTGTGGAAAATCTGATTTCAGGATTTTGTAGCGACTCGCGAATGAAAATGCGAGCGGCATATTTTAAATTACACCCGTCTGGACGCAAAATTTAGTTCCGTTTTCTCGCGTTCGCATAGCGCTCACCTGTGGCTGAAGCTCTGCCGAGCGCTAAATATTACAGATAACAGTATTCGTGCAACCGCAGTCAGAAACCCTTTCCCTGATCACGTTTGCGGCATTATATACTCAGCACATTTCCTTAGGGCTAATGGGCATTCTTTCGCACAGTGCAGAGTCTCGCCTAAGGAAACCAAATTTAAACCAGAAGCTTGTGGGCTTCCTTCGCGTTCGATATAGCACAAATACTTTACTTTTAGCAAATAAAACACGAATCATTTACAGGCATATACTGTACTTAATCGATTCTAAGCACGCCGTTTTTTTCAACGGCCGCGAGGCCCAAAGGGGGGGGGGGGGGGGGTGCATAGATTTGAAAAACCTAAGTTATTCCACCCCGCCACTTTTTTTTTGGCGGCCGTACCTCGACCAGATTGGCACTAGAAAATATGTTTTATTTGGCAAACAATAAAAAAGAAATAAGCATAGACAGTGGATCCACTGCTTACTCAGTCACCCTGACTACCACTCGGGTCCGTTGTGCCGCTTGGGCCACCGCTCTCAGTATCCCCCAGAACCTCGTCCTCTGTTCCGCTGAAGAGTTTCGTAATAAAAAACTGCATATATGACTTCGCCCCAACGTCAACTTAGGCCCGCTTTCAAGCGTCTGAAATGTACCTTGCGATGGAAGCCTCGAAAGGGGTGTGGTTAGATTCGCAATGAATTGTTTTTTTTTTTTTCCGAAAGGGGGGGAGGGGGCTTAGCATCCGGGAGTACTCAGAATCGCAAAAATAGGGTAATTAAACTTCCTGGGCTCATTTAGCGCTCGTTGCTTGTAGCGGATTGCACTTACACGCTAATATGTATTTTACCGTTTGCCACCTTCGGCGTTCTTTGAAAAACAGGCCCGAAGGGTTGTGAAAATATTTAAAAGCCCATGCCACTCTCAACCTTCAAAGAACACGCCTTATTTTAAAAAGTCTATGCTCTTTACCTGTTCTGTTGATTGCGTACTCTTTCATATTTTCAAAATAACTTTTTTCATCTGGCGGGGTTCGATTTTCGACACCAACTATTCCAAAAACCAGCAAGTGGTCGTACATCTTTTTTCCGACTGGAAGATTCGCAACTACTGTTATCTGGAAAAAAAAAAAAAAAAAAAAAAAAAAAAAACATCGGTACTTCAGTATTTCAACACCACCGAAATCATTTCTCCTACTTCAATAGTGCTTACAATTAAAACTTTGAGTTAAGTCACATGTTAATGCGGCTTGGGATAAAGCTTATAACTGAAGCAATACGAACACAACACAATGTCTCCCACGACCACAAATCTCCTCCTGATGCGGGGAAAAGGTGTCATTATATTCCCATTAAAAGTTATGTTACACACCTAGATTTCATGGCCGCCAGTCTGCCGGCCAATACAGGTTAGCTAGGCCAGAGTCCTTCAATGCTTTAAAGGACTCTGGCTAAGCTCAGAGACGTAGCCCTAATATCACAAATCATGTGGGTTAGCCGGCCGATGTCGTCGCAAATAACAACATCGACAATCTCACTTCAGTGCCATTTAGTGGTCAAATCGTTGCCTTCAAGTAGATGCCTAAGGCAGTTTTCTCGGAGGTTTGAATATAATTTTCAGTAGTATTTTAGATATCGACACGACAATGTTCTTATTACAACACATCACCTATTATTGGAGAAAGAGCAGTCTGTACAGACTGCTTGTATAGCCTGTGCAATCTGCTAGTACAGACTGCTTGTACAGAGCAGTCTGTACAAAATTAGGGTATAAAAATTGCGATTTTCGATGATTGAATGATTGTAGGGTTTAACGCGTCGACGCAACGCAGGCGATGAGGCGCGCCCTGGTGGAGGGCTCCGGTTTAATTTTGACCACCTAGGGATCTTTAATGCGCGTCCAAATCTCCCCGTTCTTGCTTTTCGCCTGCACCAGAAAATCGCCGCCGCAGACGGGAATCGAACTTGCGACCTCGTGCTCAGCAGCGCAACGCCTTAGCCACTGAGTCATCGCAGCGGGTAAATTGCGATTTTCGGTACACTCAACACGAATGAAGGCCCCGTGGCTTTGAAATGCGTCCACTGTGGCAACGTGGTGGTTCAAACTTACATAAAGCCAAGCTGTTCTCTTCATTTGCTTCATTTTCTAAGCAAAACGACAGTTTTGAAGCAGGGTTACAGGATTGCCTCGGTTTTGTCACGTTCCAAATAGTTTTTCCCCTTTTTTCTGGATTGAACATATTTACTGACAGGGCTCGGCAAATATAACCAAATATAAAAGAAAGGGGCATTAAAAATACTGCGTGTATCTAGACGGCTCTTGTAACTTGTTGTACCCAGGCGTATTCGCGTTCTTTTAAGCAGGAGTGCAGTGAGTTGCAGGTTCGTTTTAAGATTCTGAACGGCTAGAGGGGTTTGTATTCCGCACGCGCTCTATGTGTTATATCTAGCATTAACTTCCCGCGTGCGTCGTCTCGGAACATTACATTCGTCGCCTTTTAATGAAATAAGCAACATGGTTTCGATTTCGATTTAAACGCAGATCAATCGTACAGCCATTCCTCTCCTGCAGCTATATTACTACTCGTAGACCACGCAGGATCTTAAAACGACGTTGGCAGATCCATCCTCACTTTTTCTTAGCTGACAGCATGCCGCGCCAGGTATAAAAGGGACCAGCTACGCCCGAGATTTTAACGGTTTGATTTATAATAGGTTTAATAAAACAATAAATGCGTGACGCTTTCTTCGTGCACCTCCAAGAGGATAACGTACGTAGGTATGGAGCCCTGCCTGCTCCGGAAGTAACCACAATCCCGCCGGGTACGAAGGATGCTAAACTAGATAGGTTCATCCATGCAAGGAAGGCTTTTTGATGCACAAACAGCACTCCCTCACCAGAGCACGATATGACCACACTAGGGTAGTAGTTGTCCCACCTTTCATGACTTCAAGTTAATGCTCCTCTTTTCGTAGGCGGGAGGGTGTCGGAAAAAGAAGTGACTGGTCAGACGAGTGCACTAACCCACGCCTATAATTGAAGAAGGTGTCTACCATAAGCTCACCGCTTCCGCGATCCTCGTCTTCTTTACTGTTGACTATGTGCCATTAAACATCTTCTGTTCGACGTTGCGCCTTACGGGCTCTGGGCTCTGGTATTTTAGTAAAAACTAGGTATTCGACAGCACGTGGAGGTGGTAGGAAAACTTCGGAGCAGCGATAATAGCATGGTTAGGTTACATAAATTCTGAGTTTCAGAATAGAAAAAAGGAAACTTGTGAAAAGTAAAAACGCAGCGTTGAGTCAGTCAGATCCAGGACGCAGGAATTTAAAATGATCCTTTGAAACGAATACGCTTTTGTAAATGACAACAAGGATAGTTTAGAAGTCCAGACGACAACCTAGCAGTAGCAATAACAGAATGAGCAGCAGTTGTGGGTGAAGCGACATGTCGGAAACAAATTCGCCAACTAACTCATAAAACGAATAAATTAAAAACCAACATAAGAGCGTGAAGGTTTCGAGTACGGCTGGTCAAGTTGAAGTCACAGAGCTGTCGAAATTGATTAACAAAAGTAAAACGAACGACGTTCGTTAGTACAAGGTGGAAAGATTGGGAAAACGCTGGAAATAGAAGGAAGCTAAATGGAAATAAGAGAAAGCTGGCTATCGGCTAAACAGACGGTACACACACACAGATGCTCAGGGTTCCATTACGCTAAACGTGGGTGAAATCATAAAAGCAGCAGAACGATTTTGCACCATGGTGTACACCAGAGACCTTAGACCAGGGAAAACTTCTGAGGCTAAACTCTTCGCTTGTGGTGTCCCAGAAATGACTAAGGAGGAAGTAGAAAGCGCTCATAAGAGCATTAAAAGAGGAAACGAGCACGTTGCCATGGCATATCTGTGGTTATTTTAAACGAGGGTTGTACTGAAAAAAATGCTGCAGTATTTTCAGAATGCTTAAGAACACTAAACTGGCAATTGCCTAGAAAAGGGCTACCATAATTTTGATTCACAGAAAGGAAATATTAAGGATCTTAAGTATTACAAACCTCATAGCCATGTCTCAGTTGCATAAATGATGTTTACCTGAGTAATAGTTCACCGCATCAGCCGGGACCCCAAGAACCCAGAGAGGGGGCTTGGTCGAGGAAATGATACTCGACAATGTCACATCCATGTCGTCAATGAAGTAGGAGAAAATCTCCAGAGTACACTAAACTTCACGGCATGGCATTTATAGACTACAAAAAGCGTTTTACTCTGTACACAGCACAGGAGAGCTGGAAGCATTAAAAGACCAAGGAATAGGTGAGACCTACATAAGTCTTTTCGACGACGTATATAAGCTTTTACGGGCAGGACAATCCTTCACAAGCAAAGCGACAAATTCCTGATCCGAAAAGGAGTTAGGCAGGAAGACAGCTTCTCACCAAAACTGCTTGCAGCATGTTTGGAGGGCGTATTCAGCATGCCTGACTGAAAAAACACAGGCTTGCGAATCAACTGAAAATACTCGAGCCATTTGAAGTGTGCAGACAACATAGTATTGCGAAGTGAGCCTGTAGAACACCTGCAAAAATGCTTGAGGAACTACAATAACGTGGTTGATCCCTCTTCTACAGTGAAACCTCGATATATCGAACAGCGCGGTGCCCGCGAAATAGTTCGATATAGCCAGAATTCGATATATAAAATCGCGTAACAAACGCGTCATAAACTGGTACAAATCAATAAATGGACGAATTGTGCAGTAAATACACAATTGGAGTTCGAAAGTATTTATTCTTTTGGCTTAAAATACTGCAGCAGGATATCCAGCTTCATGTTGGCAGTGGCGTGTTTAAACACAGCTTCCTCAACGTAGTCCAAACTTTCCACAAGCGATAGGCCAGTGCCTTCTATAGCGCTGCAGTAGCGGCGCAGTAGGGCCAAAGCCGCTAGGCCTCCGTCGAAGTCGGGACCGGGGCACTATCAGTGCTTGCGGGTTCAACCTCGGCAGCGTCTTCGTTTGTCCGCTCAGTAATAACCTCCGCTACGATCTCCACGTCCGTCAACTCCACCGTTGTTCCGGTGCTGTCATCAATGCACATGATTCGTTGCTCAGCACCGTGCCCTTGTTTCTATGACTCATTTCTGCAGCGACTTCTTTCAAAGGCAGTTTTGCGCACACGCCGCGCGCCTGAGTGCTGGATTTGCCTTGGCTACTGCCTTGGCTTGGCTTTTATGTCACCCTTATGCGGTGCGGCAACTGGCCAGGAAGAGGCCTGCGTTCGCCGCTACGTTGAAGTAGCGCCATCGGCGCAACCAATGCGCAGCAGTAGGAATCACCCATCGCACCACCGCTAACCTCGAGGGTACTGCGGGAAAGCTCGCTGCCTGTCAATAGAGTGTGAGCGGTCTGGGGTAGCGGAGTTCGATATACCCATTTCATGTCTGTCCCAGTTCGACATACACAATTAAAAATGCATGTAATTTTCCGCGTGATATACAAAATGTTCGATATAAGCAATAATTCGATATAACCGTGTTCGATATATCGAGGTTTGACTGTATAAGAACCGGTAAAACACGAAAGTGAAATTTGCCTTCACAGGAGCACTTGAATGATTATTGTGCATCGATATAAACTTGCACATCGCTATTTAAATTTCTTCGGTATGGCACCGTTATACACATCAACGTTAGAGACGGGATTGCACGCGCCGGAGCATTGTATAAATCCAATTGAAACCACAGTCGCTCGCAAACGGTCCGTGCGAACGAAACCAAACGGGTTGTCAGCGAATCGTTTGGTGAACACACGGTCCGAAAGAGCACCGGACCGTGTCCCGACCGCGACACTCGCAAGTCGGCGTCGTTTCCTTAAAGGCTCCGCCTGAGCTTACGCTGCGACACCCCCAGGCACTGGCATCGAGGCGCCAACTGTAGGCGATCTATAGCGTCATGACGCACGACTTCGCTTCGCCTCTCCTGGACGGCAGCACCATCTGAAGGGCAGGATATAAGGCGCGTTCGTCGTCCTATTTACGAGTGTGTTCATAGCGCAGTTCGGTGCGCGTTTCGTACCTCCCTTTGCGGAGAAAGAGCTCGTGGCTCGAATCCCAGCGCAGCCGCGTCAATCGAAGTTTTACTGGCGTTGTCATTTCCGTGACGGATAGGACGCGAGGGGTATCTGGTGGACCCCGGCATAGAACACTTTCGTGTTAAAAGAAAACATGCACGCGGGAACAAAAATAACTGTGAATAAATTTAAAGTAACGATAAAAACATTCGCTGAAAGCGCGCTCTTGAGCATGTTTACGAACGCTATTTCAAGGGGAAGAATAAAACTACGTCGGACAAGTTGTCGTGCTGACACAAACCCCTAGAGAGAAATTCGGTGCGGAATGGGTATGAGCTTGGGTGCACTCAGAGGCACCCCCAATAATGAAAAGTTAGTACCTCTATTCCTAAAAAGAGGAATATGCATCCAATGTATCCTGCCTGTGATGACATATGGAGGGAAGCTTGGCGCATTACTAAACAACCGGGAAGAAAACTTACTCCGGCTTAATTAACGGGCCATGATATGAATAATGATAGGAGTACGACTTAGGGACAGCAAGCGAGGTTCCTGTATCAGCGAATAAATTCGAGTAAAGGATATCACAGCTCCAATTAATAACTTGGGTTGGTCATATAATTAGCCGAAATTGCGACTGGTGGGCCACTAGGGTAACAAAGCGGATACTGAGAGACGGGTCTAGGGGAAGGGGAAGGCCAATAACTCGATGAAGGGATGAAAAAAGAAAGTTCGGTTGTAAAAAATGCAGTCGAGCAGCGCAGGACAGGTTAGATGTCGATGAGAGACGCCTTCGTCCTTCATGGTGATGACAAAATGCATTTAACAGTTGAAATTATCATTGAAGTTTATTTAAAAGCCTATTTTTTGAACCAGAAGTCCCCTAATACAGCGAAATTGAGGTTGAGTGGTCGCCTAGGTCGTTTGATTCTACGCCTTGCAAAATAGGGCATGCTGCTTGACATGACCAGTTGAAATGTTCATCGATCGCGATGGCCGCTTTTCTGATGAAGGCGAAAAGCAAAAACGCTTGTGTGTTCGAGATTTCGGCGGACGCTAAACATCCGTAGGTGGTCAGAATTAATCCGGAGCCCTCCACTACGGCGCGCATCATCACCTACGTTGGGTCGGCGCGTTAAACCCTACAATAAAATCAATTAATGAAATGTTCCTTTTTTGCGTCTTGGACTGAAAGCCCTTAATCGCAAGCCTTTCACGCCTTCTGCGTCCGCAAAGTTTTTTATACTAGATGAAAATAACAGATTATAGTTAACTTACAAACGAACTTATATTAGCTGAGTGAAAACAGAGAAAAGACCTTCACCTGATTCTGATTTCTGATTTCTGATTTCTGACCGCTTCATAATCAGAGTGCGCAAATTGGTTAATTTACTGAATCATCCAATGTTAAAGAAAAAGTGCTTCCTAAATGGTCGCAAAAAGACGCCAATGATGCAATTCTGAGTACAGCGAGGACATTTTTTTTTAACGTTTGGCGATAACAAGTTTTAATTGTTTGCCTCACCTCTCATTTCTGCATAATGAGCAGTTTTCCCCGTTGTAGGGCAGCCAAAACTAAAAATCATAATATTGATAGTTTAGTTTTCTCGTGCGAAAGTATTTAATAAAAGGAGGGAACAGAACTTCACCGTCTGGTCAATACTGGTCAAATGCGATATCTGAATGGTCTTTCTAGCTTCATTTTTACCGCGAAGCTGCTCTGACCACATGTCCGTTCGTCGAAAAGTTATGTAGAAAATAAATCGGGGGGATAAACTTGAATCTTGCTGCCACAACAACTATATTGTGAAGGGTTCGTAGCTCGCATGAAATGGAAGTATCCTGAAAAAAGTATAGTGAAGTTGGTCGCTATAGGACTGCTTTACGATTGCGTCGAGTTTCATGTACGTGTCATAAAGCATTAGTTCACAGTCAAGTGGCGAACGCTCAGAATTCCTGGCTGCTGCCAATAAATAGGTATCTACGGAGGGATTAGGATTATAAAAACGGCAACAAATCTTGTTCTGTTGACACTAACCAGAAACAAATTATATAAAATTTAGCGCTAACACGACTCTAACCTTACAACGACCCTCGTCTAGTTTGCTACTTTGCATGTTTCGGTACTCCACAATAACGCTGTATATATTGTAGAATTCCCATCTAATGTCAATACATCGGTTTTTTTTTGGGGGGGGGGGAGGGGGGAAGGACAGCCCTAGATTTTTCCGCTAAACTAAAACTCTGGTGTGTCAAAGTTTTATTGAGTTAGTTAACTAAGAAGTAGGAGGAATTCAGATTTCAAACGACGTGCGTGTTTCCTGCACTTCCTGGGCTGCATCCTGCTCCGCTTTTTTGCTTTCTATGCAGACTTGAACCTGGAAGGGCACTGAATTTTTTATGTCAATTTCGATACAATCGCGAAAAAAATAACGGGGAAGGAAGTTATCTGGAGCGCGGGAAACGTGCCGCCATGTTCTCACATTCAGAGAACGAAGGTGATCCTCCGGTCCTATGCCAGACAGCATGAGCAGCTGTGCAGACCCGATGGCCCCTGCGGAAAGAATAACTTCCCGTCTTGCCGTCACATTCTTAGTCACATTGTTGTGGCGGTACTCAACGCCGGTGGCGGTTGTTCCGTTAAAGAGAATCTGAAAAACAAAACAATACGATAAGGCGTAATTTATTATATATTTTTTTATTGGGGCAGGAATAATAAAGGAAAAAAACGGGTTAGTTTTGTGAAAATGGGAATACAAAGTTTTCGTCTGAAATAAAATATTTTTTCATCGGTGGAATAGACCTTTCTTGGTTACAATTTTTCCTCAAGCTGGCATACTTCTCAAAGCCATTCTTCGCTCATCATTTTCAAAATTTTTTGGAAGAAACTCATTCTGACTTAGGTTAACCGGCAGTTACCGCCATTTTGTTTTTAACAAGTGCGCTAACGGTGTTTTTGTTTTTACTTTTCTATAGCGTACGAACAGGATAGCGTTACAGGAATAGCGTTACAGGAATTAAAATTTGACAAGCATAAAAGAACCCTTTTTTTTTCGCCGTATGACTTTTGGGTCCAGCCTTCGTGAAGGAATATACTAATTGATGTTCACTAGCCGTAAGGCACACATGAAAAGACAGAAGTAGACACAAAGAGGAACACCGGTTTGTGCTTTTTTCCGTTAAAAGAATGAAAATATGGTGTGGTGCGTTACAGGTGGTTATTACTGTTATTCCTAGAGTTTAGTGCGTTGCTGGATGGGAACAATAAAGAGGTTTTCACGTGGAAAAAATTCAGAGTCACATATGTAATCATCTTACGTCCTTTGATTTTATAAATGCTTTTTCCCTTTTTTGCATGTCATTTGGCTAGCAAGCCAGCACTGCGGTTCGGCTAACATCGCCGCTTTCCGTTAAATTTGTTATCCCTCTCTCTTTCTTTTACGCAAAAAGCTAGCAAAGTCATTTCAACTAGCAGCGCTTTTCAACACACTGAGCCAATTTAACTGCGCTTTGTGCGTCCCAAGTAAGCACAAATATACACTGTCCTGGGCTTAACTACCGAACTTTTTCCAGTATAACGGAATTTTTATATAGATTCGTACCTTCAAAATTTCTCTCATGAGCAAAAGGTTGGTGCCGTAGGTAAAATGAGGTGGAGAATGGAAAAGTAGTGAAGATCAGAGTTCTCCAATATATACCAGTTGCGAAACTCCGTTTCAGAATCCGGGTGGCGCAGGCCCGGGGCCCCTGCTGCGTTGAAGCTGAGGGTGATGATGATGATGATGATGATTGCTATTGGTTTCCCTTTGAAGCGGGGTGATGACATGTCACCTTACCAAAAAGGACTAATACAACCATGTTTTACACTCTTGGTTTAATACTAGCGCTGCTTAGGGCAGGCACTAAAACTTATTAGGCCCGAAATCCTTTTTTTTTCCTGTTACAGTTGGTAACTGTCCTAGGCAATATTCCCCTCTGCTTTTCGTCCACCAGCATTCTAATCTTTTCGTCCCCTCGACAGCTTTGAAGCTAACTTCCTCTCTGATACCCTTAAATCCTAGGGCTTCTGGAAGCCCAATATTCCCGTCATGTAGATTTGGATGGAAACCCTCACATTCTAACACTATGTGCCGCATAGCTTCTGTTTCTTTTCCGCAGACCACGCATACCCCATCATTTTGTGAATACTTCCCCACAAAACTCTTAGTTCGCAGGCAACCTGCTCTTGCCTCAAAAAGCAAAGCACTGCCCTGGGAATTATCATAGAAATTTTCCTTTCTGATGTTCAATTTCTCAGCCCTGTACACCTCTAACGACGTTTTAGCTTCCATTTTTTTCCCTCCATTTATACGTTTCAATCTGCCTTGCCTCTTTTTTGGTTACCTCGGCTGTTTCGGATTCTCCACTTTCCGTATTTCATCGTTAGCCTTCTGGTCTTTCTTAACCACTGCGTGTCCACGCGTTTCAAGTATAGGTACCTAAATACCTTATCTGCCCACCTTCGTTGATCCATTGCCCTAAACCTCATCTCAAAGCATTTTTACTCTTTGCTTCTCTAACTTCAAACGACGCCCAGCCCATATCTCCCTGAACTGCTTCGTTAGTTGTTTTTCCATACGCGCCTAAGGCCAAACGTCCTACCGTTCTCTGGTTTACTTCCAGGCCTGATAGAACGTCTGATTTTAAGCAGAGTACAGCATTCGCAAACGGGAGACCCGGAACCATTACGCCTTTCCACATTCCTCTTACTACTTCATATCTGTTATACCCCCACAGAGCTCTATGCTTCATTATAGCTGCGTTTCGCTTTCCCTTAACCTTAAGTTGCTCCTCCTGAGTTTCTTAAGTAGTTATTCCCTTCGTTTATCCACACTCCTAAATATTTATATTCCTTCACTCTAAATAATTCGCCTTGCTGGATAGACACTGACACTGACTTATAGATAGGGGCAAGCGTACTGACAAGCCCCTAGCGGAGAAAAATTGAACTTCGCTAAACAATTATAATACAAAGTTTTTGTAAAATAAAGCTTGCTTTTTAAATTAAAAGACATTATTTCGAGAAAATTTACTTATATTTTAATGTTTTTTTTCTTTGTATCACTGACAGCAGCATCCGCAAGCTCTTGAGTAGTATTCTGCCAACAGACGACAGGCTAATGAACTTACCCTGTACTTGCCCCAGCGCAGGGAAGCAAACCGAAGAGCAGCTTTTGATACATGGGGAGTTTCGCAACCGGTATATATCCAGTAAGTCTGGTGAGGATCACTTTGCTTACCCTCCTGACATGCGAATGAAGCGAAATATGAAGATTCGTTCGGCACCGAACAGTGTCATTGATGAAGGAGCGGCTTGAGCTCCAGCGCTCCCCATCCTTCGCGTTCCTTTGTACCCGTGAAAAGCCTGAAACAGGCCGAAGATATGTTAAAATATAACTTCTCAACCGCACCAAATAAGAGGCCTTAGTAGTATACAATTTTTTAATTTCCAAAATATCATCTAGCTTTCCTCTTGCACTGGAGAACGGCCTTTTTTGGGTGCACAACACACTTTGGCCAATTCTGGTATCGTTCTTCGCATGAACTAGAAAAATAGATCTTTGAAACCACTTTCAATACATGTATGCCGTACAGTTGCAATGCAACGTAAGCAAGAGCATGAAGCGTGTTGCTATTGAAACAAAACTTTAGCCCTTCTGAGGGAATCAATGAAGGGTAAAACCGCTGGGCGGAGAATATCACCCGCAATCATGTCTGTGCTCGTTGCTTCTCCGTGGTCTTCCTTTAACTGCCAATCGGGGACGTTTTCAGTTACCCCTTCTCAACATCTATGAATGAAATAAAAAGGGCACCGCCTGGAGCATGGCGCAAAGCGACGCGCACTGACACTATCCCCCAGGTGGTGCCCCTTGGCACGCCCCGCGTGATTTCCACCGTTTCTCGCCCCTCGAAATGGCGCACCTGCCCAGTACTGCATGCATCTGCATGCCACCACCGGGTTGCAGTGACGCCCATCCTACAGGGAGTTGAGCCGCTGTTGTGCTGATGCAGCTAATAGTCACAAATTCTTTGAAGACAGGAAAACGGGAGGGACAGAAAGCGTTAAATTGTGTACAGATGGGACACCAATGTGGCCTAGCTGTCAAGAAGGCGATAAAAGGTAATGTCTTTGATTTTAAAATGCCCTCCAAAAGACTACGTGTGCATCTGAAATTGTCTACTGCATGCACTGACGGTAGTGAACGTAATTTAAAAAGCCACCAAATTTCGCGCACCACTAACCGTTCATTGGAGAATAAGGTGACAGGTTTGTACTATCCACGCTGGCACATCCAACCATTAAGTGACGGAAAATATTGGGCAAGAATTGACACCGCAAAACAGAATATTTTAGGATTGCAGAGCCCCTGCGTTAAATCAAGCACTTGCGCAGAAGGAAATGGAAGGAGGCTAAAAATTGGTAACAGCAAGTAAAACATTTGTGTATAATAAAATGCACTGAAACGTTTATTCTACTAGCGCCTGTAGTCATTGCGCATGCTTCTAAACATGGGCTTCTGCCGTACCGACTAGTAAACGTATTTAGCTCTGTTTGTGAAAATTTGGAACATTAACTTGAATGCTATACGGAAAAACGTTGAAATGCCGGCATAAAGGTAGGTAATAAAGCCTGTTAGCTTGATCGTGGCTCATGTTGAAGCTCAAAGGAAGGATCTGTGTTTAAGGAAAGTTAAATGGCTCAATAATTGAGAAAAAACCGAGGTTACACTGGTTGTGTATAGATTAGCACACAGGGAAACGGGAAAACGACGATGAAGATCACACGAACGCCTAAGTCTTGAAGGTAGCGAACCTGAACGCAACCTTCACGACCATCCCCAAGTTTAAAGCCCACGATTGCAGCCGAGTTGCTTCTGCTTGGATGCCGCAACGATCTTTACTTCATCATCGTGGCTATAAGTGTGAGCGTCTTGCATTTTTTTGGAAGTAATAATCATTGGGCATAACCTTGGAAGAGCGTACACTTTAACCTATCATTCTCGTCCCGAGCAAGTGTTGCTACGATTACGGGGAACGCTGGAGTATTTCTCGTTCCGTGCAAGTGTTGAAGTGATTATGGCTAACGCTGGAGTTTTATTTTTTTTTTTTTTGGGGGGGGGGGGCGATCTTGGACAGTTTTAATACGTGGGTATGCTTGGCTTACAAACGTGCGCCGGGGTCGCTGGGCGGTCGCTCCCAGGCCCGCACGGACGAGCGCTCAGCATTTTATTTGCTTTTTCAACTGCCGGGTGGTCACCCCTGTCTTGGGCAATCCACCTAAGTGGGTATGCAGTGGACTCTGGGCGGTTGCCGCGAGGCCCGCGCCTACGTGGGCAAGCTAGGCAATTTTTTAGTATTTTGAACTGCGGAAAAAAAAATTACGATTTGCTAATACAGCTTCGCTGTTAAAAATGTCCAGAAATTTCGATAATTATATTCTAATGCGTAGCATTGTTATGCCGCTTGTCTAGAGTGTCAGTGCGCTTACAGCCAATAGGGCTACGAGTAGCGAAAGACGTCTTACTGTCAATTTGTATTAGTTTTCTTTAGTTTGCTTTTACCAATTATGTAAATGTATACCATTATAGCGATAAAGTGCGTGTGCTTCGCTAATTGTGTCTATTTTTCGAAGGTGGAAGGCATATTACAGAGATTGTACAGTCTACGCCGTTATATTATTTCTATTTCCAACCTACTTTCACGGGATTTTTTAGTTTATTGTTCGGTTTGGGGGAGATGTACAAGATGCATATTTTTAATGCCGTCATATCATTTCTTATTTTTTCTACTTTCTATTTATTTTTTTCCATATTCTGTGCAACCATTACCTCAATTGACGCTACTATAACCATTAAAGGTGAAACTTCCGCCAAATCTGTATTTTTTGTGGGAGTGCAGGGCGCTACAGGTTTCTCGCTTTTGTTCCCTTCATTTTTGTTTCGTATTTTGAACGTTCTTTTGGAGACTTTTTTAGTTTCTTTATCAGCTTTCGGGGAGATGTAATAAATGCAGGTTTTTTAATTTGTCAGGACATTTTTGGTAAAATTTTATTTGTTCCATTTTTCTAATTTTTTTAGGTTTTCAATATTCTACCCGAGCAGTTACAGGAAAACCTCTTTAAACCGCAAATGAAGTTTACGAGAAGGAAGTACGTACTAACCGGCACTACGGTTTATCCGAATGCATTAGGTTAAACGGAAGCTGAGTAGGAGAGTCGGCTTAACTACGTATAAAAAGAAATTACGGCTTATGCGGGCACGGTTTAACGAGATTCCACTGTTTCTCCATTTACGTTATGATAACCATTAAAGGTGGAACTTACGCCAAACCAGCATTTTTGTGGAGCGCAGGGCGCTACTCGGTTTGTGCATTCTTCGATAATTTTTATTTCTATTTTTCAATCTTCTTGTGCGGATTTCTTTCGTTTATTCTTGTATGATGCATTCTTGTATAGGATGTATAAGATGCATTATTTTAATTTTGTGAGAGCGTTTTTGATAAAAATTCATTTTACCTGTTCTTATTTTTGGTTTCTCGAAATTCTGTTTGGTCAATTATTTCCATTTACACTATTACCCAGAATAAAGGTGGAACATCCGTCAAGCCTGCATTTTTGTGGAAATGCAGAAGGTTACGCGGTTTCTCGTCTTTTCCGCATTTTTTTTTTCGTATTTTGAATGTTCTTTTGCAGACTTGTCGTTTTTTTTGGGGAGGTGTAAAATATGCATATTTCTGATTTCGTGAGGTCATTTTTGATCCAATTTTGTTTTCTTTTATTTGGTATTTTTTTGTTTCTTCAAGATTTTGCCCGGCCAATTATCTCTATTGACGCTATTATAACGGTTACAAGTGCAACTTGCACAAAGTCTGCATTTTTGTGGGAATGCAGGGCGTTACATGGTTTTTCGCCTACTTCCCTAGTTTCTATTTCGTGTTTTGAAAGTTCTTTTGTAGACATTTTTTTCTTCGGTTTTTGTGGCTCATGTATAAGGTGCCTATTTTTGATTTTGTAAGATTATTTTTGGTTATTTTTTTACTTTGCTTACTTTTTTGTTTTTCAAAATCCTGTCATACCGGTTCTCTGCATTTGCGCTATTATAACAATTAAATTTGGATCTTCCAACAAATCTGCATTTTTATAGAAATGCAGGGCATTACACACTTCGCAATTTCGCCACTTTATTTCGTATTTCGAGCATTCTTTTGCGCAGTTTTTCGTTCATTAGTTGGTATTCACGGGAGGTGTATAAGGTGTGTATTTATCATTTTGTCAGACCATTTTTGATATGCAGTAGTAGTATAAACATTTATTTGCCGCAAGTGGGCCAATGAGCGGGGGATGATCTTCTTCGTGCCTCTTGAAGTGATCATCCTGGGTGGTTCGCTTCCCTAGTCCGAAATGCCATGATAAAGTTTTATTCTTCTAATCTTCATATTTTTTTGTTTTCCAAATTCCGTCCGACAAATCATCTATATTTAAGCTAATTAAACACTTAAATGTGAACGTTCGCGAGATATGCATTCTTGTGGAAACGCAGGGCCTTAACTTGTCCGACCACGGCTGCTCGATGGAAATTCGGCGGCCGTGTTCCGGCTGTGCGGGTACTCGGAAACGAATGCTAAGCAATTAAACGTCCGACGCCCTGCGCGGCCGAGGGGCGGCTCCCAGGATCAGAGTTCCCTGGATCAGAGTCTGGGAAAAGGGTACGTAAACACTACCTTCGGTCTTCCTAGGCGCGGTTGTGGCAGTCAATTGCAGATTTGTTTCGGGTGGCCTCCCGATGGTGTAGAGTGTCTATATGCTTAGTGGCCGTTCGGTCCGCCAGCCGCCGATATTAACCCCTGGTTTTTGTTTCTCGAAGCGTGGGTATTCCTCGATCCCTGGGAACTAGTGGACTCGCCCCTCCTTAAGTTCGTTCCTGCCCACAGGAGCAGGTTCACGAGTATATGGACGTCCGCTCGCATCCAGAAACACCTTTGTCTGCGTTTATACTGGCTCGATGCTGGCGTTTGTTTTTACTGCGAAGCAGTATACCCCTCACAGCCGAAAAAACTTCCGTGTCCGCGTCAGCAGACAACGCCAGGCTAAATGAAAGAAGTATGGCACCGCCAGGAATCGAACCTGCACCCGCATAGTGAAACGGAGAGAGAGCCCGTTGTGTTACCAAGTAAGGTTCGGAGACGGGAAGACTGACGGAGTACTCAACGAGCTCACCAGCGGGTCGACCACCTGCGCTCATTCACAGCCCTCGTGTGAAGTGCAAAAAAAAAACGGCGTTCACGAGGTCTGGATTAGCGGAGAAGGGAACAGCGTATGGGAGAAGTGTCAGTGCCTTGGCGACGACGCATGAAACAAGAGTGAGGGGGCGTGCAGTGAGAGAGCCATAGCCGCGCGTGCCGCTGTCCTCCTGCTTACCATTCGCCAAACGCTTCTCCCCGTTTTCTCTCTGCCTACGCTGCTTTGTTCATTCTCTCGGTTACGCGTACAGTGACTCCGCCCCCGCGAAACCCTGGTACCGGCTGCCAGAACGTCTCGTTACACTCTTTGTAGAGCCACGAGTGCGAATTCAGGTGACGTCGCATAGGTGATCGTGTTGGGTGTCGTTTACAGCTTCGCAGTCCAACCACTTTCACAACGTGGACTAGGGTGAAATTTTTTTGCGGCTCCGGATACTAGAAACTTTGTTGAAAGTCGCCGACCTCGTCTGAGTGAGGTCGGTGACTTTCAAAACTGGGTCAGTTTCTACCATGCGGGGGAATCCATTTTATTGGACACAACTCGACAGCGTTTACTACATTGTCTTGGTAACGTCGCTTCCATCAGCGATTGTGCCCCTAAATGACGTTGCGTGGTTGATGCGTGCGGGGCGCCTATACAGTCAAACCCGATTATGATGAACCCGGATAGAGCGAATTGTGCTAAATATCGAACAAACAAAGATCAGTTATGAAAATACACGCGACACATATTCCTTATAACGAAGTTCACATCTGATATATCGAACTGGGCGGAGTGGCTAATCGGAGTGGCTAATCGGCCAAAATCGCTGAAGCTCCGTGCTCGCTTTCCGAAGTGAAGCCGTTGTGAACACAGAAAAATACCGGGTGTAGTTTGTCTCGCCCGTTCGTTTACATAATCTTTGTCGTAATAGGTGTGGCTTCGTCTTTTAGGCATTCGATGCCTGCGGCAGGGTCGGGTTCGTTCATTGTCGTTGTTACCGTATCCTTGTCGTCGCTCAAGCTCTCCTACTTGTCCGTTGTTTCGATGGGGCTGCAGTTGGTATCGCACCCGCGCAAGCAGGATTGAAAGAGTTCCGTTTGTTCTGCGTTCGCTTGTTCGTGGTTGCGTCCTCCTGTGTGATGGTGGTGTTTGTCTGGTGAGTCTCGAAAGGAGCAGTGGGTGCCGGGGATCTTATACATTGCGGCTCGGACATGCAGCATGCGCTGGCTGTGTCGCTGCTCGTAGACGGTTCCACCTGCACGAACGTGATGTTCGTTGGGTAGACTAGCACCGGAGCAGCGGGTACGGGATAGCTCGTAAATTCCGGTCGGGGACGTTCCACGTGCGCTGGATGTTTCGTTGCTCGCGGTAAGGTTGATTTCTGCGGTTGTGAAGTTCACTGACGAAGTCAGGATAACAGCAGCGGGAGCGCAGGACGTCGCAAACATCGTTTTTCTTCTTTCTTTTTCCGCTCGTGGTGGCTTCGTGGCTTTCCGTGCGCGTACACTTCGTTGGTCGTGGCCATCCCCTCTAGTTTGGGTACGATGTCATTCGTGGGTGATATCTGGACTGGCTGGCACAGCGTGTGCGAGGGTTTTCGTGCCTACCGCCTCGTGTGAGTTCTTTGCGCTGTGCCTTCAATTCGTGGCGGCCAGCTCCAGCTGTCCGGCCTTGATGTAGTTCGTCGCCTCTGATGTATTTCGTGCACTCTGCGTTTCCTTTGTACTGGCGAGCTTCAGCTATCCGGGTGAGATGTCGTTCGTTGGGTATACTTGTGCCGGGACAGCACGGGGCGGAAAATTTGCGTACTGGCTCGATTGCTTTCCGAGGTCTGAGCGTTTCGTCTGTTATGGCGAGCTCCACCAACGGGGGCAGGATGAGGTTCGTAGGGAAGGTCTGGTGCAGAAGAGCGGGTACCAGGTAAGTGCTGCGGTCTGGCACGTGCACGCTGCGTACGTTGTACATTTCGTTGCTCGTTTATGGAAAGACGCGCATGGATGATGTAGCTCCTCAACTGCCTCAGTGTCAGAGCAGAAGGTGTTGGGGGATCTTGCCAGAGATTCACTTGGCCTAGCTAGCGTTTTCGTAATCGTGGCGATTACCTGGGAGACGATGAGCAGGCGGTCCTCCATTTTCTAATGCCGCCTTGTTTGTGTGCGTGCCGCCGTGCGTGCTGCTTGCTCCTGATTGTGTGGGTGTATCCGCTCGTCGTGTATTTAATTTGGTCGGAGAAAGAAGTACGCCAAATTATTGAAGGCTTGCCGCTGGCTCCAGCAGCGTGAAAACCATGTGGCCGACTCTCCCTAGTTGTCTCCGAAGCTTTTCACGTTCTTCACGCAGCCTCCCGTTCTTGATTAGTAGTGCCACTTCCAAGCCACCTGTCATTCGTCTTGATACGCAGCCTGGCCATACCAAAGATTTTATTAGAAGGAACGTCATACCGGGGAATGAAAGAACTCAAGCAACTTGGAACTCTGCACCGATGTCTAAATAGAAGTGGTTTTTACACCGCACCCAGCGAAAAGCGGCTGCCATGGCCGGAAATCGAATTCGCGTACTGATCAAACAGCCCCGCTGAGCAACCACTGCAGAGAAAAAATTTCAATGCACGTGCAGTACTGAAGCATTGAAACGCCGCATCAAAAATTTCAGCACACCAGCTTATGCTCGAGAAACCAGGTGATGTCGTCAAGAAAAAAGCTGGTGGTGGCGCTGACCTAAGTATACGAGCTGTTACTATGCCGATGTGACGTGATTTGGAGGCGGTGAAATTTACAGTGCTTGCATCATCATCATCATCTTCATCACCAGCCTATATACTCCCACTGCAGGGCAAAGGCCTCTCCATTCATCTCCAATTACCCCGATCCTGTGCTAACTGGCACTGTGCTTCCACCATTTCACCCTAATAATTGTCATTTCAATCCATGACTGCTGTACACATTGAATGCTTCGGCAAATTTCGCTCTATGAAAGGTACTCAACCAATTATAATTAACAAACTTCCTTCAGCGTCTAAGCCCCGGCCTGTTTACGAACACGCGGTACTTGCGTATGCTTATTCTGTCTGTCTATGGCCGTTGCTGCCTGACTCTGCAGCGAGGAATCGAGAACTCTCATCGTCCTGGTGGTGCCTGCTCGCAAGACATCTCGAAGAGTGGGAAGAACGTCAATACCACCAACCGGCGTGGTCACACGCTGGGTGTTTTGACGACCTAGGGGCGGCTTGGGCACGAGAAAAGAGAGAAGCGTTAAGGGCAAGGCCTTCGTGATGAAGCAACGCGAAGGTATCCAAGCTAGAGCACTGCGCGGGCCTTATTTGTAGGACCGCACCCGTCGTCCCGAGCACGAGTTAAGGCCGAGCCCGACCCGGAACTGTAACACCTAGCCCGAACTCTGGCATCTATAAATACGCACAGCACGGACCCCGCCAAGGTTCGTCTTCTCAAGCCCAGGCCCATCCCAGGCCAAGCCATCAGAAGGTTCGGATTTGGGAATTAGTTCGCCTGTGATGGAGTGGTGAGGACATCGTTGTTGGGGTGTGCACTGGTGACTGCCATGCTTGGGTCCGACGCTGTAACCTCATGGCAGCAGTCCTCGGCGTGCTCTCTCGTCACGTATGTTTCCATGCCGTATTCGTCGCTTAAAACGGCAGATTCATTTCCTTGAGCCAAATGCATCAAGGGATAGCGGCGCGTTCTTTTTGACGTTTTACTGCTGTCTGAGGGGCTCGAAGGGCGTCGCCTTGCCATGGAGGTTGCGCCGAGGGCTGCGGCTCCTCCCATAGCGTTGCTTGGTTTTCCTCGAGTGTTCGCGCCGATGCTTGTAGTTGGTGGTTTTTTCCTTCAGGGGCCTTTGCGGCAAGCCTCAGAGTTCGCGTCAAGAGTTGCTTCGAGATCGGCACGTGCTTGCTGTCCTTGTTGCTGTGGCAACGGCGGGGGCAATTTTGCTTAAGTCTGCGTAGCCTCTTGTGGTCAGTAGTGATCAGATTGCGGTGGTATCGGTGCAACCTGGCCGGCGGGCGTCTCCGGCAGTGTTTTTGTGTAGGTTTTGCAAAGCCGTCGCCCGCGGAGAAAGGGTGGCTGTAAAACGCCCTTGAAACACTGTACCTTGTAGAGTATCACTTCGTTAGGCTCCTGGTGAAATGGCGAAAAGGATGACCAGGAGCCCTCGAAGCACAGACGTGAAGAGAGCTCTTGACGGGCGATGAAAAGCAGAGCGTCGGGACATGCGTCCATTTACACTGGGCACAACAGCTTCCTTCCCACGAGCAGAGATCGCACACTGGATAGCCGTCGAGGCCGTGGCGCCACCAGCCGGTACAACGGGGTACCCTCGCCTGGCGCGAAGGGTGCTACGGCGCACTATCCAAGGTCGCACACTGGGCCGACATTGAGGCGGTGCGGCCATCTGTCGGCCAAAGGGTACCTTTGCCTGCCGTGACGGAGATCGCTAGAAACATTTCGAGGCCCTAAACAATTCAACTGTTAAAAACAGCGCTGACCTTCTTCCACTTCTTTTTGTTTTGCGTTTACTCTTGTTGGTGTTGTCGACGGCGGAGAAGCAGCTGCAACGTTCGGGTGCGTAGTTTGTATAACTCCCGCTGCGTCGGCCTACCGCTAAGCTTCACCTGCACGTGCGTTCACCATCATGTTCTTGCGCTAGCGTGGAGCCCTGAATCTTCATGTATCCGGCTGTACCCGAGCAAAAGAGTAGAGGCCCAGTCCAGGTCCACCTCCTTCCAACGCTTCAGCGGTCTGCGTACAGTCACCAGGGCATTTAAGTTTTAGTATGAAATGCTCCGTTGCGCATCCTCTTCTTGCAGCACGAGAAAGTCTGTGAACATGCCAAGGGCTTACCTTTCACGAAGTGCGTGCCACTAACACGTATGTTCGTTTTTAACACGAAAGTGTTTTATGCCAGGGCACACAAACCTCACCGACGTCATATCCGTCACGGAAATGACATCATCAGAGAAAGTTCCATTGACGCGGCGCCGCTAGGTTTCGAGCCCACGAACAGTCTGGTAGCAACGAAAGCTGTGAAACACTCTACCGACTGAGCCTTGAAGTTATGCCCTGGTGGCTGTACGTACGCGCGTTATGTCCCTTCCTTTAACTTGTACATTCAGATGGTGCTGCCGTCTAGGAAACGTGAAGCGGAGTAGTGCGTCATGACGCTATTGAGCGCCGATAGTTGGCGCATCGATGGGCCAGCGTGTAGCGGCGGAAACTGCTGTGTTTACTAAGGTGTTTGCCCGTCCTCTGCCTATGTGTACCAACGCTGAGCTTGTGGAACGCCGCCGCCGCATTCCACAAGCTGAGCTCGTCGCAACGCAAGCGTGTGGCGTACATGCCACGGAGCAGGACCGATGTGGTCGCACCTTTCCCGAAGCTACCCGCGAGCAGCACGTCGCTCTCCAAGCACACCCACAAGACAGCTGCCGAACCGCAAATCATGCTCCTTTCGCTGTAGCATACTGTGACTTCACCAAGGGATTCGTTGACAACCCGTTCAGTTTAGTTGGAACAGTTTGCGAGCGTCTGGGGTCTCAACCGGATTTACGCAATGCGTCCGCGCGTGTAATCCAGTGTCTAATGTTGATGCGTCTAACGGTGCCATATCGACTAACTATAAATAGCGATGTTGAGGTTGATATCGATGCAGAAAAAACATTCAAATGCTCCTGTGAAGGCTCATTTCAGTTTCATGTTTTGCCGATTCCTATGAGAGAAGGATGAACCACATTTTTTGATCGTACGGACGGCGCGTTTGTCCGACCGCCACGAACTTCGTCGTTTCATAGATAGCTCCGTCGCACTGGCAACATTATGCTCAATTACATTTGGGTGGTCACAAAGTTGTTCGGTTATACTACCCAACTGGTACTCTTGGAGCATCAAAGGATTCTGCAGATAACCACTCCGATACCCAAATGGCGTCTCTGTCGCAAGCTGCAACTGCAGTGCTTTCAAAAGGAGGAGGAGAGTGCACATTAAATGAAACAAAAGACCACCCGGGCCCTTTTCTTTCCTCTGGTGCTTCGTGGAATGAAAACTAGCTAAAGCCTTCACCATAGCATGTACTGATCTGCGGCTACGACTGACCATGGCGAAATGTTACGCCACTGTATCAGAACAACGGAATGGCATCTCAGGATACCAACCATGACGTCAGTGCAAGCCATGTGTAGAACGCTTCAAATCGTGTACTAAATGCAGATTTCCACCTATATCTGATGGCCTTAGTTCATTATTAGAGATAAGGATATTAAATAGCGTCAGACTACTTTACAAGCAATGCTTATATTGGAATGGCAAGACGTAGCTGATTTATCACTCGGTAGTAAGCAGATGTATCGTTGGTGGAAAATTATAACTGCTTGCAAAATTATTCTCGCCAAATAAAGCAATTTTTCTTGCGATGAATGGGAGTGTTTGTGCGCCGATGTGAATTTAATATTAACTTGTTTATGAAAAGTGTTCACTATTGAAACAAGGTGAAATGACCCGGATGTGACACTAACTTGTTTGGTTTTCGCCGTTATAGTCTGCACTGCCGTATCCAAGTTCTTCGCCAGCCTTCAAGAAAACCTTAGATGCATTGGTGGTCTCGTTAGGAAAGGTCACTGGTACCTCTCCTTGTTCACCCCGGTAGTCTGGAAGAAAGCATAATATTTGGTCGAAAGTGCAATGGCGTGTTGTTCGGAACCGTTAACATGCATACTTCCATGCACAATTTCACAAAACAACTTCCTATATAAACACAACCACAGGCTCTAAGCTCTCAGCTACAATACGAAATATCCAACACTCAAGACAATATCGATTATATGGCAGCAACTCTTCCGGACACATTCTCTTGTCAACAAAATGCATGCCCAGATAGTCAGGTAATTTTTACGATACCCAGCTTAAGAGTGATACAGCACTCAACCGAACCATGACGCTCATGATGATAAAGTACTACACAATGTGATTCCTGTCTGGCAAAACAAATATTGATAGAATAATCAACAGATCCTCAAAATACGCGAGCATCTCGTCCCGCCGTCTTGAAACTGAACGCTCCTCCAAATGCGCACGCCTTGCTCCGGATTTGGCAGTCTGCCACATGGCGTTCTCGCTCATTTCACGCACCCGGACAACTGTGCTTTATCCTCTAAGATACTCACTGGTGCCGTATGGTCTCTTTCCCAGCGGGACTACGTGCTGTATTTTGTTTTGTTCTCTCCCAGTATCGGGATTTCGTTGCTGTGATTCATATTCATTTCTCTTTTACCGAAGAACGCGTGAAACAGAAAACTATACAATGAGGCGTCGAATGCATTGGGGTTCTGTGTTGTTTTGCCCTTGAAGTGGCATTGCGACGAGGACCGCCTGGGTTTTCTCTTGCGGTGCAATTATGTGCGCGTTCACGGCGCTCTCTCAGTGTGAAAACCGAGCAGTCGTTTTACAAACTTGCCTTACCCGCATTAAACTACGGTTTGTTTGACGATGTGCCGGATATTAACCATAATACAAAAAACAACTCAGTAATGGCTAAAATAAGTGTGACTTTTATCCGAGACGACCTAAGCAATCGCGGGTCGATTTACTTCTTGCTTGATTCGAGTGACAATCGTCAGCGGGCTTCACGGGCCAAAAACATTAAGGGCGAGGAGAATGACAAGCAATTTGAACTTAAAAAGACACTGAAGTGATTTTTTTTAATTCATTTACCCTAAAGGCCCTTACGGGCGTTACACAGGGGTCGCAGTGAAAAAGAAAACACATTGTAACATTAAAAACAGCAACACCCATAAATGCGAATACAAACACATTCATGTCGAAATGCATAGTTGCAAAAAAAGGGTACAGAAAAAGGCGCACAACAGTTATCCAATTTCTAAACTGCGAGGGTTAAAAAATGACCCATGCTCAAAATGACACAAACATGCAACGGTGAACCAGTCTAAGGGTTTCAAAAATGACACAAACACTGAAAAATGATTTATACATTGAGGAATAACTGTAACTCTGATAAATCAATCGTGGTTAATGAGTGTGACGATGTTACCTGGGAGCCGATTCCAGTGTCGAATAGCAAGTAAGAGTGGCGAGAAGAAAAATAGGTTTGTACTTTGAATGCATGATCTAAATGAATGCATGATCTAAACGGGAAAAAACGCGACCAGCGGGTCTTATGTGCGAGGCAGCGAAAGAAGACCGGCTGAGGTATAGCCTATGAAAAACCGATAAAAGACTATGAAGCCGGCGTTGTTGTAGAGGTGGTAAATTCAGGGATTGTTTCATTTCTGTTATACTTGATGTTCGTGAGTAGTTCCTCAGAATGAATCGGGCAGCTTTATTTTGGAATGCTTCAAGTTTATTTACGAGATACGACTGATGGGGGTTCCAGATTAGCGCTGCATATTCAATCTTTGATCGAACAAGGGTTTGGTAGGCCAGAAGCATTGTGGATATGTTAGCTGAATGCAGATTGCGCCTAATATATCCGAGTGATTTAGAAGCTTTGCTGGTTATTGTATCGATACGGTGATTCCAGTTTAGGTCAGACGTTATGTGGACCCCCAAGTATTTTACCATGGTTACGGTTTGTACAGGCATACTATTGAGAAAATAGTGACGGGGCTCAGACGCGCTAGTTTTGGTAAATGTTATGGCGTTAGTTTTGGGCACATTTACTTCCATCTGCCAATCCCTACACCATTTCGTCAGTTGATTAAGGTCTGCTTGCAAAGATAAGAAGTCTTGGGGGTTTTTAATTTGCTTATAAATGACGCAGTCATCCGCAAATAATCGGATAGTAGCACATATATTAGTGTTAATGCCATTGGTATATATTAAAAATAAGATAGGACCCACGACTGAGGCCTGTGGAACTCCGGAAGTTACTTGAGCTAAAGAGGAGGAATGGTCATTAATGGTTACTGACTGAAACCGATGGGTTAGGAAGTTCTTAATCCACCTGTTAACCTGAATGTTGATATTAAGAGCAGTAAGTTTTTCCACTAGGCGGATGTGAGGGACCTTGTCGAAGGCCTTGGCGAAATCTATGTTTTGTAAACATTGTGGGATTACTAGCGCAAATTGTAGTCTGTAGTCCATTGGCCATGTTTCGACCACTCTGAGTGCGCTTACGCGAATTTATTTAGTAGAAAAATCATCAATTCGAAAATGCTGTCCTCTTCTCTGCGTCCTCGCCCATTTTCTGTGGCGTTTTCATGTGACGTCAGGAGGAGATGACTTGGCTTGAATACGCTACTGCACGGCTCGCCGACCTTCCGACAGTCAGTCGGCCGAGCGTTTACTCCGCCGGCCGCCGACAGGTCGTCGCAATTCGTTCGCCCAGTTGAAACTAAGCCACGACACGTTTGTGAATGGAAGAATGTGCGTTTCTTTAGTTCGCTAGTTTGTACACTATATCAAGCTCCAAGTCCAGGTCGCTGCACACAAGCGCTGCACAAGCGCACGTGCGATGCTCCGCTGACTGGTAAGCTAAAAGAAAAATCTAGGGCCACTTGAAGGCGGGAGAAGTCAGCGAAATCAATATAGGTGCTAAGGAAATAAAATCAACTGACACTTTTACCGTACAGCGTAAAACTAGGGAACAGGAAGCACTTTTTTTGCGCTGGGTGTACAAGCACAGTGGTCTAGCAGCACTACTACGCATCTGCGAACGCTTTTCCGTCTAAGAAATGCAATTGCTAGACGTGAGATAGTGTGGAAATTTGGGGGACGCTTACTGCACGAGCGTTATACAACAAATAGTCACCTAGGCTGCATGAAATGCTAAAACTAAGTAAAAGTGTAAACTGGTGATATATTATATACATTATAATTCCAATGCCTGGCAGTGCTGTGCCCGTGGCTGTGTGGTCTGGAACGCTAAGTATGTTACTTTTCAAATCTCAAGTTCGAATCCCCGAGGGACATTCTTTTTTTTTAGATGCAAAGCACCTCTTAGTCGACCCTCTGTCGTCCGTCGGCGTCTGGCGTCCGCACCTCTCCTCCTCTCCACAGCACCTGTGATAACAGCACTTTCTCCCCTCCTCCTCTCCACACCGCCCGTGCGCTACGCGCGCTGCTCCTCCTCTCCCCTCTCCACGCCAGCTGTCTAATCACGCGCATGCGCACTGCTCCTCCTCTCCACTCCCTCTGCTCTGCAAATAAACCCGGTCCGCGCTCCGCTCAGTTGCTTCTTCGGTACTGCGCCGTCCGATGACTGGAAATGGACGCCAACGATTCCGTCAACGAACTTGCTGGCACACCTCCAACTAGCGCCAGCCAGCACACTGTCAGAACCGCGAGCACCTCCGAAGACAAGGCTGCACAGAGGAGAGCTCGCGACGCCGAACGTAAACGGCAGCGTCGAGCAGCGGATTGCTCGCTTAGAGAACGAGAAGCCGCGTTAAAACGCCAGCGGCGAGTAGCTGATCCAGATGGCGTTTGGCAATGTGACAACGCTTCGAAACGCCAGCGTCGAACAGCGGATTCCTCGCTTCGAGAACGAGAAGGCGAAAAACGTTCCCCACTACTCGATAAATAAAGAAGACATTTAATACGCTACTACACGTGTCTTTACTCTAACAACCAATTAACACGCTACTACTTCACGGCTTTGCATCCCCTCAGGGTTCCCACGTGGGAAGATGGTGTAATTTTTTTTTTTGTAAATTGACTTTTTCGTTTTCGGGCGATGTTTTCTATGCTGAGTTCCCCATTTTTGGGCCGTAACGTTCACTGCTCCACGAACGAGTTCGTAGAACGCGCGCACGCTGACACTGACGCGCTAGCGAGTTCTGGTTTGCGTGCTGTTGCCATAAGCACCGACTGCTTGCGGGCAGTGGGCACAGGCGCCATAATCAGCAGACCCTTGGCCTGGTGCGAACAAGCTTTTTACGATACAGGTATGAGAGAGGCAAGCTGCAAATATGGAGGAAAAGCCCATGGCATTTGAGCGTCTGCGGGGACGCGGAAGGCGTTCATTCCACTGCGTAGGCTTCGGCTAGTGATTGCCACGATTCCAAACGTATCACAAAAATATGGTGGCTAACGACCAAATACATAACTACTATTTAAGTTAATTTTCACAACTATAACCGTTCCTTCCATCAAAAGTTTGAATACCGGCTAAACAGAAAACCCAACGTCGATACAAATCAGCAAACCAGAGTAACAGGCCTTTTGGCAGTGATACCTGCCACGGGTATCACTGCAAACTATTAACAGCCAAATCAAAGTTCTTTTCGGACCCTAACAGGAGCACCAACGCTCCTCAGTGCGCATCTACCTCCATCCTCCTAAGTATTCTTCAGTCTATTGGGAGCAAATTTCGGCGCGTACTCGATAACAAATCGAACGGCAACATTATCAATATAACTGGCACCGATCACAACCCGATAGATAAAAATGATATCCTTAATACGTCATCCTTAACATGCCTAACACATATCGCAAGCGTTCACCTAGATAAAGCACACTTGGCTATTGCGAGAAAATGTGAAAACTGCCTCGGCAGAAACAAGCGTTGGCGCTTCGCCTAGTAACGGCAATCCCTAGGACGAAAACCAGGCCCGCGTCGCGGCGCTTTGTCGTTTTGCAGGCACAAATAAATTTTTCCCAATCCTAATCGCAAGAAACTAGTGTACTTAACTTCTTTGTGACGGCCGACCACACATGCGACCACAAGTGTAGCCTGTGTGGAGGCAATCACCTCACGGCAGCCAAGGCCTGCAAGGCGAGATTCAAGACCCCCTACATCGTTCGTCGACGCCGGTGGGAGAAGAAGTACTCCAATCAAGGAGAATACGAAAGAGGAAGAAGCCGAGACAAGAGAGGTCCTGCAGGTGGACCCCACCGTAGCAGGTCGTCGCGGCGCCAAGGAAGGTCGCAGACGCCGGCCCGGAAAAGCGACGGCCACCATCAGAGCCGCTCCAGGTCGCAATCTAGACTGCGGAGCTGCGCAAGTGGCCGTCAAGGCCGCTCCTCGTCGAAGCCCGCAAGGAACGGGGGCGGAGGCGGTGCTGGCGGCAACCGGCGCTGGGGGACGGCGGGCAGAGCGACGTCGAAGGCGAGGAGCGGTTCGAGACTGCGAGCCGGGGGGAATGGACCGGAGTCCGGGACCCGTTCGAGTCCGGGTGGCCGTTCGAGATCGAGGGACGTACCCGGAGACCAGCGAGGGAACACCGTCAACAAGGTAGGCTGCGCAAGCGGGTCTGCCGAGGCTAGAGTCCCCGACTCCGAATTCCCCTTCCCCAATCGACCCCAAGCCCGCAAAAGGACGGTGACGAGGTGATAGAACTCAAAAAAATTATTGAGCTGCAGAACGCTCACATTCAGGGGCAGAATGCCCAAATCAGGGCACTTATGTCCAAGATAGAGAAGTTGGCGGGAAGCGCAGGCTCGACCGAAGCAAGACCACAGGAGGGCCCGACGGTGATGCCTAACGTCGCTGAAGGTCCGCGCAAGGTGCCGCGGAGGGGATCTCCCCCCGCCATTAGCCCGAAGAGAGCGATGCCGGTAGCGAGCAGCGCGAAACAGAAAAGCACCCAGGAGGCGATGGACGCCGAAGAGTCCCCGGTTAGCAAAGCGGCCGTTGAAACACCGAAGGCGGAAGAGCAAACGCAATTACCTCAAGGGGATACACTGACGGCGATTCTGGCAGCGTTAGGAAGGATAGAAGATCGCCTCAACACGCTGGAAGTGAAGCCCGCACGTCTAGAGACGAGGGTTGCTGCCATTGAGGTTCGCACCCGCTTTGCGTCCCTGAAGAAGGAACCCGCCGACAGGATCAAAAGACGTGATCGGGAAAAGGCGTGGTCGACTGGACATTAGCAAAAAGGATGGTACAAAACCCAAGTAAGCAGCGTCGCAAGCGAGTGGACAGCAGCGAGTCCACCGGCATCTATCAATGGAACTGTAGGGGCATCCGTCACAAGGAGATGGAGCTCATTTTGCACATCAGCGGACAGCAAGATCCGCCTGCCATCATTGCACTGCAAGAAACGAACGGGAAGCCGCGACTTCCGAGATACATCACGTACACGGACCCCTCGGACACGGGGACCGCCGTTCTCGTCCTCAACAACGTGGCGGCAAGCCAGCACTTCACGGCGCAGAACGGGTGCGAGCACACGCTGGTAGAAGTCCACGCACGGGAAATTGGCAGCACAAGAAATATATTCGTGATGAGTGCGTACTGCAGGCCGTCGCAGAGGCAGTACGACTTCGACCGCACCGTGCAGGAGGCGAAGAGGTTGGCGGGGACCAGGCCGCTCCTGATCCTCGGTGATTTCAACGCCCCACACACGCTATGGGGTTACACATTTGTGTCGAAGAGAGGAAAAGTCCTGGTGCGAACAATGGAAGACCAATACCTGGTCCTATACATAACGAACCTGGAGTCACTACGAGAAGAGGCAACAGCGTGGCCAGGGACACCACGCCCGACCTGTTGTGGCTGGCCGGGTCGCTCGACGCGTCGTGGAAATGCGAAGAGATCGACCTGGGGTCGGACCACAGCATCATCATCACCGTCCGCGGTCCCCATTTCCGAGCCGACTGGGCAAGGCGGGGATCTTTGACTGGGACAAGATGAGAAAGTTCACCCAGGAAGACGAAGACGCCACGGGCAAAGACGCCGGGCAAGAGTACAAGACACAGTCTTACGAGGATTGGGTACGTAACCAGAAGCAGGCCCTTCAAAAGTTCACCCAGGAAATAGCGATGACGACGCAGACGCCGTTCGTCGATACGAGGCTGTCCTATGTGCGCGGCCCGTCACTCGCTAACTCGAAGGTGGAAGCGTCAGCGACGCAACAGAAAGCTCGCCAGACGCATCACCTTTCTTAACAAGCAAATCTCCTAATACGCGGCTAAGTTATGCAGGGAAAATTGGCTCAAGCTGTGCGATTTCCGTGGGGAAGACGTGGAAGCTCCTGCGCCACCTCATCGATCAGACGAGCAGCAAAACGGGGACCAACCGCACCCTCACCAAAGTGCTCAACTCGTACAATGGCGACGGACGCAGGCTACTCAAGGATCTCGCGGACAAATACCTGCAGACCGAGAAGGGCGTACACCCGATCCCAGAGGAGTACGAATGACCCGAGAACGAAGACCTCGACAGACCGTTTGCCATGGCGGAACTGTGGGCTGCTATAGACGAGAGCAACAAGAGAAGTGCACTAGGCAAGGACGCCATAACTTACAAGTTGCTCCCCAACATGAGCGGTACGGCGGCGTGCGAGCTCCTTGGGCACGTCAACGAAGCCTGGGAGAGCTCGCGGTTGCCGCGCGAGTGGACGGAAGCTGATGTGCGATTCATCCCGAAGCCCGGGAAGGCCCCCTCTATCGACAACATGCGTCCCATATCCCTTACGTCGTGCGTCGGAAAAGTCATGGAGCGCATGGTGCTACGTCGTTTGCAGGGGCATCTCGGAGACACGGGGAAAATGCCCGCGACGACGTTCGCTTTTCGCAAAAATCTGAGTACCCAAGACGTAATGGTGCAGCTTAACGAGCTGGTGGTGAAAAAATCCACGAGGCACGGTCCGCGGGCAATCCTCGCTCTCGACCTGAAAGGTGCCTTCGACAACGTGACGCACGCGAGCGTGCTGTCGAATTTGAAAAAGATGAAGTGCAGCCGGAGAACCTTCCGTTACGTGAAGGACATTTTGATCAACAGAACAGCCACCGCCACAGTAGGAGGGGAGAAATCGGATTCCATCGAGCTCGGCGTACGGGGCACCCCTCAGGGGTCTGTCCTGTCTCCCCTGCTCTTTAACCTGGCTCTCCTCCCCTTAACTCATTTACTCGAGCAAATAGACGGCATTGACCACGCCCTTTACGCCGACGACATCACGATGTGGACGTCGAAGGCCGGCTCCGACGGGTGGATCGAGGATTTCTTGCAGCGTGCGGCCACGACCGTGCACGAGTACGCGAAGTCGTGTGGTTTGAGCTGCGCACCGCATAAGTCGGAACGTTTATTCATACAGCCGGGCGGACCCTAAGAAGGCGCCCCAACCGGCCATCACGATCAGAATCGACGGCATAGAAATCAAGCCGACGTAGCACTGTAGGATATTGGGCCTGCTGCGGCAGAACAACGGGAAAGCGCACGCCGCCGTCGTTAAAATCAAAACCACCACAGAACAGATACTCGGCATGTTACGCCGGGTGTCTAACAGAAACAGAGACCTCAAAGAGGACGATGCCATGCGCCTGGTGCGGGCGTTTGTTGTGTCGAGGGTCACCTACTCGGTCCCGTATCTTCAGCTGACGAGGACGCAGAGACACACCCTCGACACGGTCATTCGCAAGGCAACGAAGCAAGCTCTGGGCGTTCCCATAAACTTGTCGAGCCGACCACTGCAGGACATGGGCATCCCCAACACAGTGGACAATCTGGTGGAAGCTCACCTCTCTAATCAACGCGTCAGACTAAGTAGCACAGAACACGGACGCGCCATCCTGCGCAAGCTGGGATCGCGGATCGAACCGATATTCATGACGGCGACCCTGCCCAGGAGGTGGAAGGAGGCAATCGAAACGAAGCCCCCACCCCGGAACATGACCCCGGGTAAGGATGACGGGAGGCGCGATGCGCGGGCCAAGGCCCTGGCCCGACAGCTGGAGGAGAATCCCCGGCTTCTATACGCGGACGCCACGGTTAGGAAAGGCAGCGACCGGGCGGCGGCAGTCGTTACTACACACGACCGACTGCTCGTCACAGCCTCGACGAGGACGAGAGATCCCGCGACGGCAGAAGAAGTGGCTGTGGCTCTGGCGCTCGTTCAACTGGCCGTCGAGGCCGTGGTCCCGGACTCTGAGACTGCGTGCAGCAACTACCGAAGGGGACGCGTTTCCTCCGCGGCATTTGCCATTTTGAACAAGAAGGGGGCCGTTGAGCTTGTGTGGGTCCCGGCTGGCTCGAGGGTAGCAGGCAACACCATCGCCGACTACCACGCCCGAGAAATGACGCTCCGGGCCGCCACCGAGTCGCGCGATGATGCGGACACCCCGACCCCAATGACAAGCTACAGAGAGATTACTCGAGCGTACAGAGAACGGCGCACCTTACCCGAACCGCACCGCACTCTAACAAGGCAACATCAAACGATCCTGCGCAAAGTGCAGGCGGGGTCGCTCGCGCACCCCGCCCTGCTGCATCGCATGTACCCCGGGTTACACGACGCCACCTGTCCTTTCTGCAAACAGGCCGAATGCACCCTGTCGCACTTCATGGCGGAATGCACGTTCCTCAAGAGTCCACTTCCCCCATTCCCTCCCCTACACACCCCCCTATCCTACTTCCCTTCCCCACCCTTACTCCTTGAGCGATGGGAGACCTTGCTGTCCAGCCCCCCCCCCTGCCGACCCAGCGGCCAGGGGCAACACCCTCTGGACTAGCTAAGGCCTCTCCACATCCTCCTCTCCTTTGTGGCCACGTCATCACACTCCGACGGACCGGCTGTACTACTACTACTACTAAGTGATTCGAGTGAAAAGGAAAAGGAGATGAACTGTCGGCGCTTTCGAGGAGCGGCCGTCGTGCCCGCCATGGTGCCCGCACCCGCTCCAACCAATCTCCGTGACCTTGGTGCTTCTGCGCATGCGCGGTTAGGTACAAGCCGAAGTATCGAATTTAGGAATATATTTTGATATTTTTATCACTTTTTTACGGCAAGAAGAAAAATATTATTTTGTAAAAATTCATGCTTTTTGTGGAACAGCGTGTTTTGTAAGGTATATTGCTTTTTGTACGTGATTTTGTTTTCCACTTTTTATCTTCCCACCCAGTGCTCACCTGGAAAATGCGTTCGCACTGCGGTAAAGATCAGTTGCTCCTTCGTTTTTTGAAATCGCGTGCGGCCGCACGTTTTCACCGTTCTATGTGTCTTTTTTAAATGCAGAGCATTTCTTTAACTCACATGTAGCGTCCGATGTCCGTCCGCAACAGCTCAGCGCACAGGCGCGCCCTCTCCCCCACTCCCCCTCTCCCTAATCACGCTACCCGCCTCGCTCTCAACAACAGGTCCGCTCCCCTCCCCCTACACTATATAAAAAAATAATACTTACCGGCGCCAGGTTTCGATCCCACGACTCCGCGGGCGGAACGCAAGGCACATGGTGCTCTACCCACTGCGCCACAAAGCCGACACAGAATATAGGGCTACGAACGCGCCTTATATTCTTGACTCATTCAAACTACGTCAAGAAGCTGCTGATACAACGCATTCACTACCACCAACTCCCCAAACACTTAACGTTAACGCAATACACCCACCCCTTTATGCGACGCATTTACTCGAGTCCCCCTCGCGGGGAGATGGGCCCTTTTTCGTGCAGCGTGTGTCGCGAAACTGTCAACGCTGTGTCAGAAGTGAGCACCAGTACAGTAATGACAACGTGAGTGCGCCGGTGCCTGGAGGTGCGTGTGAAGTTTGCAGGCTGTTATAATGCCTGGTCATTGTTGCGTACCGCGGTGTCGCGGGAACTATGATGGTGGTGAACGTGTACGTGTATTCACCTTCCCTTCGGACCCAGCAAGAAGGGCTCAGTGGATTAAAGCTATCCACCGTGCGGACTTCACTCCAGGAAATTGGTCGGTGGTAAGGAAAACATTCCTTTAGCTGTCGTTGTTACGTCTTTCTCAGTTGCATAGAAAACGTTGCGGGCATCATGTTGCGAGATAAATTCTGCCTCTTTTGGACCGCCTACATATGTTAAGTCGTAGCGAAATAGTATTGCTGGCGCATTCAGTTCGCACGAAATTTACACGAAATTCTCCTCGTTGTACTGCCGCGCGCCTGATGTCGGGTTTTTAAACTTCTCGTTCCTGAGCTTTTATTGTCTTTGTTTTTTTAGCGCAGGTCTGCGAGCGCCACTTTAAACCATCCGACATGGTAAATACAACAAGTTACACGGATACAACGACGGGAAAACTAATTGAAGTACCACTGAAGCTCGTACGGCTACGGCCTGATGCAATTCACAGCATACTTCCCGACTGCCCGGCGTATCTTTCTCCCCCAAATGCAAACGCGTATCGGGAGGCCCCAGATAAGAAGAGGACGCGCCGAGAGGCAGCTGCGTTACAAAATGCCATCAGCAAGTCTATTGAGACACACCAGGCGGAAGAAGAAAAAAACAAAATTGATAACCTTCAGGCATTGTTACAGTGCCTACCCTGTATCAAGGTTTCCGCATTCTAGACGGTTATTTCACGGCATGACTGTATATTCTTCCTCAGTCTAACTGTCGATGAGGCCCTAGCAATCATAAAGTCAGTTAAAATCACCGAAGACCTCTCTCTCAAGCTGTATTTTCAAGGTGTCGAGGTCACCAAGATGGATGGCATGGTCATTCCAAAAAGTGTGAATGACGTTCGGTGCCCGACATGTTTCCTGGATGCTGTTGAGAGCTTTGATAAGATTCTTGCCTTCCGCAAACCCGAAGACAAGGCAGTTGGCATATTGAAACTCGTGCTATGTCTTCCCGAAGATGTAACAAATCCAGAAGTGCAACACGAGAAGCGGCAAGATAACTTGACCTTTCTGAAGGAACAAGTGTTTCTCCTTTTGAGCAAGTCAACGCGCTACTCTTCAGAACGGTTGGTATTTTCAAGCCTCTTATTTACCATCTCTCCTCATGCCTATAGGTACTGGCAGAACTATGGAGTTCTCACATTGCCGCATGAGTCCACGATCAGACGTGTCTGCAATTCACATGTTGTTATACCAGCAGCTGAGCAGCACGATTCTTCTTTCCTGCTCTTGGCGAAGAAGCTCGTGCGTGCACTGAAGGACCATGAGAAGTGTGTGGCTCTCATGATGGATGACATCCATCTACAGGCATATTTTGATTTATAAGGGTGGCACGATTGTCGGCACTGCCAACAACACTTCTAATGCAGCACAGACAGCTCGTCTTTATGATTGAAAGCCTCCTTTCATCGCAAAAAAGTGTTGTTCACATTTAGCCAGTTGAACAAATCAATGCCCACCAGCTGAACACTGCGCTCCGCAGCATCATAAATGAGCGTGAAAAGTCTGGACTTCGCCTCATTGCAGTCACCACAGATAACAACTCAATCAACCGCAAAACAATGTCTCTCTTTGGATCGTCATCAAAACTAAGCAGTTCCTATCCTCACCCATCAGATCCCACTCGTCCCTTTTTTTCGTTATTGACCCTGTTAACCTGTTGAAATGTATTTAGAACAATTGGATCAACCAAAAGAACTATAGAACCTGCATGTTTTTTCCTTCACTCAAGGATTTGAACTCTGACCCAAAAATTGTCACTGCTTCATTCAAGACCCTCCGTGAACTCCACTCAAAGGAAAGGCTGCTCCAACACTGTCAGTAAAGGCCCTCAACCCATCCAACATGGAGAGGCAAAAGGTTAAGCTTGCGCTGAAGGTGTTCAACCTATCAACCATCGCTGCGCTAGAAACATGCGGTCAACGCTATGCACTGCAGCATGCAGCTGGAACAGCGGAATTTTTAAAGATTGTCGAAACCTGGTGGAGGATCGTTAATGTGAAGTCACCCAGCAACGGCTTCGTGATGATCTGCAGACTCCCATCGCTGAAAAATTGTGTCCGCAAGTTGAATTCCTTCAAACCATCATGCAGTGGCTTGACCTCTGGGAAGGTTTGAAGTTTGACAATGGCATTTTCACTCGGTAGATTCACTGTGCCTTGCGCCTCACTACAGAAGCATTGGTCAAGATCATCAGCTATTGCCTTGAAGACCTTAGATTCGACTACGTTCTCCTTGGGAAATTCCAAACGGACTGCTTGGAGGAAAGATTTGGGAGTATAGGCAGCTTTCGGGTCGCAGTACCATGTCTCTATCAGGCAAGTGTTTGAATCCGAACGCAAGCTGCGGCTGTAAAGAGCCCTGGAACTTCCGGACATGGATTCAGGGGCACCTGCAGTCAGCTTTGATGAGGCCATCCTGCAGAAATTCAGCATTGAAGTAAATGACAAGGACTTTGAAATGAAAGCAGAGAATCTTCCAGCTATAACATATGTGGCCGGATACTGTGCCCACGCGGCACTTAAAAAACTTGCATGTACTGCGTGTCGAGCAAATGTGGTAGAAGATGAAGAGATCACAATTGAAAATGCAGAGATTATAGCAAGCATGAATCGCGGAGGGCTCAAGTTCCCCCAGCCTCCAGTTGTGAATGCTGTAATGACTGCTGAAATTGTCCTGGACAAGTTGCGAAGGGAAAAGTATGCTGTGCAGTTTCATTCTCTACCAAACCAAAGGGAAGCCCTTTTCACACTGGCCACCAACCTAATAAAAGACGGTGACAGTTTTGAAGAATGTGAAAGTGGCCATAGCCCTCATTTGGTTATGCATCACATTCTTAACACAGCAGCAAACATTCTCCTGAAAAACTATTGCAAAAATTGGAACGACAGTCTTGTGCAAGCAAAAGTTGCTCAAAAGCGGAAGCTTAGCACTTTGAAATCGTGATGTTTTGATGTTTTGTCTTGATGGTTTTGACTTTTTGTGTGCAACACCTGTAAATGTCTGCTGAATACTTGTACTCTGTAATAAACATTCTTTGTAAGTAACACAGCCTGCTTAATTAATAGCAAATCGAAAGGCAACTGCTCAATTTAGATGCTACGAATAGAGCTGTAAGCTATTATAAGAGCCATAACTTCTGGAATTTTTTTTCTTGTGTGGAGGTAGTGTAAGAGCCTGGTTGTAAGAGCATACAAGTAGTAGCCAGATTCCTGGTAACGAGTCCCCGGTCGCTGATATACCACAGGGTTAAATTTTTGCCTGGCAATAATTACTGAGTCCGTACCAGGCAATGAGCTATTACTAAAAATAAAGACTTATGTGAAGGCACAGCGTAGAATCAATACTCCCCCCCCCCCCCCGCCACCGGAAAAAAATTAACGTGCGAACTTTCAGGCAATATTAGTCGATAGTAAATACTGAATAGCCAACATATATTCATGATTCGAAAACCGCTAATTTTAAGTTTGCAAAACCTATCGAACGCGGACTCTGTGGCGGAAATTATACATTCACATCAACGTTAAATCCCGTGGCCAAAATCTTCAGAGTGATTTCACATGGCGCTGCAAACACGCGAGAACGAACGAGCGCGCAGCAGCTTTCCTGCATGAAAAACCCGAACTCAGGCGCCCCGTCGTAGTGTGATGACTGTAAGAAATAAAGATGCGCAGGCAGGGGGCGACAGTAGGAGAAGAGGAAGAGGAGGATCGAAGGGGCGCTCACTGCCTCGCGAATCGACTTGATCACCGTATCGGAAGCCAGGCGCTGGTCCTCTTTCGCTACAAATTCTCTGGTGCTGTGAAACCCGGGAACCGGCGCACGAGCGAATCTACGTTCGACGGCGCAGCGGCTCCGAGGCACGCGAGGCTTGGATACCTTCGTACTGCTTTATCCTGTAAGCCTTGCCCTCGTCCGCCGCCCCTTTCGGCTCGTGCCCAAGCCCGCCCTTGTCCCCTTGGTATTTGCAACCCCAGCGTCTTGCTTCATCGACTGGTGGCATGGACGCTCTTCGCATTCGCCGAGATTTCCTGCGAGCGACCATCTCCAGGACTATGACAGTCCTCGACGCCTTGCTGCGGAGCCAGGCAGCAATGGCCCTTGACCGACAAATGTGCTCGACCTCATCTTGCATGACCAGGTGAGCCTTCACAAACTCGACGCTCAAGTTCAGAAGAACCTGAAGGATGAAGAATTTGATGCCGACGTTTTGGAAGCGATCGATTACGACGAGCGTATCTGCGCTTCGCGAACGCGCGTACGCTTCTCTGCGAGCCAAGACTCTAACGCAAGCCCGTCCTTCAAACTCGGGCGGCCCTGTTTACTACCCGCACCGCAACCTCGACTATTCGCTTGCGTCCCGACGAGGCACGGCGGACAATGGTCCCGGGTGACGTGCCACCCGTACGGGAAATCACTGGCGCGCCTGCAGAACAGGGAAACGGCGACGGAGGCGCTTCGGCCTTTCAGGACGCCAAGCAGGACACCGAGGTGCTCAGCCACGGGGAGAGGCTCCAGCAACTGCGCAGTCCTGCTGCTTCCGTGACTGTAGTTTTGGGGAAGCCTCAAGGACACTCCCTGGGACCTCGGCATCGGTTACGCGGCTATCGTTTCTGAGACGGCCGAGCGCCGCTGCCGTGAATCTAGCCTAGTCAAAGAGACTTCTGATTTGGAGATGTCGAAGTGGCCCCAGACGGACGCTGGTATCACGGACGCGATTCTCACTTCGGAGACGCCACCACAGCCCTTCCACATCCCTCGCTTCGACGACTTGACTACCGCTCTGGAGACGTCTGAGCCGTTCTGCCACAGCCCTAGAGTCGACGATGCGACTCTTCTTTTGGAAACCTCCGAGCGTCCTTGTTGCGACCGTTACGTCGGTGAGGTACCTCTCGTTTCGCCAGCAGCGCAAGAACCCGGTTTCCAGTCAAATATGTTTTCATTGGGTTCAGCAACAAAGACGCGGTTCGTGCAGATGAACTCGTGTCAGGGGATAACGGAGCGCCTTCTCCTCCGAGGCTTCATGAGCGAGCTTCGACGCCGGAAGCGAGCTTCGGCCGCGCTCGTCAAGGCCCGGTGGGGAGGTATCCTCGTGGCGAAGGAGAACAAATGCTTCTATGGTGACGAACCCTACTTCAGCAAACGCAACTCGATTCTGAACGAGCCTTTGTACCGTGTTGGGTCCGGCGAGAGCGAGGTCCTATGGTTCCCAGAGATAACAGACACGCCGCTGAAACACAATTACTTCACGGAAGGCGAATCAAACGTGGACGCAACGGCGATGCCATTACGCTCGCCGCATGATCTCTGCAAATTTGAGCGTCCGAATCAGCGGTTCCCATTCGATCCCGGCGGCTGCCTTCTGGCTGAAAACCTAGAGCATGCCCCGGGTGACCACATGAACATTCGCAGTCTTTTAGCCCTACGTCACTTTGTTCAAGCAACCCAGCAAGCGCTCGTTGCCCATGATGCTGGCTATGTACTTGTACTGCCTCGCTCAATTGACAACTCTGTCTGCAGAGATCGACGGCACCGAGACACCCTGCGAAATGCTCCACTGGATCCCCCCACCCCCCAGCTTACAAGCATCGCTGCTGTGGATTCATGCACCGCTCTGGAAGTCGGACAACTGGTCGTAGTGGGACACGAACTTTGTCACTACCCCTGAAACTGCCTGCTAGTCCCCTAACCAACCTGGCGGCGGCGGGAGTATGTTACGAAATAAAGATGCGCAGGCAGGGGGCGACAGTAGGAGAAGAGGAAGAGGAGCATCGGAGGGGCGCTCACTGCCTCGCGAATCGACTCGATCACCGTATCGGAAGCCAGACGCTGGTCCTCTTTCGCTACAATGACGTCACGGAGAAGTGGAGAGGCCTTGCCTAGTCCAGAGGGTGTTGCCAGGGGCCAAGAGTTGTTGGCGACATATGGGTCCCGTGAATAGCGATCCACCCCGTCTGGTGCCTGTGGGCACCAAATCTTTTAGGCTCAGTAAATGTTGTTTCATGATCATCATCATCTAGTATAGACCTCATCAGAGTGACAACCATCTGAACCAATATCTTTCAGACGAGTTCAAATTCATACAAAGCCGTGCCACCCTTTTCATCAGGTAAATAAAGTCAAATAATAAAAAGACTCCGGCAATAAATGCCGCGAGAGCTTTCACTTTTATCAGACTCATTATCGAACCCGTAAGAATGTTTTGTCAGAAATGCAGTTCTGTACAGTAGTCAGCAGGAATTTGTGGATAGTGCTGTAACGATGTACACCGGAAAAAAGTTCCCAGGACATGATTACAATTCAGAACCTCATATCTGCTCTTTTGAGGTTGAACGCTTAATTTGGATTTGTAAGGGAAGTATCATGCTTCGGGGCATGGTCCCTATATGTGTAGCAAGACCTTAGCCAGCAGGCAGCTGTGAAATTTACTATGCTCGCACAAACACTGCCCCAAAAACTTGCGCCACCAAGTGTGCGTGATGCTTTAAAGATAAATAATTGTATGTCATTTGGTCATTATGATTTAATTTGAGGCTGCATATAGTACTACTCCAAAGAAATTTTTTTCACCGATTCCCCTTTGTTTAGTTGTGAGGCCGACTTTAAAAATTGGCCGCGTATATGCTCCTTTCGTTGCAAATGTCGTCAAAAGACGGTAGTCTTTGTAGACTTTTTCCAAGGAAATGCCCCCATTTTCTTTCCCGCTCACCCCTCACGCTGTTCCTGTACCGTCGCGCTCATCCCAAGGTAAACACACTAAAGGATTGCGCAAGGCGATTTGAATTTACCGCGTTCCACTGCTACAGGCCGGGTTCCTCGATGCCAGCGCTGCAGTACGGCGGAGACGTGCGTGAGTGGAGGCGGCCGACTACAAGGTTTATAGAACCGCGTGGCCGTGCTCCACGTGCGTTCCAAGCAGAACGTGGAACCTAGCTAGTGGAACCTTTCGTTGCTGTTTCCGCGTGATTTTTCATATGCCTCCAGAAGGCGGTGGTTTTCTGCAGTAGATGTAGAATATCATTAGTTATCGAAAAACCAAGCATCCATGAATTTTTTAATAAAGGAATACTGAAAATGTCCCTTGTGTACTAATTTCCTGTCTTATATTTGCGTTGTGTCTTGTTCTTGTTCAACAAAGTTGACAAGTATGAACATATACACCGGGATTACACGTTTACATTTGGCTGTGAGTGTATAAGACTATTGCGCAATATCAATTTTACTTTTCCCGGGTGGCTGAATCGAGTTACAGACAGACGGAAAGACAGACAGACATGCAGACAGACCAAAATGTCTGGGTTTAAGTAGCCCAAGAAAGACTATCGCCTTTAAAAGGAATTGCTCTTGTGAGAACGGGAACTTAGCGCGTTTCCTGACGTTCGGCCTCACCGCATTGCTTGATCCTCGCGGGAACTTGCTTGGCGAGACGACGGCGAAGGCGACCTGCTTCCTCTCGTCGTGTTGTGGCTGGCAGGAGCGCCCCGGAAGCAAGGTGCGAAAGGAGAAGCTCGGGAGGCGAGGCGGCAAGACGAGCCTGGTGACCTCCCTCTTAAGACGATCGGGCAAAGAGACAATGGCTCCCATCGGCGTCCGGCGAGGCAAACACGAGCGCGGTGAGACGCCCGCGACAGGACGGTTGTCGCGGTAAGTCGAGCTCTCTATTCCCTTCAATTTCCTGGGCGAAGAAACAGATCCTCGCTCTCAACCAGCTTGCCTGCATGCTCTTTGTATGTTTATTATTCAGTAATAAGTGTCAATAAGCGAAAACACTTCTTGTCGCTTCCTTTGTTCCGTCGAGCCACGGCACGCCGCGGCTGGCGTGGTGGAGCGCGTAGGCGCGGGGTGAGAGATAGCGTGCTAGCTCGGCGAAACGAGGAGACAAAGGCTCATTTGTGTTTGTCGTCGCCGGTTTTGGCATTACACGGAAAAGTACCTACCCTATTTACCACTTTCGAATGCTCAATTATACCGCATTCCTCCAAAGCGGTCCCGCTCTCGCGACGGCTGTCGCGGCGTGCATGAGCGGCGGGACGCGACAATAGAGAGTTTTAGCAGTCCGTCTATTCCGTCGTGTACGTACTTACCTTGTTGACCGGGACCCGTCTGGGCACTTGTGCATTCGTCGCGGTAGGGGGATTAGTCCCGCGGGCTGGCCTTCGCCATGCCTGTGCATTCGCCGCGGCAGGGTGCGTGTCCTCGCCCTTCCGCGGGCGCATGCGCAGTCGGATCCCGATAATCACAGTAACTACGTCTACGTACACGACGGCACAGACGGACTGCTAAAACTCTCTAATACTGCTGCCCCGTTTTTCCATGCGCCGCGTAGCCTGAGGGCTACCTCCACAGGCTACCTGCGTAGCTTGCGCTGATGTCCATTGAGGGAGCGGAGGAAGTGAGGGTGGTGGTCGGCTTCTGCTTTTCCGCTAAAAGATCGAGCGCACGTTCTCTCGGGTTCGGAGCAGTGTTGTACGGAACGGTGTTCCAGGGAACGGCGTTCCTGGAAGTAGTTCTTTTTTAAGGAACGGAGGAACGCCACCGTTTCATTACGGTTCGGTGGAACTGCAACGGTAACTCGCTAGGTTTTGGAAGGAACGGCAAGAACGGCGTTCCTTCTGCAAACCTTGCATCGCTAGGAATGGGCTGTTTCTGATGCCAAGGCTCAATTTGCCCGCCTTTCAGCGGAACGTGCTTACTCGAATCTCAAAGGCAGAAGAATAACCAGGCAGCGGGCCGCAGCTTGTGCTTGCTTTTATGCCGGTTGAGCTTACGCGGCGTTCGACTGGTGAATAGTACAGCCGCCAGAATTCTTCTCACCTTTCCTCATTTGTGTAAAGAGGCCAAGATGTGCGTATGGCCGATAAAATTGTTCCCTCCCGGGGAAAGGTTTCTAAGTCGGAGCGGCGCTGCGGGTACCTTGTGAAAGAGAGAGAGAGAGAATAGTCTTTAATATTACTGGTGAGGTTAGCCTGGCCAAGGCTCCTAGCTTGCTACACCAGATGTATGAAAAAATGAAATCGATGAAGCGATGATGATAATGACTGTGATGAAGATGATGCACTATGTAATAGAGTGTTATCAAGTCCTGTGCTTCGCAGGAGACTATGGAGCTTTTGTCGCTGGACATGCTCGTTTAGAGTTCGACCAAGGGCCTAGCACGTCACTTAGAGTTAGTCCTCTGGAAAGCAGAAGACCCAAGGACACTAAAAAGGACGTTCTAGCTGCTCTATACCACGTACACTCACATAATACGTGGTTTAAGTGCTCGCGCACGTCACAAAGAGTTCAGAAGAAGGAAGCGGCCTGTTTCATCTTGAAGCGAAAATAACTTGTGTAAGCGACATTTAGCCGCACGCGGTGAAGAACCGCTTCGTCATGCTTGGAAAGTCCGTCAGGCATCTTAAAGGTCCCGCGCGGGTCTATGGAGTGAAGCGGCGCGTAATTTTGCGGTGCAACAGCCCACATAGATCGCTGAAGTCTCCAGGCAGCCTTGGACGCAAGGGCAGAAGCATCTTTCCTGGAGAACGGTGTCGGTATCACTGGCCCGTGCAGATCATGCACTATCGATGCCGCAATGTTTGCCTTGACGTTCCCAGTTATACCACAGTGGGCAGGAATCCACTGAAGCTCTACATGATGCTCTGCATTTACAGCTTGTAAGTGCAATGTATGGATGTCGAAAACGAGCTGATCTTTCGGGTACGATTTTAAGCACTGAAGGGCCGCCCGAGAATCCGTGAAGATTAACCACTGACCTGCGGGTTGCTCGATGATGTAGGCGAAAGCAGCACGCAGAGCGGCAAGTTCGGTGACCACGGATGTCGTCCTGTGGCTAAGCTTTGCGCTGAAGGCGGTACGGGAGGACGGAAACCAGATTCCTATAGTCGATGAGCTACCTGTCACAGATCCATCCGTGTATAGATGGGTGTGGGCCCTGTATTTTTGGAAGATCAGTTCCAAGGCGAAGAACTTTAAGCCAGGGGAGGCAATAGCCTGTTTGCGGGTAATGCCGGGCACTCCAGTTGTAATTTGCGGAGGCGGGTACATCCAAGGCGGTTGTAGCGACGGAGAAGGGCTCTGGTAGTGCAGGGGCAGAAGGTCTCGCACTTCAGTGGCTGAGCTGAGTGCTAATGGCTGACCTTGCTGCCGTGCTACAAATGGCAGTTGAGCGCGAAGGAGCTCCTGCACGCCAAGAGCATGTAGTGCCAGTCGTCAACACTCCACCGTAGTTCCCACTGTGGATGTGGTCTTGCGAACTCCAATGCACACCCTCAGGACCTGAGCTTGCATACTTTGCAGGACTCTGGCATTTCCTTTTGAGAGGGGGAGAAGAACGGGAAGGCTGTAGCGCAACAATCCTTCGCACATGACGTCATACAGCCGAAGAAGAGGCGGGGCGTTGCATCCGCCGTCGTTACTAGAAAATCATGCGGAAAATGTTGGCGAAGGACGCAAGCGGGAGTGTTTTGACCAAATCAGAGACCTGTCAAATATCACACCCAAAAACTTGTGGTGCGGAACATAGGGGATAGTGCAGCCTGCAACGGTGAGTCCATAATTTGATATATCACGCTTCGTGAAAGCGGTGGCAGCGCCCTTGCCAGCAGATATATCTAGGCATCGGGTTCCTAGAAACGCCGCAACGGAATTGATTGCCCGTTGCAGTCTCGCACGCAGTACCCGCCTGTTGCGTCAAGCACTCCATATGCAGATGTCATCCGCGTACAAGGATATTTCCACTGACTGCGGTAAGCACTTTTATATGCCCATCATAGAGATGTTGAAGAGCGTTGGACTGAGGACACCACCTTGAGGAACACCACGGGTCACTCTGTATAGCGGTGTGTCACTGCTATCTTCTGACATGTAGACGCATCTATCGGTTAAATAGTCCGACATCCATGCATACATGCGACCCCCTAGGCCCGAAGACCTCATGGCCGGGCATATAGCTTCATGGTACACGCAGTCGTACGCTGATTTGATATCAACAAACACATCGATTGTATTGTTGCGCTGTGTTTTGGCTTGTTTTATGATGGCATTATCAATGGCATTACTTCCCTTGCGGAAGCCGGACATCTGTGGCCGGTATGCGTTGCGAGTGGTCAGGTCCCAGTACAGGCAATGGAGCACCGTTTTTTCCATGAGCTTGCCGAGAGAGAGAGAGAAGGCTCTTTATTAGAGGAGAAAGCCGAGATGTTTGCCGGAATTTGGGCACCGACATGCTACTCGGCGGGGGAAGGGGGAAAGGGAGAAAGAAAGCCCGATAGAGTACAGGGCAGAAGAAAGAGGAAGAAAGAGAAACAAATAAAAGAGAAAAATAACAAAAAGATGACGTTCAGTTCGTGTCAGTCGTGTGATTAAAAAGTCTGTTGGCAGTCGTGTGATTGAAAAGTCGTTTTTTTAACTCTAAATCACTGCAATGACATCAATCCTGTACAGATAGGCGAACAACGCCGACAGCACTTCACGTTGAGCTCGTGGTGATGACCATGAACCAAGGAGGGCTTTCAAGGTAATTGGTCTTGGGATGAGGCGCTTTAGTTCCTGCTCAAGGGTGCACCTTGCGTTGATATATGCAGGGCATCCCAACAGCAGATGCTCCACGGTTTCCAACGATCCGCAGTTGTCGCAGTAAGGGTTTTTCGTGATACCAGGCCGAAAAAGGTATGACTTCGTAAGCGCTGCGTTGAGGCGAAGTCAGTGGTATAGCGTCTCTAATCGGCGCGGAAGTACCTCTGGCAGCCTCATCTTGAGCTCAGGGTCTATGTGGTGCAGGAAGGCATGGTGGTGATTTGGAAGGGACCAGAGACGGTTCCGTTCCATTAAAACGAGTGCCTTCGCCGTAGTTGCGGCATCACGCTTAGTGAAGAAAATCTTCCACGCATTGCGCATATCCAGGCCCCTGCGAGCAGCTTCAGCTTGCCGAGGCAGCTCAGGAGGGCAATAGGACGGTAGGACTCGGTGGAAATCGGTATGTTGCCTGGCTTCAGTACAGCCACAATACTCCCGTGCTTCCATTTTCGCTCTAGGCGGCAAGTTTCCTAAGAAGGATTGAAGATGCCTAGAAGGCACTTCTTTCCATTTTCGCCCAAATGGGAAAGGGCCGTGTAGCTGATGTTGTACGGACCAGGCGACGTAGCTTTCTTGACAGAGGTCAGCGCAGCGACGAGTTCTGCCACAGAAAACGGTTCATCCATGAGCGATGTTATGGCTAGGGGAGGCGCACTTGTGGGCGACGAGGGTCTTATGTTTGATGTCGGCGAAGAGGTAATTTTTCTGCAGAAGGCGTTTGCAGCGTCCAGGTCACTGATGTTCGTGCTTAGCGAAACAGAGTTGAAGGGGTGAAGTTGTGTTGGTGGTGCCCGGAGCCTTCGAACCAGGCGCCATATTCCCAAGTGGCTTCCTGGGGTTCAACTTAGAGCAAAAAGAAGTCCACTCACGCTTGGACAACTTGTTCATGTGCCTCTGAATGGCCTTCTGGGCTCTTCTAGCATCTCGGATATCTTCCGTTGATTCCGTCCGACGCGATCTTCTTTCGGCTCTACGAGGCACTGCACGAAGTCTTTCAAACTCTGCATCGGCGATAGTATACCTTTTCTGTAACCTCAAATACTTAGTGCAGGCAGTCCTGGTCCATGAACTTGTTTGTACTAACTCATCATAGGATGACGAACAGTCCACTTTCTCCCCTTATGTGGATTGGAAAGACGTCCAGTCAGAGCAACGCAGTGTCCGTTGATAACGACTGCCCTGTAAGCCATCCCCAGTGACGTAAACCGGAACCTGATCGCTGCCGTGCGTTTCAATGTCCGATATCCAACTCGTTCTAGATAGCAGTGGCAATGACGCAATGGTGATGTCAAGGGCGCTTGACCCGGTTCCCCGGAAAAACGTTGGTTCTCCAGTGTTGAGTAAAAATTGCGCCCACCTCCCCGCGAGGGGAACCCTGTGTAGATGCGACGCATCGTGGGGTTCACTTGGTGTTTCCGTTGGATTGATTCTGAAATCGCGTGAAACGTGTCGGGAACGGGTATGATTATTATGTTTTATGATTATTATTATGTTTTATTGGCCAATCTTGGTCAATCTCTCTAAGTCGTATGCTTGGGGCTTCGCTGTCGCAACGACCTTTGCTCCATCATTGTTGCTGTAAGTGGGAGCTTCTTTTCTTTTATTGCAAGTGTTAATCATTGCCCCATCATGCGTTGTATCAGCAGCTTCTTGACGTAGTTTGAATGAGTCCGGATATAAGGTGCGTTCGTAGCATTCGATTCTGTCTCGGTTTTGTGGCGCAGTGGCAAGAGCACCATCATACCTCGCGTTCCGCCCACAGGGTCGTGGGATCGAAACCGGGCGCCGCTAACTATTATTTTTTTTTACAGTGTAGGGGGACGGGTGTGGACGGACAACAACGCCGTATGGAGGGACAAGGCGAGTGAATGAGTTTCAGTCGTATCTAAAACATGGCCTACCATTGAGCACAGTCAAAAATCCGCCGCCCTTAAGCTGTCACTTTTCTTCCTTCCCATGACGAGTGGTGGGCGTTAAAATCACTCGTCAGAATGTGGGGTGCTGGGTTGGCATTATTAATGTCTTCAAGTCGATGAAGGTCTAGTGCGACACGAGGGGGTATATAGGCAGCAATAATTGTGAAGGACAAGCTACCGCCTCGCACTGTAGCTGCCACATATCCGTTTGATGCATCGGGTGGAATGCTATGTTCTATGATGGCGAGGTCGTTACGCAAAGCTAGGAGTACCCTTGTTAACGCCACTCCAGTTGACGATCGTAAGACCGTGTAGCCCGAGAGACGAATATGTTTGGATAATCGCGACTCCGAGATGGCGATCACCGGGAAGTGATGCTTTTCCACGAAACGACGGAAATCAGAGAGACGTTGCTGGAGTCCACAAGCATTTCACTGAAGTATTAATGCATTATTTCGAATTTCCTGCAGTTTTAACGGTGAGGCCGCGCGAGTTGCTGTAGCTACCGCTATTGAGCAAGGAAAGGCGAAAGAAAATCCAGGAGTGTGACAAGAGCCGTAGCCAATGGAGACGCAAGGGAAGCAAGGAAGCTGCGAACATTGCCCACCAGCGGCGAAATCATTGTCCAAATTCTACCGAAACTCCGGTCAACTTTTCGACCACTATCTTCTCTCGGCGGAGCTCGACGGGCCGACTTCGATGTCCGCACTGCTGGAGTTGGAGTTGGCGGCGACGCCGTCGCCGGTGCCAATGCAGGCTCCGCTGTAGGTGCGGAGGTATGGGCAGGTTGGACACTTTTTATTGCAGACGCATGAGTAACCACCGGCGCCCTCTCCGGTTGCGTTTTCGCTGCAGGAGCCTGCTGCTCACGCTGAACGACTGGTAGCGGAGGAAAGTTTTCCTCGGCATTGGTAAACGATGAACTCGCAGCAGACTGGTCTTGTTTCAGCAGGACGCCCTTTCTCCCGGTGTTGCGTTGCTCGGCTAGGGCAGCCTTCGCTGACTGATAATCGCGTGGTTCGCCGACATGATTTTAAATATCTCTTCCTGATGTCGTCGTACAGAGAACGTAGCAAAGGTCGATTCGTATTTTTCCCGCAGTTGGGGCAATGAAGAATTTCAGCGGCGCACTTGGTACGGTCGTGACTGCCTCCGCACCGTGAGCATCGTAGTGAGAGCTTGCAGACTTCAGCCACGTACCCGAAGCGCTGGCAGTTCTTGCACTGCATGGGTGTCTCCACATATTCGTACACGCGGTAGCGCGTGTATCCAATGATGACGTGCTCAGGAAACGCTTCAGGGGCAAACACAATCTGAACACCCTCAGAGATTTTTCAAAGTCTCCGGGCGCATTTTACTGGGGCCCTGAGGCGCAGTGCACTGAGGATGTCAGAATTGCTGAGGCCCGTGGCAACACCACTGATGACACCCACTCCGCAGTTGATGGGGCGTGGCTCATATGCCTGCACACGAATTCCAGCAATGGAGGATATTTTCAAGAGGCGCAACGTGGCATCAGCATTGCGTGTATCAATGGCCAGCAGATTAAGTCTGATTTGGTCGTACTTGCAGTACACCAGCGGGAGCCAAAGATTCTAGTCCCTCCTTTATGACAAGCGGGTTGAATCGAGTGATAATTTTAGATGTATTATCAGGCTTGATCACTACTACGACCCCATGCCTCAGCGGGCTTGGCACGGTACTGATGTCTAGCGGCCGGTAGGAGCGCTTGGAGTCACGGCGGCGCTTCGGGGGAAGCACATGCTGAGGGAGGTCTGATTTCTCAGCAGAGGCCATAGTATCATTAGCCTAAACAACAGTCTCGGAAACAGAGTTAGACGATTATGACATGCCATCCATGTCGTCTGGTAGGGGTAAGTCTGAAGGTTCCACATGACTCACTTGTCCTGGTGGGAGCGACGTCCCAGAAGTGTCTTGGTTGTTGCCGCAAGGGCTTAATGCAGCTGGCAGTGATCCCCAGGGAACGATGAGCTGAGGAGCTGCGAGGATTCCCGGGATTCCCAGCGCTGTGACCGGATCTGGAGGAGCATCGCGTGGTTTGCCAGGAACTGACGTAGGCGGCGGCGAACCCAAGACCGCGCCCGTAGCCGGAATCATTCTTAAGCTCGCTGAACCAGAAGACCAGTATACGGGACAAGCGTATGCTTAATAAACAGAAAATAGCAGAGAGAGACAGCTAAAACAGGCCAAGCGATCTGGTCTTCGTCTTCCTCCCTTGTGAAACCACCTTGTGAAACTACCTTGTGAAACCACCGTATATTGTAATGGTTAATTACGGCATTAGTGGCCCTTAGCCGCAGGTGCGTTGTTGTCGGGGAGTTGCTCTCGCTGTGAGGTCCTTCGCCGGGTCACCGGGTCACTGGAAGTTGTTCGGTACTGCAGGTTTACCCCTCAAGGGAAACCGCGAGCTGATTGTCGCCAGTTTTTTAATCCCAACGTTTAAGCTATCGTGCATTGTCAACTTCGTCCTGGGAGCTGCCATTTTATCAGTGGGCTGTGTTAGCGGCCCTATAATTGGCGCAGTCAACAGGAGTATGTAACTGCGCATGCGCAACACAGCCCAGGTCATGTCCTGATCTTATGAATGATTAAGGCATGAAAAGGTTCATAATAGACGAGCACCGAAATCGCAGTTACGCATGTCTGTAGTTTGTCCGGTGCTGCACGCAAAAAAAATCACCTAGGGGCGTTTTTTGGGGTTCTTTTTATCTCTAGATAAACTGGTTCTACGTGATTCTGAAATTTCTCAATTTGTTCTACGTGATTCTGACATTTCTCACTTTGTGTCGCCTCAGGAATCCGACACCATATTTTAATTTAAAAATCAAATCTAACGAAATGTAACGACACGTTCCAATGTTCGAAGTGTAATTGGAACGCGTTCCTTTCGCAATAAAAGAACTTGTAACAGGAACTCGTTTCAAAATTGCGAAGGAACGAGGAACGGGCTTTCGTTCCTGCTTTTGAGGAACGTGTACAACAATGGTTCATACCGCCAAAGGAGTCACAAGTAGGCTACCCCCGCTCCATCAACCAGTGTCCCTTTTGTTCGAGTATCACCAACCAGTAAATGCCTGACCGACCTTTCTTTTCTTATTCAACTGGAATCAGAGTTAGCCAGTGTGTTTTTGTATGTTTTAGTTATTTAATAAATGTGTTTGGGAGAGCCCGGAACCCCGTCTTCGCCCGAACCCGCCATGGACGTTGTCTAGTGCGCCGCGGGCTGGTATCGCGGTCTTTTTCGCGCCGGGAACAGGAAGAAGCCCGCTTGCCGGCGGTGCGAGTAAGGCGGTGCGAGTAACGGCTCTCGCAACATGGAACATAAGTGTTTGTTCGGTGTGAGAAAAGTTCTTTGTCCGAACCTGAGAAGTGTTGCTGCTAGCTGAATCGAATCATCAGCAGAGGCCGGCGTACTCTCTTGAGAGTGGAGTGAACGTTGTTACATCGTGCTAGAACATGTGAGTGCCGAGTTTTTTCAATGCGCCGTTTAGGCAGGACGTAACTGCCGCGGCAAAGTGATGCACTGAAAACCTGAAGTTCCACACCCATGACGGGCCAGGGCATAAGGCCCGCGCTGCAATTGCAAGCAAGAGGTGACAGGGTACAGAAGCTGCGTTGTTTGGCCCGATTTTCTTTCTCTCTGCTGTCTCTTTCATGGACTCCAAGAGTCCGGGCTCTGGGAACCTAATCTCATGCCACGCACTAGGACATCCTGTCCTTTTACACTAGTAAAATATGCCGTTGGGCTAGTTGGTTCATTGCTTAAGGAAAACTAGCGCGACAAACCAGGACAGAAAAAGCGAAGAACGACGAGACAGAAGCGCTACTAACAACTTATTTATTTCAAGGAAAGACAGGGATATAAGTAGCTTGTCTACAAACACACAAACATTCGTATTTACTGTCCTGGTTTGTAGCGCTCGTTTTCTTTTTACACCAGCCATCCTCATTGACGTTTACGGATTTTACTTTTGTTTTTTGTTGTGTGATTTTAGAGTTTACGTCTACATTCCTCATACATAAACACTGTTTTGGCGCTCTTTGCCCTAGTTGGCCTTGCACCATAAACATCCAACCGTCATCGCTGACGTGGTCATTAACAAGCCATTTAGGAACATGCTGCGGAAGCGTTGCAATGAATGGTTGATGCTGCACGACCAACAACTCACACATCCAGGCGCATGAAGCGCGCTTCATTAAACCAAGTAGCAAACTAGGGTCACCGTAGAGTGGGGCGACATTTTTCCAGAGCTAATTGTGTGGGTCTTCCGTAACTGCAAAGTCGCGAATGCGCTGGACGGAAGTGAGGACGGCGCTGGGGGAAGAGGACAGCGATGTCGACGAAAACGACAAGTGAGCATTGAACATGTACGACGAGCACCATAAGCATAACAAAGGGCATATTGCAGTCCCAGTCCGACACCTTTTTTCATTCTGCTTACATTCGAGGTAAGCTCATCTTATTTTGTGACCTTCTAAATTTCGGGGGCCTACCTAGAATTGAGGCTGGCATAAATTCACGTGGATATGGTAACTTTATAGTTGGAGTGGCCTTGTGAGAAGTGCATTTGGAAATCTTTCTGCCAACTTTGTCCCATGACACGGATGTGAAAGTAGTATTGTAAACCCTATCTGTGCGAAGAAAAAGTGATCTATTAAATTCTCCTTGTGGTTTTGCTGCATTTAAAGCAATCCGCAGGTTGGTTTCAGATTAGGTTTCAGGAAATTGGCATTCTGAAAGCTTATTTGCAGTAAAGTTGTACTGTTTATAGCAATCGACCGCTTTTCAGTTCCTGTTCAGGCAGCAATTTCATTTTAAATGTTTCTCTATATTTTCTTTACTGCTTCTAGCGGTTAACTTATTAGAAGTCAAGGAGCTACCGTATTTGCTCGAATTTAGGCCGGCCTCGATTATGAAACGACCCACGAAATTTGGAAGGTCATAAACTAAAGTTACCTTGAATGTAAGCCGAATGAAAAAAAAAAGCCACTGGTCTTGGGACTAAAGAATGCGCTTTACTGCACTTGGGGCGCTTGTCTTAGGATGTTCAATGCTGACTCATCGATGTCGTCTTTGTCGACATCGCTGTCGTTTTTGTTGCTAGGCTCTCCCAATGCGCACTGCCCTCACTTCCATCCAGCGCATTTGAGACACTGCAGTTATGGAAGGCCCGCACAATTAGCTCGGCCGGAATTTTGCCCCCGTCTGCAGTGACCCTAGCTTGCTACTTGGCTGAGTAAAGCACGCTTGATGCGCCAGGTAGGTGCGAGTTGGTGGTCTTGCAGAGTGAACCAGTCATTGTACCTCTACCTTAGCCTGTCCCTAAATGGTTGTTCATGGCTGTATCGAGTGGTTGTAGCTGGCTCACCATACTGCCAGGTAATACCGCAATGTCTGTACCTTTTTCTGAAAGCCCGGACTTAACATGTCAAGTAACTACGGTAGGAGTGGCTCCTAGGAGTGACCAGGAGTGACTCCCTATACAGCAGAGCCCTCTCCATTGCCAGCCTTCACCCAATCTGTGATGAGGGCATCACTCATCCACCAATTCTAATGATCTTGTTCGATTTTTAGGATAAACTTTCCCAATTGGAGGGCTTCCCCTTAAACATAATGTGGGCGGCAGCTTTCACCCATCAGCTGTGCAACACGAAAAGAAAAGACAAGAGCAAGCATAAAAAAGATATTGATTTCGCCGCAAGATTTGCTTTTAAGCTCTCTCTGTACCGATACACGAATGTGGAACAAACGATTCTCGTCGGTCATGGCTTCCATGGCAGACATCGGAGTCATCGCCACGACCATGTCAGCTTCCACTATCGAAGAAATGAGAAGGACAACGGCAACCAAATAAAGGATTCTCCTGCTGTTCGGCGTACCTAGAAATACAGGCGCAAGAGCCGTCAGCGATGCTACCGTTTACCTGGAATGACTGGAAAAGGACCATGCAGGAAACGACGGCGCTGGTGGAAGTACAGACGCAAAGACCTATGACTATCCCCTAGGACTATCCACGGCGCATCACTGCTTTTTTCGCCGCGCGGGGAGGTTGTTGGAACATTTTCCCCCGAGTACAAAGAAGTGATCTCAGATGAGTAGAAGAGGACGGCGAAGAACAATGGCGGCGTCCGGACGTGTTCTGTCTGTGATGTAATGTAAATACAGTTCTTTTCTCTTTACCGAAGGCGTTGTAGTCGCGACAATGACGTCACGGTGGTGTGAAGCTTCTCGTAGCATGCAGTTTTCACTTGCACTTGTTTAGCGCCCTTGTCATTCACTGTGAAGGCCACAGCCATGCCAAAATACACTGGGGTCTGATTGGGGTTACTGATCTGTCCCACCCTTTTTCCAGCTGCTTCGTGGCAACAAAGGGTTGGAATACGGCCTTAATGTCAGGGGCTAGGTTTTGTCCCACAGACGTCCGCCGTCACAGGCTGAACCCGACCAGCTTCCTAAAACGAGTGACCCAGCCATTGCTGTCCTTGAGCTGTCCATGCGACACCTGAAATGTTTTCGATATTTCTTCCCGTTACGTGTATTACCCCTATCGTTAGAGGCATTCCACCTTCTCTTGCTGCCGGAAACATCCTTCTCCATCCTGTGGTGCCGACCTTTTTAAGGTCTTATGAAAGCCATTCGCTTGGAAGCGCGGTTGAAAAGTTCGTTCCGGTGCTTTTGCCATCAAGGCACATTCTTCTCTACCATGCTGAAGTCACGCTTTGCTTGAAAATTTGAGGTTCTTTCTAATTCCAAGACCTTCCGCTTAAAAACCACAGTGTAAAGGCACCGCTTGCTGGGCACCAATGTGCTGCGAACACAGGTGTTTCTCGAAGTCGCTCGGTAATGCGCGCAAGGAAGCACGGAACATTGACAGCTGTGTCCACGACATTTGAATGAGCGAAATGAAGCCTGTAAATACGCAAGCTGTAAGCCTGTGGCTGTGAGATGGCGCTGAATATCTAGGAAATACATAAAAATCGCATTCTTGAATCTGAGACGGCCCCCGACTTTCCTAAACAACCTTTTAAAAACAGTACTGTCCAACATTCGAGTGAATACGGGAGTAATTATCCTCAGTATTAAACATTAGCGTGTGAAAATTTATCTTAGAGGGTCGTTTTAGTCTGCTTTTAGTTTTGTGTCTCTACACGTCTTTAATCCTTAAAAGTCTGGAACTTTTACCCATTTTCAAGCCATTCCAGTCCACCCCTATTTTGCCAGTTTATGGTGCTGTGAAGAGAAACTCTCAGCACTACGCCATTACCACCGAGCCACCGTGGCGGGCGATTTTCTCAGCTGTATTTGCCATCCTTAGATGCTGTGTAATGTAGCATCGAGTACAGCATTTCCAGAGCGAGCAGTATAATAGTTTACGGTGGTATGCAGTGGAGCTGTGAACACATTTATCAGCTTCGGGATAATATATGCCTCAGGAACTCTTCTTATTCACGTTGTATTGTGCGAAAAGGACCAGTGGACAAATTCGACGATAAAGATTTTTCCGAGAAAGGAAGCTTGATTTCTTACTGTGGGACATAGATCTAATAAAACAGTGGACCCAGCTCCATTGCTTACGGGCCTGAGAAAGGGTATTGCTGATGCTGGTAGTTGTTTCCACAACTGATTTCGTGGTACTGACCATTGACACCCAACGGCCCTCTCGACGTATTTGCAATGGTCTCTCAACCAAGTGGACTGGTGACAGATTCGGCAAAAATTTCCCCAGGCATTCATGAATTCCTACGAAATTGTATTCCCGTCGCTGGTAAGTCACTGCAAAATCGTCGGAAACATTTCGGCTGATGAAGCTGCATGGAATGGTCATGACAGTGAATGCTCTTCGTCTGCTAGGGAGTTATACTACCCCTAATCCTGTTTCTCGAGGCTGTAAATAATAATTTTTCCTGCGGCCGGCCATCTAATGTGCCATTCAATAATTAGTGGACTGATAATGAGTGGACCCGTGACAGCGAAAAAAGCGCAACTCGAAACTTTTACGTCAGTAGTTGAGATTGGAAGTTGCGTTCAATTGTTTGGAGGCGGGCGTACATTACATTCTGTGATAAAATTGCAAGCTGAAGTTGCTACAGAGACTGATAATGAATGCACCACTGATGAACCACAATGGCGACTAAAAACCTTTTATTGTTACAAAAAAGCACATGTAATACAGTGAAAGCTTGTTAGTTCGATATTGGTTAATTTTAAATTACAGCGAATCTTAGTTGATGTCCAGGTCCTGGCAGGGGAAAACTCCCGACAATTGCAGCGGGATGGTATTCACAACAGTCAGTTCGAACTAGCAACCCCTGGCTTTCACTGCTCCTTGGATATATAAACATTGGCCTATAGTGAATACAGTGCATTGAAAAACCAAACCAAATTTATTAGACACCCAATAGTATTAGTCAGAAGCACAAGCAGGTGTGCCCTTAGTGCAAAGTTCACTTGACTGGCACGCCAGCGCTCTGGAGCATGCCGTAGCAGTTTTGACTTCCACAGCGGGCGCTGCCATTGTTCGGCTCAAGCTGTTGCAGGTTTTTGTAGTGCCTGAACGTTGGGCCTGCGATCAGCTACAGTTTCAGTATAGGCCGGAAAAGGCTAAATTCTCATTCCTAGCGCCCGATTCCTAATTAACACAACACTTTAACTAGTTTTTGGTCCCCGGAAGGTTCAAATAACAAGCTTCTACCGTATTTCATGATCACCAGCCTGGTTTAGTCCACTGCAGGATAAAGGCCTTTCCTTAAGACCTCCAGCCCCGTATTTACATCTAATTTAATGCAGCACTGTTGTATTCTTGATTCAGCTTAAACTTTATAGCAAGCCTGGTCTATAATCTTTGGTTACTATTCCAAATTTTTGCAGTTATTTCAGGTTGCTTTAACCATGGTGTCTGCCTTGTCTTTCATTTGTGTGAGCTTTAAAATTTTGAGCACGTGTTTAGGTAAGCTGTTTTTGGGTCTGTCACCAGTCCACTTGGTTGAGAGACCATTGCAAATACGTCGAGAGGGCCATTGTGTGTCAATGGTCAGGTACCACGAAATCAGTTGTGGAAACAACTACCAGCATCAGCAATACACCTTTCTCAGGCCAGTAAAGCAATGGAGCTGGGTCCACTGTTTTATATTAGATCTATGTCCCACAGTAGAAATCAAGCTTCCTTTCTCGGAAAAATCTTTATCGTCGAATTTGTCCAGTGGTCCTTTTCGCACAATACAACGTGAATAAGAAGAGTTCCTGAGGCATATATTATCCCGAAGCTGATAATGTGTTCACAGCTCCACTGCATACCACCGTAAACTATTATACTGCTCGCTCTGGAAATGCTGTACTCGATGCTGTAACTTTATAGCAAGCCTGGTCTATAATCTTTGGTTACTATTCCAAATTTTTGCAGTTATTTTAGGTTGCTTTAACCATGGTGTCTGCCTTGTCTTTCATTTGTGTGAGCTTTAAAATTTTGAGCACGTGTTTAGGTAAACTGTTTTTGGGTCTGTCACCAGTCCACTTGGTTGAGAGACCATTGCAAATACGTCGAGAGGGCCATTGTGTGTCAATGGTCAGGTACCACGAAATCAGTTGTGGAAACAACTACCAACATCAGCAATACACCTTTCTCAGGCCAGTAAAGCAATGGAGCTGGGTCCACTGTTTTATATTAGATCTATGTCCCACAGTAGAAATCAAGCTTCCTTTCTCGGAAAAATCTTTATCGTCGAATTTGTCCACTGGTCCTTTTCACACAATACAACGTGAATAAGAAGAGTTCCTGAGGCATATATTATCCCGAAGCTGATAAATGTGTTCACAGCTCCACTGCATACCACCGTAAACTATTATACTGCTCGCTCTGGAAATGCTGTACTCGATGCTGTAACTTTATAGCAAGCCTGGTCTATAATCTTTGGTTACTATTCCAAATGTTTGCAGTTATTTTAGGTTGCTTTAACTATGGTGTCTGCCTTGTCTTTCATTTGTGTGAGCTTTAAAATTTTGAGCACGTGTTTAGGTAAACTGTTTTTGGGTCTCACTGATTCTTCTGTTTGTGTTGCTTTTTCAGAATAAAAGTTCCCCTCGCACCCTGCCTGCAGTTGTCCACTGATGCTGTTGGCGTGGACGCATATGGCCAGCTTTGTTTCCTTGCAACCTTACTGTTTACAGGGCTGTGGTGCTTTTTTTGCACATTGTTTGGATATCTAATGTGAAATACCACAGGACGACCCACAGGTTTCAGATTTTTTTAGCATGTTTTAGGACTTGCATGTACCGAGTCATGTGGGAAGACCGTAGATCTAATCAGTTTTGTCACATCATTCGGGCAGTTGCTCTTTATGGCTATAAAATTAAATTGGTTTCGCTTTGTTTTAATTTATTACCTTATATGCGTTTGTGAGAAACTAGAATTTTTTCCAGTTTGTATTTGGTCATTACCAAAAAACAAATCAGTGTTAAGAATGTCACAACAATTTTTCATTCTTGCATGCTAATTTCTACTTTTCATAAGGTTTGAAAGTACAAGGGTAGCAATATACCATGTATTTATATTTTTAAGCCGCATCTATGCTGTAGGGCAATTAAAAAAACAGAAGCCAAGTACTCCATTCCAAGCTTTGAGAAAGCTACCATTGTACTTGGAAATACCACCCCAAATGTCAACCTTTCATTAAAGCTCTTTATGATGATTAACATACTTCTCTTCTTTTCAGTAAAGGCTCCAAAACGTTTGTGGGTGGAAAAAAATCTCCGCGCGAATCAATACTGCCTTGGGAGACAAAAACTCCCTACTTGGTTTGTAAAAGCGACCCAAGAAATCATTAAAATACTACCATAAGGTTCCTAAAGCTCAGTAAAAACTCCGTTAAAAAATGCTCCTGGAACCTTCGTGAAAACAACCCGCAAGTTGTAAATATGCTCCCCCAAGGGAGGGAGAATATCCTTCTCAACCACCTGAAAACTCCATAAACATCACTTAAAAACGCCCCTGAGGAAGTTTTATATGTTCAATTTTCACCTCCTTAAATTCTCCAAGCATTTCTTAAAACTCCCCAAATACCATCTCTCTATATCCTAAAAACGTGCTGTTTTGGGGGAGTAAGCGAAACCTTCAAATCCTATGTTCTAAAAAAACCTACAAGGAGGATCACTAGAGGACAGGTGATTTAGAACCTCTAGAGAGTATATATTTTGTAAAGTGTTTGCGGTGTCTTAGGTCGTTTGACGCCAAACGTAAAAGGATCCTGTGATGTCATAGAGAAATAGCCGGAAAGTGGGTGGGAAGTTGCCGCTGCTTCATATGATTTATTTCATATCTCGATTATTCTTTTGAAGTTTGCGATAACATTGGTATCATTGTTATAGGGACATTGCGGTCTGTTTAATGAACCAAACATGTATTTGGTCTTCCCAGCCTTTAGGGGGGCCTGCAAACTACCGCGCTTTTTTTCTGTCCGGGGGAAGGGGGGGGGGGAGGCTTGAAAACAACTTTAGCCCTCCCCCCTTTCCGAAAAAATCCTTGCTATGCGCCTGTTGTAAGGTAATAAATAAAGACGCCCGAAGGTTTGTAAATTTTGTAATAGACTGCTTACGCGGAACCGAACAAGTCTCCAGGATAAAGGGTTTTGTGTTGTTGTGAGGCCGACGTTAAAATGGCGCCCTAATAACAGCTCGGCTAAACATTTATCGAACAACTCCCATATGGGACTTCCTGAAAAGTTTATATCCTTCCGCCCTCGCCGCCACTGTCATACGGTGGCATCGATCATGGTAGTGCAGGGCGCAGATTTTATATAAGCGATTTTATTAGGTGAAAAAAGAATGTGGGTGATGCCCGTTTCATAGGAATCGCTAAAACACGAAAGTGAAATGTGCTTTCACAGAAGCATTTATCGTGCATTCATATGAACTAGCACATCGCTATTTATATTACATCGGTGTGGCACCGTTAGACGCATCAACGTTAGACACTGGATTGCACGCTCCGGAAGACCGCGTAAATCTGACTGAAACAACAGCCCCTTGAAAACCGTGCTACAAAACGGAACCGAAAGCGAAACCCAAAGAGTATAGGTGGTAAAGGTTGCCTCACTTCCCCCGCGTCCCGCGTACACGAAGACGCTGACATTGAAGCGTCAACTGTCGGTGCTCATTAGTGTCATGATGAACTACTTCGCTTCACTTCTCCTCGATGGCAGCATCTCCAAGACGGCATCTGAGTGAAGAAAGTAGTGGGAAAGATATAAGGCGCGTTCGTAGACCTACTTGCGCTTGAATTCGTAGCGCAGTGGGCAGAGCGCTGTGTACTTCCGGTTGGGGGGAGAGAGTTCGTGGTAGGAATCCGGGCGCAGCAGCTTCAATGGAACTTTTTCTGGCGACGTCATTTCCGTGCCGGTTATTACGCCGGTCAGATGTTGGTGTACCCGGGCATAAAACACTTTTGTGTTAAAAAATCCGTTTGGCCCTAACGGCGAACGGTATTTGTCGGGGTTCTTTGGTATCGAAAGAAGGCCGTGGCGGCAGTTTAACACAATTCGATGCAATAGTTACCAATAAATTACAGAAAGCAACTTCCATGTAGAATGTATGTTTTACCCAACGATTCCGACTGGTTACCCGGTGTATAATAATTTCTTATGTTTGCATAAATTAAACCTTGGGAGCATTAGAAATAACCCAGGTATATAGCCCCAGATCCTACTGTTCTTATAAGTTAAATCAGTTAGTCGCTTGCAGGATTGCGATTTCCTTGGTGTGAAAGAATCCGTTTAAATGATGTTGAATTCCAATGACAGACCGGGAGCGGTCGCCGTGCTCCGCCGCAGAGCACGCTGCTCCGCGAAGAGCAGGTGCTCCGAAACTGGCTGCGGAATGCACGCGCTCCCTCCGGAGCGAATGCCGAAGCGTGGCGTGAACTGGAATTTACCGGAGTCCTTTAAGCGGGGACTTGCAAAAACGTCTGCTTCCCTGCACGCGTTTTCTTGTCGCGTCTCAACTAAATTCTCGTCATCGGCGATAAAGCCTATGGGGGTATTTGAGCAACCTCGACGGCGTCGAACGGCGCCCGTGACAAAAGCTTCGTCAACCTTTCCTCGGGCAGACAAAAAAAAATCGCCGAAGGCGGGTTTATACGCCATGCCCACCCAGTCGTCGTTTGAGCTGGGTTCCTAGGCACTTGATTCCGTGTTTCAGCTGTCGCACTCGATTTCGCCAAGTAGAATGCGTGAATGCGACACGGCGTGCGAAAGACATTTTCCCGTTGTGACTGTGGTCGTTGCGCGTATAAGCCGGAACGGCTGCCATGGCGCTTCGAAAAGGGAAGTAGAGCGGAAACAGACGGCGACGACGTCGCTAGCAAAGACAAGGGCTCCCGCGAGTTCCGGCCGACAACGCCGATTTCGGGAAAGCAACTTTTCTTCCAACGAGGAGAGTTCTCAGCTGCGACGGCGCTCTCCGTCTGCCATTGGAACAGGATTTGGTTGCTCCAGATCTGCTAATGGAACATGTCTGCCCCAGACTTAGCAAAACCGTTGCTCCGAACGTGCTCCGGATCTGCCATCGGAATTCAATATGAGTGTGTTCCTTTCGAAGCAGTACTTTCGATTACAACTACACAAAATTCCGGTAATGCTCATGACTTTCTAACAACATGAAGACGACAGCCTAGTTGTACCTATTGTTCATGTACCATTGAACATTCCTGCAACGCTCGCCCCTGTTCGTGACCAACCAAGGGAACGGCCACCCTCCGAAGGTCATTCCATCTGCTTGCCGTTGCCAGGAGGCACTTATTCCCACCCGTCGCTCGGTTCACGATCGTGAGCAACAGCTTACTTACTTCTTTCGGCGCTGGTGGTTTTTGCCCTGCTGGTGTTGCGCCGCCCTTTTAAAAGCGGAGCCGTTTAAGCTTGGGCTTCGTCTGGGGGCGTTAGAAAGAAAATGCCTAGAAAAAGCAACTGCACCTTCTCTAAAGACTGCACTACCACAAATATGGTATTATATATAACAGTGAAGCACGTTTTCGCAACTGCTCGTGTGTATAAGCAAAAACGGGTCTTTGCGTATGCGCACCCCTTAAATGTGATAGTCTTTCTTGAGCTACCAAAACGCGAAACAAATTGGCGCAGGTTGGACTAGTGGTGCAAGGCCAAGAGGAACAGCGGAGCTGGTGGGTCGACCTAGCTTCTACTCCCCTGGAATCCACTGTCAAGTGGGGGGATGGACCGGAACGGCATTGAAAACTACGGCAAAACTCCTCTCAATACTTAGCCTAGCCTAGCAAGAACATCGCAAAACGTAATAAAACTTATCAAAGCCTAGTAAATCCTAGCACGACTTATGAAAACCGGAAGACGCTAGGTGGACCCCCTCGCTCCGCTATTTCTCTAGCCTTGCACCACACGTGCAAGCTGCGCCACGTTATTTTTTTTCAGATTCATAGTTTGACGGCGTGCCATTCCTGGTTCACGTTCCCATCTCCATTGCGAATATTTGTACCTCGCAACAATTTTTCGTTCCTTTCGCGTTTCATGTAACATAGTGGCCAAAATTCAGTTTTAAAAATAGAATGCGCTGTCACGCGGCACTAAACAGCCACCGCTGACATGGCCCACGTGAGACTCCTGCCTGTAAGAATACAGAGAACATTTCCACAAAGTCTCAAGTGGAAATTGTCTGAGATTTTGAGGCCGCTCTGTTAAACGGCAAGCTCCTTTGAAATGAAAATTATCACTACACACATACATGTATGGAGTGACATTCTTTTCAGGTCCCATATAAGAATTTGAAGAAAGCAACAGCTCGTCAGGCGAGACGGGAAGTGCAGTGTAGAAACACCTGCGCTTGCTAGCAAAACCTTGGGGCATACGCAAAGTAATGCTCTGTAAACAGAAACCCCCAGATTTTGATCTTGTAGCGGTGTGTTGGATGGTTTCTTACCACTTTTGTTTCCAATGTATGATGTTTCTATTCTCTTGAAGTGCTCTATTACGTCTTTGTACGACCAATTCGTAGCTCCGTACTCATTCTCCCAGCTGTTGTAGTCAAGCGGATTGCCGCGAGAGTAGACCATGTAGTTCATAGAACTTGTTCCTCCTAAAGTTTTCCCTCTTGGCAAGTTGTTCACCTACAAAAATACCAGAAGAAAACAAAAAAGTCAACAAAAACTTAACGTCGGCCTGGTAATTTCATGCGCTCTGTTAGGCTGGCGTTTTGAATATTTGTTTAAATTTACGCGAGTACACTGTGGTACCCGCTACTTGATGGAGCTGGCGATTGTGCACGCTTCTTTGCGTCATAGCTGATAACTTTTGTAAACTAACAAAACGGGGTTCCAGCCTATGATTGCAGGCACCATGAAATGTTTTGGAATAGGGTGTGATCTGTATTCCTTCCATTTTGTTTCAATTTTCTCACAGCTCATTGCGGTAATATTGTAGGTGACAAAGCTGCTTCTTTTGGACTCCACCCGTTCGGTGGGAAGAGCAAAAAGGGGTTCTTAGCCACCCACCAAGATATGACCCTGCAATTACAAAAAAAATTGGCTCCAATCCACGCTGTGAAGGTGGTTGGAAAGCAAAGCTTTAAACGACACCCACCACAATTCCTTATGCGACGTCACTTGAATCCACACACGTGGCCCTACAAAGAGTAAACCAGAGATTCTGGCAGCCATTACCGGGAATTCGCACGGGCGGCGTTACCAACGCAGCAGCAGCGTCGGCCACGGCCGGGCTAGAGCGGCGGCCGCCGCCGCTGTGGCACGGCCGTGAGTCGGGAAAAAAGAAAACGGAGAGGAGAGTCCCTAGCCAGCCTGATGTGCTAGCTTGGGGCTACACCACGGCGCGACACAAGCGCAGACAGCGAAACAATTCGGTATGTGAGCTTAATGATTCCCATTTATGCCGGTTTAAACAAGTTAGTTTAGTAAGTTTGAGAATTGCGAGAAAGCTGAGTGAACTTATGTAATCGCTATTGATAAGAACAAGTCGCCGCTTTGGCTTTTGTAATACCTCTGAAAACACAACCGAATGGGTATTCACAAATTTAGAAAACGGAGTTCCATTAGTGGCCACCTGTGCGCAAAAAGTAGCGTTTCTCAAGCGGCCAGAGATCTGTATGAGGTCTTTACATATTGTTTTCCCGCCCTGCAAACCAATCCTTAACGTGTCATTGCCGTAGGACAACTTAACTGCGTCGGGTGCGGGTTACCCTGGAGGTGCTGTCGAACAAGGTAATCAAGCCATGCGAAGGCAGCCCTTAATGGACGCGAATCTGTTCCGAAACAGGCCCAAAACAACAGTCGCTAAAGCAAACGACAAAGCCGTACCGCCGACTCCGCCACCGACGAGCAGGCACTTCCGCGCGGGGAACGCTGGGTAAATTCGCCGCGCCATCTACAGTGTGCTCCGCGCGTGAAAGCCTCCGCCCCCCACCGCCCCCTCCCCCCTGCCGTCGCCTCCACCGCGTTTGGACTTTTTGTCCCGCACGCCATGAAAGAACCATTGGCTAGTAGAACTAGAAAGATTTGCTTTAAAAATTGCAAGTTGTGTGTGTATGCGGTGGTCCCAAGTGGTCGTGGTCAGGTCATATTATGGTGTCATGACGGAACACGTGAGAGGCTGTCGTAAAACCCTGGGCGCGAAAATCGCCTGGAACATGTAGGCGCACTTAGATCAATGGCACCTGCTGTGTGGAAACAACAAAAATTAGCAGTGCATCAAGAACACGGACTCAATGCTTTACGACTTCTCGATCTGTAACATTTAGACACATGCTAGCGATGTGTGCGAACACTGAAAGCTAGGCGTTCCTTCAACATGGTAAAGCGAGGAGCTTGTCGCGCAAAGATAGAATCATCAGGTGACGTTCTTGAACCCACAGGAACGAGAGTGGAAGCTACGAATGAATATATAGGATTTGGGGACACTTGTCATCGAAAATTATCGCTCGCACGCGAAATCCCCAAAATCGTCGCGCAGATCGACAGGACGGCCACTAAACAAGCGTTGGCGTTATCTTAACGGCCAGAGAGAATGATGCGGACAAGGTAATACTATGTCTAATTGCAAAAAATTCGCAATCGCTGACCCTCGGCGGACAGCATTTCGTCGGATCTGAGGGCGGGCTTTGCACCCGCTGTAGCATAAACCTGAGCAGGCGCACTTTGGATAGCATATGTGGGCAAATTCCTAATTCTCGGGGCTGTTGGTAATCACTGACGCCGAAGAAGCCCTGGAAGTGATCTGGCTCCTCTACGTCGTTTGTGCGATGATTGAGACATACGCAAGTGCCCATGTGTACCTTCTTTCGCCAGTTCTCTTGGCTTCCAACTTACGGTTCATCGAGTGAACCACCGTTTCCTCGACGCTGACATGCCCTGACGCGGCGTTTAATAATCTCCTTCATAGAGCAATAGTTTTCCATTTGATTATCGCCATGGGCACTGCCATCAGGGCACGACCATTAGCAAGACCAAACTACCTAGCCTTAGATAAATTATTATTAAGCCGTCTTGCAGCAAACAACGCCACTTCAAGTTACGGTGACTGCTGTACAAGTTGACCTTGGCACTTCCGCGATGCCTGAAACTGCCCAATATGCTCAGTATTTGACGGAAAACCTCTGCGGCGTGCTAATATATTTAACAGAATTAGGCAAATACTTTGCCCCTCATAATTCCTACATTGAAACACTGAACACCTGTTCACCCGTGTTCAAGAGAGGGTCTGGTCCCCCAGTCATAGCAGAAATTTGGGAGTGGAAGGGAAAAATAGATAATGGCACATTTTTCTGTTTACACGCTCTTTTAAGGCAAAAACCTTACCGCTTCACCTGGCGATACTCACAGAATACTGCATTACAGCTCCATGTTGTCTGCGTGTCTTTTTTCGCTTTCACTGATTCGAGGTTTCGCATCCAATTCTTCGACAGGCATGTAATTCACTTTACGCCACAGCTTCCCGAGAATGGAGTACTCCGAGGGTAGAAAGGAGAGGTTAGATTTACGTGCCATCCCGTTCACACGTCACGCGGCCCGCACAAGGCTAACTGTTCCGTCGCTGCCAATGTACGGAGACAGCGCGGTGTTAATTAAAGCAAGCGGCTCCTTGTTTTCGGAATGTCGGGGTTCTATGGCTAAACAATTGCCATTTTGTTTTTAATCACCAGCAAGAACCCAACCGTATGTTCGCGCATTGGGGCACTTAGCTTTTGCCATAAAAGTACTGGCTTCCCAAGGAGGTATCGGGGAGTAATCTGCGAATTCATCCTAGGCTGGCTTTTCATCGTCATTTGGTTGGCATTCAGTTATTCAACTTTAATACCCAAGGCAGACCTTAGCGAGACGATTCCTGACCTCCCAGACATCACAGGTAGATGAACTCTCGTGGCTAGTTCATGTTGCCAGGAGATGTACCTCGCACAGAAGGGATTGTGCTACAGCTGCGCTAAGGCTTCACAGGGAAAAAGCAATTCGTTTTGTCGACGTTTTCACTGCAAATTCTATTTTTAACGGCGTTGGCAGTGCGCACCCGATTTAAAGTTTTAGCGCTCTCCAGGAGAGAGTCCCAGAATGTGTTGCAAGCAGTCTTGAGTAGAAGTCTTCTTTCCTGAATTAAGGGTTCATCATGCGACGTCAGAGGGGGATAGGTGATGGTCCACTGCTGCTTATCCGCGTTTCGGCAGTGATATAGCGAGGAAGCATCGCTAGCCAAATTGAGGAAGCGCTATTGCTTTGTTGCTCACCCTGGCTAAGACCCTAACGGACGCTAACCTAAGCCGCGAAGGCTGCGAATGCAAGGCCTAGTTTCTTCTTCAGTGTAGCGGGAAGGCGGCAGTGTGGTTGAGGTACCACTTTTAGAAGAGTTAGGAATTGCTCATGGGCGAGCCGTATACCCTTGAGTGCTTGGCGCTAAATTCCCATTTTGTGCATTGAACATTATCAGGTGCCTCGATGGTTTGCGTTGTTGGTATTGTTAGTCGCCTTTTTATACGCTTTCCGTGACAACCCGTGAGGGAATTGTGGGACTTTTTAAACGATGGAAGGCTGTCTCAGCGGCTCTGTGGACGAACTTGAAACGCCGTTTACTCTAATACACACTTGGTTTGCACACATAAGGCGAAATGTGCACATTTCATTCACAAGACTTAACAACTACATTCCGGCTATCGGTCCCAAACGACACCTTGCTGGCCGACGTCTGCCTCTTGGCTCCCCGCTCCAGAGTCTAAAGCCCACAGATTCTCCTTTACTACTACAAAAAAACAATCAAAGTACACCTGAGAACACACCATGAATGGCCCTCAGGGTGCGCGGGATCATGTACTAAGAATTTGGGTGGTCCCACCTTTCCGCCGGCGAGCCAATGCCAGCACGTTACGTTTTGGCATCGCCCGGTACAAAAACGCCTCAAATATCTCGCTCCCATGTTCGGTCACCACTTCTCCTTCCCACCCTGTTGTCTACGGTGACTGACACGAAAAACCGTTACACCTTTCTCTGTCATCCTCTTTTTTGAAGAACCTCTCCCCTTCTTTATTCTTTAAAATTCCTGATACGGTAAGACGCGTAGTCAGTGAAACCAATTGAAAAGGGAAACCGCTTGCTCGATGAAAATGAATTACACTAGTAAAAACGGCGTTACAAAATTCACAAAAGCACTGGCCGCCGAAAAACAAAGGAGAAATGTGCACAACACAACAAAGACCCAAAAGAACAGAACATGCTACACAAAGCAATTGAAAAATGCCTTTACGTTGCCGCAGCCCACTGCCCATTCCCTTTGCGAATGCCCCGCAGACCCACACTCTCTGTTTCCTCCCCTCACCTCCGGGAGCAGACGTTGCGCGACCCGGGAGAGTCAGGCTAAGCACTGACAACCTCCCGGGTGTTGGCGGTCACCGTGGCCCGGTGGGCCTCCTCTACCCCCCTAGCTGATCCCGACGAACGAAAAATATTTTCATTCCTTCCTTCCTGCGCATGCTGCCCTCAGGCTCTCACACTTTCCTCTCCCAACTGCCCCGTCCGAACGCGCACTCGGGCATCACCCGGATTAAGTTCTTGCTGCTAGCTTCCTTGCTCAACTAAGCCTGCTACATACATAAGCGTCTTCTCGGTAACGAGTTGCTGTTCCTTAATAATTTCCCTTTCCCTGTGTTTAACTTGGAGATCGTGATCACTGTCAGCAAGCACTCCAGCACCCTTGGTCAGTTTGTTAGTCATCACAAAAATCAATGAGACATGCCAGCCTTGTTTATCCAGTCCGCACAGCACGCTGTGCCCGAAGGCTGCCTTTACGATCACTTTCCCCCGGGGGTCGATGCGTTGCACATTAAACAGTAACCCTCTAACCACAGTTATGTCAGCTCCTGAGTCTATGCGGGCCCAAATGTGTGACCGTTCTAACATCATCCATACGTCTCTGGCCAGGGCTGACTTCACTCGCCCCGTGTTAGTCTTTGGTCTACGAACATGGCTGATTGGGATTGTCAGGGAAACTGAGTTCCGTACCACTCGTCGAACCGTTTTAGGATCTGTCAACTGGCACTCTTATGAGATAGCCGCGTCAGCAGCAGCTGAAGCACTGGCGTGGACATAGGGCTTTATCAGCTATTGACCCTCCATCGTGACTCACTCAATCTTGGAGCGGGTATTAACGGCAGGCTGTAGTACCTTATTATGGCCTGTTTCGCCTCTGCACAGCGGTGGAACACCGGATCCTTGACCCCTACGCTCGTTTGGAAGCTCAGAGCTTTGTGGCATATATGGTGTGTGTGGCCACCCTCGACTGTCTTCTACTCCCTACGCGACCTTTGTCAACTCATAAAGGCGCAACCAGTCTTTACTCTCTTGGAGCGCAACCTGTCTCTTAGTATCTTGAGACAGCGCTGCGTTCACTTTATCGGCTTCAACCAGCTCAGTCCGTTCATCAACTTTCTGAATACCTCTGCTATTAATGTAATAGGAGAAGAAGCTGTGAAGCCGCCGCTTAAATTGGCACCAATAATCGTCATGGCCCTTTTTTGACGTCTCCAACATTTTCCTGTACTCAGCGGGACACAGACGCAGCTCCCTCAGAACAACCTACTTAAAATCCCTATACAGCGGCTCTCTTTCGCTCCGCTTGCCATTATGAAAGCTCTGACTCTAGCAGTCAGGTATGGCATCATCGTTACGGACCTAGCCACTGCGGGTATCTTAAGAGAGTTGAAAGCATCTCAGCTGTGCCGACCCATCCTTGTATACCAACGTTTCGTTCTTGGGAATATGCCGCAGGATGTGCACAACGATGTACAGCCACCCACGACACAGGAATGTGCCTCCCTGTTGGTGTGGGAGGGAAACGCTGTTTATTCTAACCCACACTTGGTTTGGTTACACAACAAGGCGAAAGGTGCAAAATTCACTCCAGACAGTTCCCGGCCACGTGCGGGCTATCAGCCCCAAACACCGGCTGACCTTTCTGGTCGACGTCTGCCTCTCCACTCCCATCTCTAGCGCCGAACGCCCGCAGAACAATCTTCCCCACCCAAAACAAGAAACAATCAAAACACACCTCAGAACACACCGTGAATACTACGCGGGGCACGCGAGACCATTTACTAAGAATTTGGGTGTTCTGAGCTTTCCCCCGCGAACCAAGGCCATAAAGTTATGCCATTGACCGATACAAACAACCCTCAATTATCTCGCTCCTCTCTGCGGTCGCCCTTTCTGCTCCTCGCTTTGTCGTCTACAGTGTCTGACACGAAAAACCTTGGGAATTGTTAATACAAAATGCTCATTTCAGCGTGACGAGGTCAACCTTGTATGTCATTCAGAATACTTAACAACGACCATTCTAGTTAGCCCTCGAGACGAACAGTTGCTTAGCGTACAAGGCGTCGGTTGGCGCTCGATTGGCTGCTAGGTCAGGGATAATGGGGGGGGTGGGGGGTAGTAAATGTTGGACAGGTTATTTGTGCAGCCCCAGGTCATAGAGCATTTACATGGTGTGAAGTGAGGCAAATACGATTAAATGCGTCGAACGAGCATTCTGGAGGCCAGGAGCCACAGCCGAGGAATAGTTTAGCAGCGCAACGGCGAACAGGCCTCCACACAACATCGAACCACTCTGGAGAGTCAACGCTGGTTCATTGCTGAACAGGTTGCATCCGTTTGAAATTATGTGTGTGATACGTCCAGCGAGGAGGTATATGCTTCGTTTTGCGCCTCAGATCACGTGGAGGAATGATGCCGCCGTGCTGAAGGATGACCTTGACCGGCTTCTGGATCTGGCAGTGGGTTGGTGTACGCTTTCGCGCAACTAGATGACTTCTAGCAGGCTGGGAAGAGAGCGTAGCGAGAATCATTTGGTCGCGTATAATGAGCAAGCATAGTGAAGGTATTGGTCGATGAGCAGACGATTCTTCCAGTTGTAGCGTACGATGTTTTCTCGTGTGAAAACACATCGCCCCTTTATGATTCATTGCGCCGCCACCCTTTGCGCGCGTGGTGCAAATTTTGGGTAGTGCAGCGAAGCGTCCTGCGCTTGGCGGTAGAACCCGCCCTCCTAGAACAGGCTACGACAGGCCGGAGTGTTTCCGCCGCTTGGGCGCTTATGGCGATAACTCACGCCCCTGGCAGTTGCAAACTCCGGGCGTGTACAGACTTGCATCTGTGAGCGGACGCCGCCCGCTGAGATCTCAATTTACCCCACCTCAGGCTAAACATGTGCCGCCTTCCAGGGGCCCGCAAGCAGTGTCCGCGTGTCAATGTACTTTTAAATGCAGAGCATTTCTTTAACTCACAATGTCACCCGTCCGTTGGCGATCGGCGTCCGCCGCCAGCCAGCACGTGCGCCCCTCCCCCGCTCCTTCTCGCTCTCAACAACAGGTGCGGGCGAGCATGCGCGTGCTCCGGCGCTGAAAGAGGCGTTGCAGCAGCAAGTGCTACCTCCTCTCACTCTACTGCGCGCGCTACGAATATAAAGAGAGTATCGGTGCGGCTCACTCCATTCTACTCCTGCGCTCTGTTCTGCTTACTCTCGAGTTTGGTCGTCGTCGAAGTTCATAAGCGATGGAAGCAACACCTTCAACCAGTACCGCGACGCGAGCCAACGTCAGCATTACAGTACCAGTTCAAAACATCGTGCCATCCTCTTCGTCGACGGCGGCAGAAGACAAGGCGGCGAGACGGCGCGCTGCCGACGCCGAACGCAAGCGTCTGAAGCGCGCTGCCGACGCAGTCAACAGCAAGCAGCCAACCACCATCCACGGGTCCTGCATAGGCCTCGACTTTGCGTCGACGACGTCAACCTCCTTGTGCGTCCAACCCCTACTCCCGGACCCCTTGCCCGTCCACTTCAGCGACCAAAAGGCGGTCGTCCTCCGCGTGCACTGAAGTAACGACAAACTACTACTACTACTACTATACTACAAACGTTTCCCAAAGGGCATTCCTCCCCCGAGTGCCCACGGAAAGGGACCCGACTAAATCCGGAGGTATTCCCCACCGTCAACGCGCGGAAGCAACACGCCTCCCCGACTACCCTCCCGAGAGGGATAATAAGAAAGAAAAGAAACGAAAGAAAATAATAATAATAAAGATCCAACCGATTGCCCCGCAGAGAGGGTGGGGGGCAAACGATGGCAATAAATAACACGTTACGTACTTACGTCTCTCGTCTCGCAACCCCTCGTCTCTCGTCTCCCAACCCCTACGACAACAACCCCAAACCCACCGCCAACTCCCCCAAAACCCTACGCCACGTGACCACCCCCCCCAAATGCTCTGCATTACCTCGTGTCCCTCGCGCGGGGGCATGCGACGGAGGTTTTTTTAGAGCCGTCTGTAAAGCGGTTTGACGGTTGGCGCTTCCGGTTATAAATACGCGTTCCCTCTGGTCACAGATTATTCGGTCGACGGCATCGGACTCTGCTGTTGCTCTGTTTGAGTCTTGCTGTATGATTGACCTGAAGGGTGCTGTTCCTGTGTCGTCGCTGGCCATCTCTTGCTATGGAGTAAAAGAGTTACGCTTTGCTTTCGGCTTGTTGTCGTCAACACCAAGGCAGCACATTTTGCTGCACGTTGGACCTTTAGACTCTGAATCACGCCGTAGCTACTGCACTCTGTTGCCAGCGTAGCGAGGCAGCCACAGTGAAAGCGCCGTAAAAAATTGTCCGTGGCATTTAGCCAGATTTAGCCACCACAGCCGTAAAAAACTCGGCAACATTGTCTATTGGCTCACTAAAAATTACGTCACTTCCTCCACACTTTTTGTAATGCATTGGGATTCTGGGGGCCTTTCCTGAGCATTCTTTCCTCCATGGCTACAGGGATATTCTACGTCGCACATCGCTGTGGGAGGGGCATAGAGTTTCATACTAATATATATTAGTATAAAACTCTATGGGGAGGGGGTCGTCGGATTTTTTGCGTTACGTTTGGGTTTTCTTTTCAGAGCTCGGCGAACTCACTCTGAGCCCACTCACTCAGACTCATTTGGACTAAAACTCACGCGTGAGTTTGAGGGTGAGCGCGAGGCTAGTGTGGCATGGTGAGTTTGAGCTTGAGTGAGTTTGAGCCGAGTGATCCCGACTGAGTTTGAGTCCAATTGAGTTTGAGTACGCCTGAGACCTAGTGAATTCTGAGTTTATTTTGAGTTTGAGTCCATTTTGAGTTCTGAGTACATTTTGAGTTTGAGTCCATTTTGAGTTTGAGTCCATTTTGAGTTCTGAGTACAATTTGAGTTTGAGTCCATTTTGATTCTGAGTACATTTTGAGTTTGAGTCCTTTTTTGAGTTCTGAGTACATTTTAAGTTTTGAGTCCATTTTTTTTCTGAGTACATTTTGAGTTTGAGTACATTTTGAGTTTGAACATTTTGAGTTTTGAGTACATTTTGAGTTCTGAATACACAGGAGTTTTGAGTCCATTTTGAGTTTGAGCACATATGAGTAGCCTAGCAGGCAGCTATGGTTGGCTGTTAAGTTTCATGCGTCACTGTGGGCTCCGAATTCAGGTTACCTGCGGGTACGGCACCAATCGCGATCTGCATGATCGGTTGGGAGGGAGGGGTTGTCTGATTTTTTTAGTTGCTTGTTAAATTTTCATGGCCATAAGCACTTGCTGTATACCTAATTTTCGCGGCTGGGCGTGAGTGATAATTGACTGGTGAGGTCAAAAAAAAGGGTAGTCTTAACTTTTCCCCCCGACGGATCCACTTAGAGCGTGGGAAAGGGTGGTGGGAAATCACACGGCAGCCCCTGGCGTGCTGGTTGTTCACCTTACTGTTAACGGTTTTATATACTGGGGGTAAAAAAGGAAGAGGCGAGACCCGGGGGGGAAATGGGGGGGGGCTGTCCTTTCTGCTGTTTGAAATGAATTAGCTGAATTGACTGGGCACCCCCCCTTTAAAGACAGAATAATGACCACATTAGATTGGGTGAAAGTGAAACTGAGGGGCCTAAGGCGGCGTAAGGTATCAAATGAAAGGTCCGGATTAACGGAATCAAACGGGGTAATAAAAAATGCTTCCTGATTGTAGTCATCAGGCAGTCATAATGAGTCATAAATTTTGGGGTTTAAATTCAAAATGACGCAGCGAGGGCATGTGGGGAATCAAATTCAAGGTCTCGATGTGGGGAATCATTCGGGAAGAAAATGATTTTTGGATATATCATGACGTAGTCATGGTAAGTCATAGATTCGGTTAAATTCAAGTTCGTGACGCTAGGGCGTGTGGCGTATCAAATTAAAGGTCTCGATGAGGGTAATCACGTGCTTCCTGATTATTATCATGAGATAGTCAAAATGGGTCATAAATTAGGTTAAAATTCACAATGATGCCACTGACGTCCGGGGCATCAAATTGAAGGTTCCGATAAGGGAAATCACGTGGGACAAAAATGTGGTAGGGCTATATCATGAGATAGTCATGGTTTGTCATTGATTGGTTTATTTTCAAATTGATTCCGCTAGGATGTGATGGGTGTCAACTTATTGGTCTTGATGAGCGGAATCACGTGGGAGAAATACAAAAATGCTTCCTGGTTATAACCATTAGATTGTCATGGCGAGTCTTATATTGGGGTAAAATTCGAAGTGACCCCGCTGGGGGGTGTAGGGTATCAAAGTTATGGTCTTTACGAGGGAATCATGTGGTACCAAAAAAAAAAAGGCTTCGTAGTTCGAATCATGAGATAGTCATTATGAGTCATAAATTGGGTTAAATTCAAGGTGAGGCCGCTAAAGCATGTGGGGTGTCAAATTGAAGGTTGCAGTTAGGGGAATCACGTCGGACACCTAAATAATGCGTCCTGGTTACAGTCATGAGAGTCATGGTTATTTTCACTGGTATGAATTCTATATGACCCTGCTAGTGTGTGGGGATCAAATTAAAGGTCTCGTCGAGGGGGGTCAAGTGAGACAAATATAAAAATGCTTTCTGGTTATACTTTCGAGGATATAGCAAAAGGGATATAGCAAAAGGAACCCCACTCACACGCTCCTAACTCACTCACACTCACTCACTCACACTCCCCCACCCCACTCACACTCACACCACACCCCTCACCCACTCACACTCAAACTCTCACTCTCACTCCCCCACACCCCCCTCAGTCTCAATCTCACTCTCACTCCACCCCCCCACACTCACACACACGCACCCACTCACACCCAACTCACAAAAACTCACACTCTCAATCTCACCTCAATCTCAACCACCTCACTCCACCACTCTCAAAACCCCAAATCACACTCACACCTCACCCTCACTTCACTTACACTTACACTTACACACACTTACCCCTCACACCACACTCTCACGGGCACTCTCAACTCTCACTCTCCTCCACTCACACTCACATCTCACCCTCACATTTTCACTAAACTCACATCACACTCTCCCCTCTCACTATCACTCTCACTCACACTCTCACTCTCACTCTCACTCACACTCACACTCACCACTCTCACTCTCACTCACATTCACTTTATCTCACTCTCACTCTCACTCTCACTCTCACTCTCACTCACCCCTCCACTCTCACTCCCTCCACTCACACTCACACTCCCCCACTCACACTCTCACTCTCACCCCCAGTCACATACTCACACTCTCACTCTCACTCCAGTCACACACTCACACCCTCACCCCTCACTCTCACTCACACTCACACTCACACTCTCACTCACACTACCCAACCCCACTCTCACTCTCACTCCACTCACCCACTCCCCACTCACCCCTCACACTCTCACTCTCCCCCACTCCCCCATCTCTCCCCTCTCACTCTCACTCTTTCACTGTCTCAATCTCTGTGAGGCCATTTGAGTTCTGAATTCATTTTGAGTTCTCAGCCCCCTTTTGAGTTCTGAGTTCATTTTCAGTTTTTAGTACATTTTGAGTTTTGAGTCCATTTGAGTTTGAGTACATTTTTAGTTTTGCATACATTTTTTAAATTTTTAGTACATTTTGAGTTTGAGTACATTTTGAGTTTTGAGTCCCTTTTGAGTTTGAGTCCCTTTTGAGTTTTAGTACAAAGTACAATTTGAGTTTTTAGTCCATTTTTGGGGTTTTAGTACATTTTAGTTTTGAGTCCATTTTGAGTTTGAGTACATTTTGAGTTTGCGTACATTTCGAGTTTTGATTTCATGTTGAGTTTGAGTACATTTTTAGTTTGAGTACTTTTGAGTTTTTAGTCCGAGTGAGTTCTGAGTTTTGCGCTCAATGTGAGGTTTTAGTTTGAGTGAGCGCAGATGTGCTGCTCAGCATCGAGTCTGATTTTGAGTGAGTGGTGATTCGAAAAAAAAATTGTGAGTGAGTTTGAGTGAGCCACGCAACTTTGCCGAGGTACGGTTCTTTTATCGTTTTGCTAATGAATCCTGCATTCCGCTCACGGGTAAAAAATCTGATGGAAGGAGCGGGGTGCGAATTCTACGCTACCATACCACGCTGAAACACCACGCGAAAAGAGAACGACCCTGTCACCACGCGTTCGTGGTGACATGTCTTGGTACACATTGGAATCTAAAATATTCAGCAAAGTACTAAAGAATCGCCTCAGCATTTGTTGGAGTGAGCACGTAAATCGTTCCGAACCTACATCGGTTTTTACATTTCTTAATTGGCCGCTCATTCGCGCCAGTTGCGAGCTTAGTCGTGTTGCAGTGACGGATGCTCGTCCTTGCACAGGCAGTACTAGTATTCCATTCCGTTTGTTCGGATTGGCTCTTAGCGTTTATAACCGTAACAAAGACCATCCGAAGGGTTGCACGGTACGGCAAGCGTCTTTTTTGGAGTGCTTCGTGAATGAATTTCCTCCTTCCTCCTTTCTTACTTTACGACAAACTCCTACGCGACTCTGTGTTTATGAACTACTAGACAAGTACACTGTAACAAATATTACCAGCGGCATTGGAAGAGTCAGTTTTGTGGCCGTGCGCGCTTGCCCCTTTGTTGGTCTGTGCATATGATTGCACAAAACAGTTGTTTCTCCCTCGCTTTTTATTCTGATGGTCTGGAGCCTGTTTTTTCTCTATAAAGTCTGTTCGTTTATTTTTTGCGCGCTCAGTTCCGCCAGTTGCGATTTGTGCAGCGTTTTGTTGGCGGCCACGGCCCTTCGTCTCCCCCCCCCCCCCCCCGCCGCGAAGCCTATCTTGTGTTGTGCTTCAGTGGATAGGAGGAAACTATGGTTACTCTATGTGAATATATAGGTGGTATTCAATGTAAAGTTTAGCGGCCGATTTCTCCGCCTGGCAACACTGAAAACCGCCTTGTTGGTGGCCACCGTGCCGGCGATGCGTTTTGCAACCGCATCTCGAAGAAAAAACACCAGCGTACATCGCCTGATTCGTTTCAGCCCGATTATAGGTAGTGGCGTCAACAGCTATAATATTAATCGCACTCACATTAAGTGGTACCGCTCTACCTGCCCTCGAGCACTTCGAATCCACGGAGGATGAAACCGCGGATGCGAACGGCGTGTATAAGCAGCATAAGTCAACGCTGCAGTTGGCTGCCGCCGCGGATGTCGACGCAAGTGCACCCACACCGCATCCACCACTTTATGTCTGGTAAGTTCCCTCGAATACGTGGTTGAGTACAAAAACTGAATAAGTTCTTTATAGAAATGGTTCCCGCGTACACCGATTTAGCGCTGGCTTTCTCGTGTGCTAAATAACAACTCACGTCTGATGTTCGAGCGCGGCGGTTGGCGATCAGCTGATCTCCGGTGGCTACTTCATACACGTCTGGCGATACATAGATCGTACTGTGCTGCACTCAACAGCACTTGGCGTCGAGGTGTTACTTTGCGTTCAGTGGGCAACAGTTGGGAAATGATGCAGTTCCTGCTGTCAAACGGACCACTCCACTCACGTTGCAACCTTTGTGCCACGACCGACTCGCACTCGCTGGTAGGTGTGCGCGGAGGTTGGGGTTGAATTGCAGATAAGGTTGTCACACTCATGAGCGGAAGCATGACTTTTTGCGTAACCAACGCTATCGCGGTACAACTGACTAGCGAATCACTCGCGCGAACCTTGCACGGAAACACAAGGTCACGTCGCGACCCGCTGCCTGCCTGGCCGCCATGAAGGCCTGAGGAGAAGAGGAGTGCCTGTTCTACAGTGAACTAGAATACCCAAGTATTCTAGTTCACTCTACCTGATCTGGGGGCCGTGCGCACAACGTTGCCTTGGCAACAGACGCTTGGCCACAGATATGGCGGCACACTCGCATGGTTACCTGCATGCATTCCGCGCCATTGAATACCGCCTGTACGAATTTTGGAAAAGACACACATCAGCATTTCGTCCTCTGCAAGTACGATTGTCTTTTTATATGTAAAGCACGAGTTTAAAACTGAACAAATCGTGCGTATGACTTAAACGATGTATTGGCGTTTGACGTGGAAGTTAACGAGTTCACCGAAAAACCTTTCTTTTATATTCGCGAACATGATTCGAAAACCACGTAAGTTTGAAGAAAAAACAAAGAAAAAGCAAGACTACCCAGCGATCCGAACCCGCGACTTTAATTCAATGGGCGCGAGGCTTTAGCACAGTGCGCCAAAGAATATTTCACGGAAATAACATGCATAGGTTGTATTCCCTGGCGTGGCGCGCATGCCGGCAACCATGTGTGTCGCCTTAGAAACGGGGACAAGCGGGCTCCTACATGGCGGCACACGCATAAAGACGAGAATACGTGGAGCAATCTTTAACCACCATTTTCGCGCTGTGAAAATCTGCCGCGGCAGGACGCCGTATGTTCGTCGGGCTGAACTACATGGATCGAAGACTAGGCGTCCGCCTCCACGCTAGAGTGAAGTATTCTAGTTCACACTATCCGCGCCGCCGCTGGCTTGTTCTCAGTGTGGCTAACCGAACGTCCATTCCCATAATCAACGGCGGCGTTGAGTAAACAGACCCAGTGAAGGAGCTTCCCACTTGGGTTGTATGTCGTTTGGCCATTCTGTGTGACTCGGAGGCGTTGTCTTTGTTGAAACATGCGTTTGCAGTTCTCAAAAGCGCTAAAGGCAGTAAAAAAACAAAAAATTACGCCCACGCGGGAACCCTGGTGTGATGCGACGCTGAAGGGGGTTCTATTGTGCGTTTCCTTTGGGTCGATTACTCGAATTGCGTGAGCAATCGTCGGGTAATGCGAGAGAGAGAGAGAGAGAGAGAGAGAGAGACAGAGAGAGAGAGAGAGAGAGAGAGAGAGAGAGAAGAGAGAGAGAGAGGAGCATCGTAGTGCGGACGACCGTCGACTGAGAGACCTGCCGGAGCGCGGCACTCCGCTTATATGGGGAGCGCGCCCGACGGAGTGCACACAGCGCGCTTGCGCCGCGCGCAGCTCCGCCCACCGGTGGAGTGAGAGAGCGCACCGCACTGCGCGCGCCACAGATGTTGGGGGAGAAGGCGCGCTATCACCGCGAGAGGAGAGGGGGTGAGCGAAGGAGAGACCCAGCTGCGCGGACGCGGACAACGACGACGCAGGAAGGACAGAGCCGCCGGCAAGAGATGCTCCTCTCAGCGTCGCATCTAAAACCAAAAAACGAACGTCCCGGGGAGATTCGAACCAGCGATTCCCAGAACATGGAACCGGCGCTCTAGCATCAGTCAATTTCGACCGATGGCGTTTTGGGTCAAAATAGAGCATGTCAAGCCCGGCCCGGCTCTGAATACATACGACTGGCTGCTTCTAGTATTTTGCTCTATATGAGGTGCCCTCACAGTGATATCGCCTTTCCCTCACACGCCGATTCTGCAGACGGACCCCATGTTGCTGTTAATATAAGTTATGTAGCCGGATCGCCTTTATTTAACCTAATAAAAGCTATCGTACATTCTTATCTCGGCGACACAAGCCACTGTAGTTGGGTCGGGACCGTGTTGCGCTTTCGGATTGAGCTATTAGAAAAGCATGGACTTCACTTCTTGCACTATTTTCCTCAATCGATCTGACATTTAAAATCCGTTTTTTTTTAGCTCGAGTAGGTGCGGGGCAAGCGTAAGTTTATCAAACTCTGCCAAAGCTGCTGTCTGCCATGGCCTGTGCACGCCATACGACATGGAGGGGAAATCGGAAGACCTGGTTGGTTCTTTCGGCTTGCCGATCTCCGCCGCTACGCCGCCGACAAACTTTTTTCACCCGGGTAGATCGGCGTCCGACGACGTTTTTGTCCGCCGCCGCGCGTCGTGCACGCGCCGCCGGGCGTTGTTTGTCGTCTTTACGTCGCATATTCGCTCCATGTATCCTGGCCTGCAGGCGTCCCCGCGAGCTAAAAAAGCATAACCCCGACATTAACTACTCTTTCGCGCAGCTTCCTACAGCCTGCCTGTCGCAAGACACAACTGAAGTCGTCGGCGCAGATCAGTCTATTACCAGCGGCCGTGTTTTGATATCGGCCACCGCTCACCTCTCGGACAGCGCACAGCCGGACTGGATTCACTTTTCGTGCGCGGGATAAGGATTGTCGAGTCCGGCTGTGGGGAGTGCTACTACCTTCGGACGCTTGCCGGTAGATGTCGCTAGTTTGCCGCGGCGGACGACGGCCCAGACGGCGAATGCGATAAGTCTGTTTTGTTTTTCTCTTTGGGAGGTAATGCTGTATAGCAAATAGAAGTAACGCTTAGTTAGTGTTAGTAGTGAGTTTAAGCACCTTTTTGACAGAGCGCCAACAAAGAAGAGGCTGTAGGCAGGAATCGCACGGTGTTCTTTCTTTTCGAGCGTAGCACCTGCGGGAGAAAGCGACAGTACTAACTTTGTGGACGGCAGTCAGGTAGCTCCGAAACATGCATGCGAAGAAGAAGCCCGGCGTTGCGTGCATGAGGTGCAAGCGGGAGTATCCACTCGAGGATACAAGGTTCGATACAGCTGAGGATGCGGAAGGGCAGGACATCATGAGTAGAATGTGTGTAATGGAGTCGCGCCTCGACCGGCTAGAGCAGGAGAAGGAGCATTTGAAGGTACAAAGACGGGTTAGTGGAGGAGCTGAAAACCGAAAGGCAACAGCGGGAAGGGCTGGAAGGGAAGCTGGCTCA